>JAWWEV010000069.1:4768954-4780002 GCA_035583235.1 Hafferia zeledoni | reverse complement strand
CCCAGGGATGGGGCAGCCACAGCTTCTCTGCCCAACCTGTGCCAGGGCCTGCCCACCCTCCCAGGGAAGGATTTCCTTCTACCCCCAAATGTAAATCTCTCCTCTTTTAGTTGAAATCTGCTCCCCCTTGTCCTATCACTGTCTGCCTGCATAAAAAGTTGCTCTCCCTGTTTTCTACATAACCAGTGAGTAATGAATCCCAGCCATGGTGGGTGTAGTGCCATTATTCTCTAATTCCCTTCCTTCTGGTGTAAATCCACCCCGGGATCAGCTGAGTGAAGCTGCTCTGGTGGCAAAGAAGTTATTTGGCCACGTCAGTAAATCAGAACTTGTTTGTGGGGGCATTTCCAGCCTCTGCTTCTGAAGGGAAAACCTTCTCCAGATGTCCTGGAGGAAACACAAGCACTGTTTGATGGCAACTCAGAGATCCAGGCAGGAGCCAGCCAGGCCAGCTGGGCACGTGCTGGGTGTGGATTTTAATGTGTGTCTCTCTCTTCACGAGCAGAGGTAATTATTTCTGTGTGTCGTGGCTCTAAGTGAACATCCCTGGTACGAGCTCTGCCTCTTATCACGAGGCAGCTGCAAAATTGCCTTCAAATTGTTTTACAATTGGGCTTTGCTTGTGAACCTCTTGATTGAGCAAGGCAAAACTGATGTGAGAAGAACATTTGGGAGGGAGGAGGGAGGAGGGAGGAGGATGAGAGGTCGAGATTTGGAGACTGAAGCTGTGGAAGGGGAGATGAAATGTGCTGTGTGCAGCAGGAGCTGAGGGGTCACAGCAGAAGGGGTGGGTTCCTTGGCCTTCCAGAGGGAGGAGAAGCCTCTGTGCTGCTGCCCTGTGTCTGGGCAGGGCCTGGCAGGTGGATGGGAAGCTCTGCAGGAAGACAAATATCTCTGTGCCTGTAAGACCAGCCCATATTTTATGGTTAAAATAAGTCTGTTTTGGGGGGCAGACCCAGCCCCCATTTAGCCTGGTGGCTTTGGATGGCAGGAGGGGAAGCAGAGCCCCTGTGCAAGAGAACCTGGAGGGCACTGAGAAATGAAACCCTCCAGGTGAAATTGTGTCCTCTGAGAAGTGAAAAGTAATTTTTCTGCTGGCTGCATCTGACCACAGCTCTGCTCTCCCCCATCACAGGCCAGCCCATGGTTGACTCCACTGCCAAGGTATTTCCTTGCAGTGCAATAAAAATAAAATACACTCGGATCCAGCAGTTCTGATAGCAGTGACTTTGTTTAAGCAACTTTATAATGAGTCCCAGCTCTTCTCCCAATAGATGCCTTTGCTATAATATCCTGGAGTAGCAATGGACTACAATAAATCAGCTTTTACAAACTCATAAACACATAGAAGGGAATGTAAACCAATTTCTGATCTAGTTGAGGTGCACTGAGATTTCACAGAGTGGCATGAAGCTTGAGTGGATTCTGAAATTGCTCTTGAGCCTGTGAATTCATCTCTCTCCTCTCTCTCCTCTGCCAACAGAGATGTTGTTCTTAACCCCTTGAAGGCCGTCCCTGAATTCACACCTTGGTTTGGTCTCTCTGCCTGTCTGTGTGCACTGCACAGTCTGGTGTGGGGGTGTGCAGGTGAACCCAAGGCTGTGCCCACCTGTGGCCTCAGAGGGGACAGGGTGGTGGCAGCTGCTGGCACAGTCACCCCCAGGCCCTGTTTTCCAGTCACACTTTCCCTGGGAAGCAACAAGAGCCTTGGCTGAGCCAGAGGCAGCAACACATGGGAATGTATTTGTATATTTGTCTGGCAGTAGGAAGTTCACCTGCAGAAAAAAATGTTTAAAGGTCAGCTGTGAGATAAGGAGACCTCGACAGGTCAAGGTGAGTGCTCAGAGCTCTTCAGTGACTGGCAGTTTAACAGCTGTTGGGAGAAAGGGGTGTCTGGGACAGAAATCACTGTCACTGGTGGGAAATATCCCCCTCACCGTGAGCCACCTGGGACACACGGGGCTGGGGATGCAGCTGCCAGCCAGAGCAACACTGCTGGTGCACTGGAGCTTGGGGGGAAATTATGGGGAAATGGGAAAATTGGAATTACTGTGAAAATTGGCTGCACCGTGCCCAGGGGGGAAATTGTCTTCCCCAGCTGGATTATCCACATGGATCCTCTGAAGGGTAAGCACAGGCTCCCACCTTCCCTCCCCACTCCCCAGCAGAGAGGGGATTGCTGGGACCCTTCTCCATCAGCCAGAAAGGATGGAAAACCTGCCAGAGCAAGGCAGTGAGGCAAGAGCACCCCGCAGGATGTGCAGAGTGGGGATGGGGTTGGCATGGCAATGGCCTGGTGCCAACAAACTCCGGGGGCCCCCCTCGCCCCCTCCAGTCCTGGCCCACTTTTCCCAGCTGTCAGGGATAACAGGGAATGGGAAGAGCCAGGCTGAATGCTAAAATTCCACAGGGAGCAGCAGGGATGGAGGGTGGGTTGTGCCTGGGAACACTCAGGTTGGCTTTCAGTGGTGGTGCCTCCATCACCTGCTCAAACTCTGCCAAACACACAGTGCCTGCCCTGGAGGGTCCACGGGGGTCTTGGGTGTGCCAGCCCTGAGGGCACAGCTGGGATATCTGTGGCTCTGCAGCTGGTGGGTGTTCCTGGCACAGAGGGACTTGTGATGGAGCTCTCCTGGAAAAACCCTCACAGAGACTCCCAGTTCTTGCTCTGCAGTGAGAGGTGTCTCTTTTAGGTTCCTCCCACTCAACAGAGCCATTATATCAACACCTTTTTGCTCCTCTCCTTGTGCCACCACCCCAATCCCTGCCCCAGAGCTCTGGGATGGGGTCCAGCCCATTGGCTGCAGCTCAGGGGTTTGCTGGGTGTCTGTAGGAGCACATGTGACAAAGGACTGGCACAGAAAAGGGACTCTGTTTTCCCCTGGCTCTGCTGAATGAATTCTCCTCTTGCTGGGATCTTGATGCTCCAGTGCCACTTTGTCCTTGCCTTTCCCTCATCCCCTCGCCCTCTTTGCCCATGGTTTCTGACAGGAAGCACAAACAAGTTCTTGCTGTTTGGAGCCCATTTTCCAGACCAGGAGTGAAGGATGGAATATGATTTTCTTGGGCAGGTTGATAACAACCCCCACCACACCCTGAGTCCCAGGGACACCAGTGGGGGATCTGCAGATAATCCCATCAGACATGGACAGTGCTGCAGGTTCCCAAGCCCTGGGAAAACAAGACCCATCCCCATCCTCCTCCTCCTCATCATCCTGTCTTCAACAAGTGCCCATGCACTGTGTAATTAACCCAGTTAGCAGAGACATTGATGCATTCTAACTCCATGAAACCAGCTTATTAGCTGCACTGCTAATTAGCCATGGGAAAACAGGCACGGGGTTTATGAATATCCTCTTAAGAAGAGGGAGGAGGAAATGAAAACCTGTTGAAACTGATTTTTTCCCTGTTACTCCTTTAATTTTTAAAGAGAGATGAAAGCAGAAACAAATTAAAAGTGCCCGTGTCAAGGAGAGATTAGTTTGGCAGAGTCAGGCAGAGCACAGGGAGGGAACTGGATGGAGGGGGAGGGTGGGGGTGGGAGATGAGGGTGGAAAACTGCTGGGAGATGGGTTTTACCATCAGTTCCTGCACATCTTGGGCTCACTGTGACCTTTCTGCCTGCTTGGCCTTATTGATCACTGCTCCTATTGAGTGCTTTGCCTCACCTGGCTGGGATGGGGCTGGAAACAGCCCTGAGCAGGGACTGGGGAACAGCCCTGAGCAGGGACTGGGGAACAGCCCTGAGCAGGGACTGGAGGAACAGCCCTGAGCAGGGACTGGGGGAACAGCCCTGAGCAGGGACTGGAGGAACAGCCCTGAGCAGGGACTGAGGAACAGCCCTGAGCAGGGACTGGGGGAACAGCCCTGAGCAGGGACTGGGGAACAGCCCTGAGCAGGGACTGGGGAACAGCACTGAGCAGGGACTGGGGAACAGCAGCAGCGATTCAGCATCTGGAGTGAGAATCCAGCCCTGGCTCTCCCAGCAGAGCCCGTGGCTCTCAGAGGAGGCTCCTCCTGGAGCTTCTGCTGCATTTGGTATTCGGGGCAGAGCCCAATTCGCTGATTGTGCTGATGGGATGTGAAAGGCAGGATGGAGTTTTATTGCAGAGCAGTTGACCTTGCTCTGGAGATATTACAGATACACAGCTGCTACTCAACATTGCAAAACGCTGGAGTCATTATGAGAATCTGCCTGCTAAGAGGAGCAATTAAGACTTTGGATTTGTTTAAAAAAATGGGCACACACTGGTGGGAAGATGGAGGCAACTGGTGGGAGGATGGGGGAAGTTCCCACCCTGTCTCAGGTGGTAGAACTGCTCTGGAGGAACAAATGGATGCCTCGTGCTGCCCTTGAGGGTCCAGGCAATGACCTGCCCTACTTCAAAGCAGGGTGACAAAGTGGTTCTACAGCTGCTCCAGTGGTGAGACCAGCCAGTGAGGGGTCCAACACTGGGACAAATCCTTCCATCCAGGCTCTCCTCACTGACATCCTTGGTTGGAAAAGACCTTCAAGACCACCGAGTCCATCCTGTGCCCGATGCCCACCTTGGCACCCAGCCCAGAGCACTGAGTGCCACATCCAGTCATTCCCTGACAACATCCAGGGGTGGGGACTCCACCACGTCCCTGGGTAGCCCCTTCCAATGCCTCACCATCCTTCCTATAAAGAAATTCCTGCTGATGTCCAGCCTGAACCTCCCCTGGCACAGCTTGAGGCTGTTTCCTCTCATTCAGTCACATGGTGTGACTCTTTGGGATGGTCCTGTCAGGTCTAAGAGCTGGACTCAAAGACCTTTGTGGGTCTGTCACTGAGAACATGGGATATATATACAATTTTGGATAGTCAGGGCAAGAGAGGGAGGGCAGGGAGGGTTTCTGTGCTTGCCAGTGAGCCGTAATTATGTTCAGAGTCTGTGTCAGCGATTACACTTGTTCTGCTTGTACAGCACAGGGCTGGTGGCTTGTTTAACAATGCACAGCACATTGTTCCTGCTCCAGCCCTCACCACCACCAAATTGATATTGCTTTTCCATGGGCAGGGAGATAAGGGCTGTGTTCAGTGCACTGTCAGAGCTGTGATACCATCGCCACAGGGGGAAATTAAAAACCTCGGCGCAGCAACAGGACCCTCTTCCTTCCTTCCTCCCTCCCTTCCTTCCCTGCAGGAATTCTAAAGAGGGGAGCAAATGAGAGGGACAGGCCAGTAAGGGACACTCTGAGGCTGTGGAGAAGGGAGGAAATCCTCCCAGGCAGGATGGGAGCCCAGAAAATGCACAGGACCCACAGCTGGGTCTCACATTAGGGAAGGTGAAGCCACTCTTGGGATGGTCCCTGTAAATTCAGGCTGAGCCTTTAAACCAACTGATGGTTTTTCTGTTCTTCCCATGCCAGCCCCCCAAAATACACTCTGTCCTCAGCTGGGACACAGGGAATTGTGTGTTTGTAGGGCAGAGAGTGGGAATCTGTGCCGTGGTGCATTTGGGAATGAGGGAGATTCAGAGGCAGGGAGAGAACAGGAAGGAGAACGCTGAGCATGAGATTCCCTCTGACAGCAGACAAAGTGGCAATTTTTTCCCCCCAAGATGCATTTTTGTCCTTCACTGAAAAGTGCTGATTTGTTGCAGCAGAACTATTGGAGATTTGGAAGCATTCACAAGGAATTTTCTGGGCTGGAAAAACATAGTTTGAAATTATCAAGGCACCTCAGTCTCAAATAATCAGGACACAAAGTCTGGCAGAGTCTGAGTCAAAATTTACCCTTTCACTTGAAGTTTAAACTGGAATGGCTTTAAAATACCCTAAAGCTTAAAATTGAAATGGAACAATCTCAAGTTATTGGAGTAAAAGAGTGACCCAATCTAAACTGTATTTCTACTGGTCATCTGGGGAAAATTGGCCACACTTTCACTTTTTGCTTCAAGCTGAGATGGATTTCTGTCAGTCAAAAAAAATATTTGTCTGCCCCATATTTTTTCCTCTCTCTTTGGTGCAACATGAGCCCCCTGAGGGTGATGTTTGCAGCACTGGCTGTGTGGGACCCTGGGATTTCTGTGCCCAGAATCTCTCACAGGAGTCTCTCTCACCGTGCTGGCCATGCCAGGATGGGCAGCAACTCTGGTGCTGGGCATTGTTCATCCAAAAGGGAAGAAACGATCTTTTCCCCTGTCTCATCATCCCCAGAATACAATTTGTCCCCCATTTCTCTTCTATTGAATTAAGTCAACCCAGATTTTATGCACCTTTAGCAGGCAGGATGCTTTGCCCCCAGGCTGGAGGAGCTCTGGGAGGGCAGTGGAGGGAAGGAAGGATGTTCTGTCCCCTCTGGCTGTCGGGGCAGTGCCAGGGCCCATGGGCAGCTCTGCCTCCCTCTCCCCAGTCCAACGTGGAGAAGCCAAGCAGTTCTCCCGAGTCTCTGCTTTATGCCAGTAACGACCCTCTGGAGCATTCCCATTTTCACAGATTTACTGGCTTAATGCTTTGTTAGAATGATAAAAGCCAGTTAATTATCCCTTATGAGATTCTGCCTCCCCACCTGCCTCCCTCGCCCCCCCGGCCTCCCCATGGCCGTATATTTATCTTTTGTTCATTCATTTGATTTGGAGCTGAATAAATTGGGAAAGCTGGAGTGATTCATGGACTGTTGGACTGTCTATTGATCTGGCACACTCTCCTCCTTAGAGCCCCCATCAGTCATGCGGATCAATGGCTCCTTCTGGCTGGGCATCCGTGGCTGTGGAGCCAGGAGAGGAGGTGTGGGCTGGGGGGAAGGAAGGTCTGTGTCCTCCCCAGCCCCTGCCCCCTCTCTTGCCAGGACTGTGGCTGATGAAGCTTTGCAGGGGCAGGATGGCTGTGCTGCTCTCCCAGCCCCGGGAGTTTATAAACTTTATTATAATGCCGTTTATAAACACTTCCAGGAGCTGATGTTGATTGTAGCTCTGCCAGCACACGCTCCTTTGATGGGTATCAAGAGTCAGGAGGTGAAGGAACATGTTATTTTGCAGGCTACTAGAGAAATATTTCCTCCTCCGTGGAGAAACCACGAGGTTTTCCGTCAAGACGGGGTGTTATCAAAACAGCATCACTCCACAGCAGCCCCAGCACTGGCCTCCCTTCCTTCCAGCAGAGCTCATCAAACACTTTCCTGAGCCACAGCAGCATCATCTTCCTCGGAATCAGACACAGCCAACACCTCCACAGCTAAATGGAACTATTTACAGTGATCAGAGAGGCACCAGCACCACCAAATCCTCCTCTCGGGCTCCTGACTCCCTGCTTGGGGTTTTTTTCCTGCATCACTTTCTCACATGATGGGTAATTCCATGCAGGAATGTGGATCCATCACAAGTTTTTCCATCCCCCGGGGTTGGGAGGCAGTTTTAAGGGAGGTGCTGTGGTGACACACACCAAAAATGCTGCAGGTCAGTGGTTTTCAAGCAGCACTTTGAAGATTGTTGGGGGTCAGGAGATTAGATCTGAGGAGCTGCAAGAGGGAACTCAGAAAAGCCAAGCTGCTGGCAGCTGGCTTAACTGAGGTCTTCAGGGGTCAGGAAAACTATTCCTCCATGAGAAACATAACAGGATCAGAAATAAAAAAAGCCTGAAAGCTCAGTGTGTGACTGAGGCAAAGTCCTCAAACATGAGGACAATGCAGGAGGGGGTTTTGGGGTGTTTAATTTCAAGATTTTTGCATTTCTTCCAGGCTGGGTTCTCCTCTAGAGGCTCAGGGGTTGTGGTCGATGCCAGAGCTCCTTCTGGGCTGGGTGAAGGAACTCTGACCTACTCCTGAAATGTTTCAGGTCTGCTGGAATGCCAGTCCTGCTGTCTGGATTGTTCCCTGAAAGAAGGACCAGAGGCCCCTCAGACTCCTCCAGTTGTCCCTGCCATGGCTGTTCCAGAAGCAGAATCACAGAGGAGCTGGAAGAACCCGCAAGGATCATCAAATTCCAAATGTCCAGTGAATGGTTCTTGCAGGGATCAGCCCCAGCCTTGGCATTATCAGCACCAGGCTCGAACCAAGCAGGAGCTCAAAGCCAGTTTTGCCCACAATGGCAAAGCAAAGTCAATTCATTTGAGTCGAGAATGATTCCTCAGCTGA
Source organism: Hafferia zeledoni (assembly GCA_035583235.1). Taxonomy (NCBI): domain Eukaryota; kingdom Metazoa; phylum Chordata; class Aves; order Passeriformes; family Thamnophilidae; genus Hafferia; species Hafferia zeledoni. The sequence continues at coordinate 4,771,904 of JAWWEV010000069.1, read as the reverse complement.
ACCTTAAGTCAGTCCCTGCTCTCCCTCCAGGGTCAGTCCCAGCCTGTCTCTGCTGGGAACAGCATCCCTGGGTGCAGTGGGGACCATTTGTGCTTCACCAGCTGGGCCTGACCAAAAGGTCTTGGTGCATCTCAGCCTTCCCACACAACCTCAATCCTCCCTGGGGCCACTGGGACCTGCTGGGACACAGAGCCTGTGGCTGTGTCCTTTCCACTGGGTCTCCTCCTCCATTTCCATGCTGGATCTGCAGCAGCAAAGGGGACTGGTGTGTCTGGTCCTGCCAGGCTGATCCAAGCCCTGAGCCCTCTCAGAGGTGCTGCCAGGTCCTGCCAGCCCAGCTCAGGGTGATGGCAGCTCTGCCAGGCAGCAGCTTCCCTGGCTGGGAAACATTACTGGCTTTGCAGCTCTGCCTCTGGATTTGCAGTTGCTGAGACTCGAGCTGAGCTGTCAGCCCAAGGCAGAGCAATTATTGCTGAGCTCCACCGTGCTGGGGAGGCCCCAGGGCTGCAGGGACAGGGATGGAGCATCCCAGGGCGATTACAGGGAATGTGGGGACATGGAGGGGACTGAATCGAGGTTGTGTCACACAAGCAGGGGCAGAGAACATCTGTCATACTGTGGAATCCATTTCCACTGAGGAATATTATTCCCAGTGTCTGATTATCCCTGTTAAAACCTGTCCAATTCTGCCACTGTTCTGCTCTGCCTCCCTCATTCTGGGTAACTTTCCCCATCCCCATCCTCACCTGATGCACCTCTGAGGACCTTTGGCTCTCTGAGGACCTTTGGCTCTCTGCTCTCTCCAGCAGTGGCTGCTTTGCAGGGAAGCTGCTCAAGGATGTAAATATGTCTCAGCAGCTTTTTTTCCCCCCCTTCTTTTGTATGTGATTCATGATTTTGTGTTTCAGGCAAGCTCATGTCACTGAAAGTTGTCTCCTCTGTGATAGTTCGCCAAGATGAGGGGTTTCCCTGCTGAAAATATCCCAAACTGCAAGTGTTAGAGGTTTGGGGGGGAATCTGCCTTCATGATACTCACCATTTGGAAAGGATTCAAGATTTTCTTCATGGCCACATGATCTTTCACATAGGCTAGATTTGAAAACAAACTCATTTTCTCTGCCAAAAAGGGAGGAACCCTTTCACGAGAACAGGATGAATTCCAGCTCAGCAATGATCCATGTAAACACCAAAATATAGGGTGCCATCTTCCATAAATCCTAGTCATTAAAAGATCAGCTGACAGAAAATGGCATGATTGCTTTGAAACCCACACCACTTGTGCTGTTGGATGGGAAAACATGGACACATGAAACAAAGCCCAGCAGGACACAACTGTTAATTGCTGGAGAAACAGTCCTTGCCTAAATTTTATGTGCCTCTCATGTGTGGATCTGCCTCTTAACTCTCTTCTGGCTGATGAGCTGTTGATGCAGAGGAACCAGCTCGAGGTTTGGCCCAGGATTTGGGAAGAGGAGACAAAATCCAGCCTTCTGCTTCAGAGCTTTTTGCAGTCCCATCCTCCTTGCCAGCATCACCAGACTTTCACAGCCTTGGTGGCACTGCTGCAGGGACAGACATCTGTAGAGGGGCAGGAGGAGCAAGGCAGGATGGGGACCAATGAGCTTTGCTCTTCACACCTCCAGATTGTTTGATCTCTGCTGTGAGAGGACCAGGCTGGAGGAAAAAGGTCTTATCCATGCCTGGGGGTTGGAACGAGATGATCTCTAAACTCCCTTCCAACCCAAACCATTCTGTGACTGTCTGATGTGCAGGTCTGGCAGTGAAATCCTCACACTGATTGCACAGATCTTTCCGTGCTGGTTGGTGTGTGCCAGGAGGCAGCTCAGGCTCCTGCAGAGCCTTTGCTTTGTTCAGCAAGCCCAGCTGCCAGTTCTGTGGCTGCTGCAGCCCTTGGGAGAGACATCCCCCTCCTTGAAATGTGGGCATTTCTGCAGGGTGGCACAGGGGGGTGTGGAGTTGAGGGAACTCCAAACAGCACTGGCTCAGCAAGGGACAGCTGAGGCCCAGGGACAAGGGAACACAAGCTTTGTGCCACGCTGAGCCCCTTCCCCTGGCACCAGCAGCTGCCCAAGGGCACAGGTAGCACAGGCACTTCTCCCCTGGGAGCTGTGTGAGGTCCATGTGCTGCCTGGGGGGGCTGCAGGACCCCCCTCCCTGCTCACAGCTGGGAGCACAGGAGGAGAATGTCCCCCCATGACCCAGGAGTATGAAGTGGAGACCCTGCAAGGTCCTGCAGCCCCCACAGCTCTTGACAGCAGAGGCTGGGAGTGAGACAGGAGCAGGGAGTGTGGCTGGGAGGGGGAGCACTGTGTGCACTGATGGTCCCCCCTCAGCCCCTGCAGGCTGAAGACCATTTCCTCACCAAGAACAACATCCCTTTTCTGCTCAGGGACCTTTCTTGTCCCCATCACCCCATGTCCCACTCAGAGCATCCATTGCCTGAGTTCACTTCAGAGCCCTACCCATAAATACTCACTTTTATAGCTGCAGCCACACTCTGAGGGATGATGTGGCCTAATGGTCCCATCCATCTGCTCTTCTAATAGTCAGATGAGTAACATTGTGAGTGCTCAGAGTCACAGATAAATCCTGGATCCATAAACCCACGTCTGCATTTCATGCCACAGAGCCCTTTTCACTCAAGTCACTCCTGTGGCACAAAACTCCTGTCTCCTTCAGGGTGTGGATCCTCATCAGCCAGAGCCCCCCACGAATTCCTGAGAGACAGGGCTGGGGATTTCAGCTGTAGGTGAAGGTTTTCCTCCAATGTTTTCCACACACACTTTATACAGTGCAAAGTGTCTTAATTTCTCACTTGGTTTGCTCTCTAGAAAGGGAGGGAGGGAAGGAAGGAAGGAATGAACGAATTTGGAAGGAAGGAATTTGGAGGGAAGGAAGGAAGGAGGGAAGGAAGGAGGGAGGGAAAGAG
>JAWWEV010000069.1:4714217-4745521 GCA_035583235.1 Hafferia zeledoni | reverse complement strand
CCTCCAAGGATGCTGCTACTTTTCCTTGTGTTCTGTTTACTTTCCTTGTGTTCATTTTGCTTTCCTTGTGTTCATTTTCCTTTCCTTGTGTTCATTTTCCTTTCCTTGTGTTCATTTCCCTTTCCTTGTGTTCATTTTCCTTTCCTTGTGTTAGTTTTCCTTCCCTTGTGTTCGTTTTCCTTTCCTTGTGTTCATTTCCCTTCCCTTGTGTTCATTTTCCTTTCCTTGTGTTAGTTTTCCTTCCCTTGTGTTTGTTTTCCTTTCCTTCTGTTCATTTCCCTTTCCTTGTGTTCATTTTGCTTTCCTTGTGTTCATTTTCCTTTCCTTGTGTTTATTTTCCTTTCCTTGTGTTTATTTTCCTTTCCTTTCCTCTTTCCACCTCAAACTTCCTCCTTTACCTTGGATATTGATTCAGGATCAAGCTCTTCCTTTCCCTCTGTTCATCAGTTTGCCACCCCTAAAATACAGAATGCTGACCCTTCCATTTGCTTGGAGATCCTGAAGGAGGGTTGAAGGATGGTTATAATAATATTTTCACCTCCAGCTGCTTAGCTTTGCTCTCCTGTGTCATTTGAACAGCTGTTGGGTTGGACTTGATGATCTCAGAGGGCTTTTCCAACCCAATCCATTCAATGATTCTGTGATTCTCTGGATGTGGCACTGAGTGAGAATCCACATCTTGATCCAACCCTACTGTGATCACCAGCCCAGGGCACTCCGTGGGATTGGATCACAGCGGGATTGGATCAAGGGTTGGACTTGATGATCCCAGAGGTCTTTTCCAACCCAATCAATTCTATGATTATTTCATTTGCACCATCAAATCCCGTTGTTTTCTCCCAGTCCAGGCTGTGGGTCCCCTCCCCAGTGTGGCAGCCCTGGACTGGAGCAGAGAAGTGTTGCTTTACCTCTTGGCTGATTCCCAGATTGGGGTGGTTATTGCAGGAAGGATTTCAAGCCAGGAAAAGCTTCAAATCTCCTCGACCTGGGTTTCTGTCAGGTTCTAGTCTACAAAGAGCTGTTCACCTGAGGAGCAACTAAACAAGTTAACACAGATATCTACAATTCCCCAACTTCTGACTCACCACCAGCTCATTCCCAATTCCCTGGGGACCTCAGGGGACCTGCCCAGCTCAGTTTTCCTGCTCCTCCTGACCCTGTTTTGGCTCTGAGGATCCACCTCAGACCTAACTGAGCTGCCCTCAGACCCCTTGTCACCAGGACAGGCTGAACCCATTTGCTCTGCCTCCATTTATAAGGTCTGATTCCCATGTAAATGTTTCATTTGCTTCCGAAATGACTTTGATCTCTCCTGAATTTTTCATCTCCCTTTATTGCGTTCTGGGATCATAATCCTGCTTTATGTCCCGGTATCTTTTGGAGAGGCCAAATGTCTGCCTGCATTTGTTTTTCAGGCTGGCATTTCCACTGTGCAATTGCTACATGAGCACACTTCTGAGGCAGAGATTCACAGTGGAAATTAAGCATAAAAGGCTAAATGCTCCTGGTGAGCTATGAGCTGCTGTGTTGTTTTGTTAAATTTTTAAGAGTATTTGGATGGAAATGGTCCCTTTTTTTTGGTTTGGTTTTTACAAATCTCTTTTGAGAAGTCGTTGCATCCTTCTGGAATATGCAGGGAAGACTTGTCTGTTTTAATCAAAGTGAGAAGGGGGAACAGAATAAACCCAGGAACAGTGCTAGATCCTCTAAAATTAGCAGCATCACAGGCATCCTCTAGAACTAACTTGGGAAGGATGGTGTGACATGCACAGGAACGGGGGAGAGGCTTTGCACCTCCTCAGCCACACTCCAAGGACGGTGCTGGGTGGAAAAGAGATGGTCTGATGAGTCAAACAGAGCCCTGGTGTGCCCTCCTGCTCAGGGGGCAGCTCTGTCATCGCTGCCTGGAGGGCTGAGCTCCTGCCATGGGGGGCAATGGGTGTCCTCGGGCCGAGGCTTCTCCCAAGGGAAGGAATACAAAGGTGGGAGGGAAGTGTGGGTGCAAACTGGGCTTGGAGGAGATGAACATGGCACAGAAGGGAGATGTGTGTGGCATACTGTGTGTGCCTGTGCTGGGGGAGAGCAAGGTTTGCCATCTTTACCACTTTCTGATGTGTAAATCGAGCTCCCCCGGCTCCTGAATGAAGAAAACAAGAAAACCTGGCTGAAATTCCCAGCATTAACCTGATGGTGCCCCACATTTCCATGCAGCATCTCCTGTGGTTTATTTTCTTGCTTTCAGTGAGCCACTTCTGCTCCCTGGGAGTCAGGAGGGGGTTTAACCTGCACATGCTGATGAGGTGGTGCAAGGCCAGCTGAGGTGCCCAGGCTGCCCATTCCTTATGCACATGAGCTCGGTGTGTGTGCCTGGAATTAATGCAAGCAGGCTCTGATCAGCTGGCCCCGAGGCACTGCTGAGACACAAAGCACAGGACAGGCCTGGGGAAATCCTGAAAGCAAAGGCTTGGCATGATCAAACCCGTCTGTCCCTGTTACACTTCAATCCTGTCTTCCTGCAGAGCTTTCAAAACAAAGTGCAGCCAACAAGACACTCATGGCCTGAGACAGAAGAGGCAGCCCCGGTGATGCCTCTGAAACAAAGAATTCGGTGCTGATGCAGCTTTTAAAGAGAAATCCCTTCTCCTCAGCCTCAGCTGGGCAGAGGGGGCTCAAGGACAGCCCCCTTTTTCCATCATCCTTGCAGCAATGAGGTGTTTTCAGTGCATGTTCTGTACGTCACAGAGTTATGGTTGTTATTAAGTTGGAGTATTTTTATGGACTTCTCCACTTACAATATACAAGTGTGTTTACACACACAACCCTTTTGCTTTAATTTAGTTCTCTCCTTCCCTGCACCCCGTCAAGTGACTTCTAATAAATGGCTGAATAAATGCATTCAGATGGTGCTGTAATGGAGAGGAATTCAGTGTCTAATGAAGAGATTGTTCCTACCCCGGGACTGTAAAGATGAATGATGGGGACTCCAGTTTGAAAACTCCTTTTAGTTTAAAATATTGCTCCTTCCTAAGGAAAAAAGAAAGCACAAAGGGAAAAAAAAACCAACAACAACCCAGCCACAACAATCCTGTGTAGTTTTTACCAGTCAGGAGCTGCTTGCACAGAACTGAACTGTCGCAGCCAAAATTGCTTCATATATCATAGAGCAACACCAGGCAGATAATGGCAAAGCCAGCTCTGATCAGGGAGTGATTATTGTCCCCCCCTCCAAGCACTGATGTGCAGACAACTGAGTGCAGCTTGATTTGCTTGAACTGATCTTTGGAGGCTGAAACTTGAACTGAGCTGATCTTTTTGAGGCTGGAATTAAGAACGTGATCACCCTGATGGGTAAGATGAGGTGTCACCCTGAAGGAAAATTCCTGAAAGAAGTAATCTTTCCTCTCTCACACTTACATTTTCTGTTTGAAATAGGATTGTTTCTTTCCATGATGTAGCTGTGTGTGCTTAAAGGGAAAAAAACCCACTTTTGTCTTCCTGACCTGTTACTGACAGATATCAAATTATTTTAAAATCATCTTGAACCTGATGGGAATCTGTGGCCAGACAGTTACCAGATTGCAGGCCCTGGCAGAAATAGGAAGCAGAATGGAGGGAATTATGAAGAGATGATGTAGTTTGGTATCACTCTGCTCTCCCCCAGCTTATCCAACGTGACCCTGGACCACTTGTCCTCTCCTGGGTGATGTGTGTGTTTGCTTTGCCCAAGGGCTGGATCCCCAGCACAAAAGAGGGGCTGCTGTGGATGATTTAGGAGAGAGGGACAGGCCAGGGGATGCAGCAGGAGGTGAGGAACAAGGCCTGGGATTGCTGTGTCCATGGGCTGGGAATGTGTAAGGAGTGCTCTCCCTGGGCAGCATCACAGCCACGCTGGTCCTTCAGAGGGAACATAAAGCTCCTTGGACACCAGGCCACCTGCTCTGTGACACCCCTCAGGTCATCAGCTCCTTTTCCCTGGGCTCCACTTTGTTCTCTGGGCTTTGTTCTGCTCTGTCTGTACAAACTCAGCTTTGCAGGCTCATCAAATGCTCTGGGGCTGGAGGTTTAGGCTGGGATGGAGATGCCACCACCACGTGATCACAGGGGATCATCCAGCAGCCTGTTTGGCCAGGCTCAAAGCTCTTCCCTTCTCCCAATATTTTTGTCATTAGGCCATTGTGAGTCTCAGAACGAGGACATTTCCCACTGGTGGAGCAGCAGCTGGGCAGGACCTGCAGGGACAGGGATCAGGAGCAGTGATTGGTGTAACAGCAGAATTGTGTCCACTGCAACAGAGCTGGGGGGGTGTTAATCTGCTCAGGACCAGGCTGGATTTGCAGTTAATATGAGGCTTGTCTGCACTGTTGTCCCCTAAGCCCATCCATATGATTTATTTTGCTGCTCTCAGAATGGACAGTGAGTTGGGTGATGCCCAGCCTTGATCAGATTTGGCAATTCCTGGGTGCCCATAATTAACATTTCACTGCTGGACAACAAGCTCCAAGCTGAGAAAGGCACTCAGTGGTCAGAGGGTCATGGTGGGGACACAAACCAGAAAGCAAATAACACAACAAGAAAAGTCAAGCACAGAAGAACCTCCTGTTGCTGAGACAACAAGTCGAACTTGCACCTTTCATGACTAAAGCAGCACATTAAAATTAATTGAATAAGCCCCAACTTCTGTGAAAAGGATGTTCTGTGGCTGTTCATCCGAATCTTTGCTTTCCTCAAAGATGTTTTGCTGCCATTAATCCACAATTATGCTACGTATGCTCCTCCTGGTAAAGCACAGCGAGACACAGACCCAGGATCTGCCAGAGTTTGTTATTGAGTTTGGAATATGCAATTGTGGGAATGATTATAATATCAGCAACTGGATTTCATCTGTCCCTGCACATTCCGACAGGCAAGCTGAAATGAGCAGTGACAGGAAAATGTTCTTGTTTGCACACAAATCCTTTAATAACCGGCAATTTCAGAAAGAGAAGAGCAGGAGAAAGAGAAGTTGAAGGACAAAGAACTCACATATTGAATTCTACAGTGAAGTTAAATCTTAAAAACCGTATCATTAAGGCTTTCAATATGCCTTGAAGAGTGGTAAAAGCAGCAAAAAGGGTTAATTCTCCCCCCAAATCTTTCATTCAGCGACCACTATTTGCATTCCTTTTAAGGCAGCCAGGAAATTACATTAATTTCTCTAATGTGTGCAGTGCCATAAGTTCTTTTTTTAATTACGATGATCAAAATATTGCTTAAAATTAAAGGCAGCTGCATTTGTTTCTGACGGATATCATAATTGCAATTGTAAATTGGGAAATGTAATGTTTCCTGGTGCTGCTGTGAGTAATGGCTCTGAAATCATTACAGATAGGTAGATATAAATAAACCAGGAGATCTGTGAAAATAGAGCAAAAGTGAACTAAAAGGGTAATTAGCTGAGCCAAAAGGAACAGAGGAATCCGGGGCTCAAAAAACAGAATCTGAAAATTCTGAGCTGCTCTTGACTGGATTCGTAGCGAGTTGGGGGGAAATTGCTTCCCAAAAAGGGATTAAAAAAAAAAACAAAACCAAAGAAAAAGAATTAATTTGAACTCTGGATTCACCATGAAGGGTTTTTTTGCTGTCTTTATACCCTGTAGAGAAATAAATCCCTCCCCAAGCCAATGGCACAGAGTCTGGTTCCTTTGGGGTTGTCCTGCCCTTGGGCTGGACTCTCTTGTTATAGTGGTCTCTGCCTTTCCCTGGGGATCAGCAGGTGGAAAAGTGAGTGGTCCTGGGGCTCTGCCATTGCTGGTGATGAAGAGACAAGTCTCATCTTTAAACCACCCCAGAGGAGGATGAGCTGCCTCTTTCCACCTCCTGAACAGGGATGGGAAGGCAGGTTTGGGCTCCTTGCCCAGGGCTGTCCTGATCCAGGGTGCTGCTCCCTCTGGGAGAGGGATGGAGTGGCTTCAAGCCCCATTTCTATTCCATACAACCATGGGAGAGCTGAAAACACTCTGGAAAGCCCTGGGACATCCAGCTGAGCTGTTCTGGTGTGACTGAATGCCCTCTCAGGGCGTAACAAGACAACCTGGAATGGGTGTAAATCCAGAGGGACACACCAGCCATCAGTTTCTGGGGTTTAAGGGCAAGGAAAATGCAGGTTTTGTGGTTCTGAGGCCCTGACAACTGGCAAATGGCCAGCTCAGCAGCCACATTTATCAGTGGGCCCTGAGATATAACAAGCAATCACACTCCAGCTGGTTTCCCATCAATAAGCAGGGACGGAATATTAGTAACAATTCCGTGGGATTTCGAAGGCAAACGCTGGAAAAAAACAGAGCAGTTGCAAATTGGAGAGCTCAGGCTGGATTCCCTCCTCTGCTAAACTCCCTGGGCCAACAGCTCCAGGTGGTGCTGCATCACCAGAGCCATACTGGGAAGAGTGGACTGAACAGATGACTCATGGAGAGGACAAACAGATGGAACTGGGAAAGCAGAGAACAGCTGTGCAAACCCCTGGAACATCCCCAGATGGGAAGGAGCTGTTGCTGGCCCAGCTGACCACGGGGCTGGAGCTGGTCCTGGCACAGGCAGCAGAATGCAGAGATCCAGCACTGGGTTGGAGATACTTCCTAGAGATAAAATCAGAGGCACAGGAAACTGCAAAATAAAGTGGAGCTCTGATGCTCTGGGACAGCCCAGACTTGGCTTTCAGTGTTATGCCCACAAGATTTGCAAGCACAAGTAGAGCTGAAATCATTGAACATCTGCTGAAGAGATGCATGTTCTCACATGTGTAAGAAGGCACTTTGGCCTTCACTGGAGCAAAACCCAGCACAGAACTTGATGAGCCAGGGAAAATTCTGAGAAAAGCCAGTCCATCCCATAAAGCTGATTACCAAGAAACACTTTCCCTCTGCTGTGGGCAAGGGCAGAAGCCTGGAGACTTCTCAGGCTTCATTAAAGATATGGGGATCATTATTTCCCTTCTTCAGCTCATAAAACCACCTACTGAAAGGATCTTTTGGCAGCCAGAAATGAACTTAACAAGGACAGTGACCGATGGAAGAGCCTTTGTGGATTCTATAAACAATATTGATTTTCACATTCACAAAGAAATGAATTAGATGCCAATTGTGTATGAACTGAGCAGTTTTTTCTCTCGTACACTGTGTGAACAGAAGTAGATCTGCAAAGCACTGGGTGCCCTCGAGGGAAGAACAGGCTGAGGAGGGAGGGAGGGAGTGCAGAGGTGGGATGGAAAAGGTTGTCTCCAGTTTAGTCCTCTGCTATTACCAGTAAGTGTCTTGGGATAGGCCATTTCTCAACTAATCAGGCTGCTGTGTAAAACCTTAGGGAAACAGATTTAAACTCCCAGGTCAATATGGTGTTGACATACCTAGTTGCAGACTGATATCAGAATTCCTACCTAAAGGGGTCCAGGAGAGAGAGAAAACAGGGGATACTGAGGGAATAATGTGAAACTGGGCTCTCCTCTGCTCCACAGGACTTTCCACTTGCACAAATCCAGCTGTGTATTTATCCTCATGCTTGACAAATGACAAAACAGACATGTAGGCATCGAGGACAGTCATCTCTGTGCCAGTCACAAGGAGCTTTCCCTTCCAGAGCTCCAAATGTGCTGTTCCAGACAGCCACCCACCTCTGGGAGATGGAGGATGTGAATGACAGGAGTCCAGTGACATGACCCAAGAGCCGTGACAAGTGCCATGACCCCATGTCACAAAGCTCTGTCTCCTACTCTAATTCATCATCACCATGATGAAGAAGAGCTCAGACACTGCAGCTGGGGCTGGTTTGATACTCTGCAGGGCTGTAATGACTCTGAACCCCGTGTCTAACATCACTCAGCCTGAGTACTTAATTACAGCAATTAGGGTTGTGGTGGAACCTGTGAGGTGTGAAGGAGGCACTGAACTCAGGAAAGAGTCTCTGTCCAGTGGGTTCATTAGGAAGTGATCCTGCCCATCCCTCCCATCTCCTGTGCCCAGGTCTGGGAGCTCAGGAGCTCTGCTGCAAACAGAGCTGGACTCTGTCCTGGGCAGGGCATGTGCAGCTTCTCATGGTTCATCCTTCCCTCCCATTCCCAGGACTGCTTTTACCCTCCAGGAGCAGTGAAGGATCACTTCTGGCTACTCTTTAGAAGACAAGGATGGTGTTGGTCGGTTAGAGAGGTGTCCCTGGAAGAGAAGGTGGCAGTGAGGGCTCCTCTCTCACCATCAGCCCCTCAGCTTTACCAGCAGGTCCCAGGGAGTGCAGGTGGGACTCCACACTGGACAATCCCTCTACACTGGGCAAAGGCATGTGGAGAACTGACAGAGAGGAGAGAGCTCTGCCATAGCATTGCCCTCCCCAGATGCATGGCCAGGATGGCCTTTCCAGCCCAGGGCATGTTCAGGGAGTGATGGAAGCTCCCACTTGCCTTTGAAGCAGGAGTGATGCCCCTGTGGAGCAGCAGTTCCCTCCTGACCGTTCCCAGCCCCGTGCCCACCCTGCCTGCCCAGCCCCCTGCCCACCTTGCCTGCCCAGCCCCCTGCCCACCCTGCCTGCCCAGCCCCTTGCCCACCTTGCCTGCCCAGCCCCCTGCCCACCCTGCCTTAGTCAGGCAGTGCAGCTCCTCCCTGTGCTGTGCTGGGAGTGAGTTCCACAGGCTCCAGCAGCTCTGCACCAGAGTGGAGCTGGATGAAAGCACAGCCCTTTGCCCACCCCCCGGCCCTGCCCAGCCCTGCCCAGCCCTGCCCAGCCCTGCCCAGCCCTCCTCCTCCCTGGCACACACAGCCTGCAGGAGTGTTCCCTTGGCTGCTCTCGCTCTGCTCGTCACACCTGATCTTCCCTGAGCTGTAACAAAACGCATTTCACACCAGCAGTGGTGACCTTTCCAGTTGCCCTGTGGCTCAGAGACACCTTCCCTGCCTGCTGTGACAGCCCTGTATGGGCACACAGAGCTGTGGTCACGCTTGGGGAGGTGACGCTGAGCATGGCCAAGACATGGATTAAAGCTGCCCCCAGCCAGGACAGAAACAATCCTGGCCCCACACCACTGCACTGAAGAAGAGCTCTGGCTCTGACTTAATGAACCATAAATTCCAGTTTAATGAGTTTTATACTGAGGAGAATAATTAATGTAATTAGTACTGATATGAAAATGATGGTACTCGAGCCTGGATTAGGAGGAGGGGGAGGCTGAGGGTGGGAGGAGGCTTGGAGAAAGTTCCCTCCCGTCTCTGGTGCTGCTCACCCAGAGGAACAGGGCTGGATGCATTCTTGGCAGGCTTTACAACCTCACCTCCCATCTGCCAGAAAAGGGGAGAAAATAGAGCATGACAGTAGAGCAAAAAAAGGAGAACAGCCTGCCCTGTTTGCAGCAGGATGTGGAACTTTCAGAGCTGCTCTTTCTGTGCTCCCTCCAATCTGCAGCTCCCCCAGCCACTCCCTCCTCACGGTGCATCCTCTGCCCTCCACGGTGCCTATTTCCTTGTTCTGTATGAAAATATCTTTATAAAGGTGATTAACTCCAGGGTAAAACAACAGCCCTTCACCTTACACTACATAAGTATATATTTACCTGTACTATACAAGTGTTCTGGTAGGTTTTATGCATTTGATGCAGTCCAGGGGGCACCAATACCTGTATTTTAGTTTTATGCATGTAAATTGATACATAAATTTCTGTATAACCATAAAGTGACTCGGTAGGAGGTATTGTGAGTGTGGCACTGGTAATACATTCGGCAGTGGAGAAAGGGACCTCAAAACTCAGCTGAAGAGCTGACCCTGAGAGCAGTGGGGAAACCAAAAAGAGCAGGAATGCAGGTGGTTCACAGCACCTCTGGTTTGGCTTCTTTCCCCCCTGACCTGTGCAAGGTGTCTCTGATACCAGCCTGGGTGTTTGTGTGATCTTTCAACACATAAGAGCCAAGCTCTAGCTGGGTTTGGTGGGAGTCTCCTGCTCTATAAACTGCCATGCAGGAGGTAAATTCAGATTCTCTTCCCCTTTTTAGAGTGAGCACAGTGCTGGGGGGAGATGCCAGGTTCCAGAAATACAGGATAAACCTGTCTCTGTGCAGAGTGAGTGCCAGCAGCCTGTTCCACCATCCTGCACGTTCTCCTGGGCCACTCTGTCCCTGAGAACAAGCTGTGTCTCTCCTTGATATTTCTGAGAAACAACCCAGAGAGTTCCCCCAAGGCTTGGCCGTGGTTGTGTCAGCTTATCCTGAGCAATCCAATAAGCCCCAGTCAGTGATGCCCAGCTTTGGCTGCTGCTGGTGCTGTGTTCAACCCACTGGCTACGAAGCAGAGACCCTTTCCCTTCCCTCCATGGACCCCCAGCCCAGCCCTCTGCTGTTTGCCAGCCCAGATCTGTGGCTGAATTGTTCCAAAAAGGCCTTTATCCAGAGGCAGAGGCTCTATCCTTGTGCAGTGGAGCTTTGTTATTAAAAAATATCCTGGGGATTTTTCATTCTCAGGGTTAGTGGCTTGTGCCAAAAATTCTCTAATGGTGTATTGATCAAATGTGTGTGATGGGGACCCTCCTGAGTGAGCACGAGCTCTGTGTTCAGCTGCACTGGGCTGATGTTCTATGAGTTGTTCTATGAGTGCAGGTTCAGTGTGTCCTTTCCTATGGATCCAGGACTGCTTTCCTGCACAGGGAATGGGCTGGAGAGGAGGGAGCCTCAGGAGGAGCTCACTGTACCTTCCCTGAAATGCTGCTGGTCCCAAGAACTGGCTGTTTGTGACTGATTCCATCCCACCCACATGCACAGGAAGGCTGAGAGGAGACTCCCTAAAGAGTGAACAAAAGGAATGAGGGAAAGGGGCATTTCTTGGGCTTCATAATGATTGTGTTGCTCGAGGGCAGAACTACAATAGGAATGTGCAGCAGGCATTGCCTTGCAGGTCACCTGGGCATTGCTCCTCTGCTTACCATGTCCCCACTGGTGCTGCAGGAAGCAAAAGGAAGGGTGTGTTATGTTATCCCAGTCCTGAGGAGCCTTTGGAACAGGCAGGACCCAGCCAGTAACTCCTGGGCCCTGGGCAAAGGCAGGAGTGGGAGTGCACGTGGTACATTTTGGGGTGGGGAGTGCCAAGGAGGAGGGATGTGGTGAACAACCCAAGCTGGGAGACAAGCAGAGATCAAACACCCCACCCAAGTTTCACAGGTATGACAGAAGTTCTTGTAACTCTTCAGTTCACTTTTATTTAAGCTCTGTGATCAGTCTTTTCCATCTGCAAGAGCTCTTGTGTCAGTGCCACCAACATATGGAACAGAAATGATGACATTTCACCCTGTTAACAGGAAGAACAGCTTCATCTTAAAGGTCTTTTCAACCTCCATGGTTCTATGTCCCATATCACCAGTTCCTCCCAGATTCTGCCAGCCCACTGGATCACACTCCACCAGTTTCCTGTTGGACTTGTTGAGCAGTCTGTGCCCAACCACGTTACTGGATGGCTCAGTTCCTGGAGCAGGGATCTTTCAGAGTCGATTGGCACCATGTCAGGAGGGGAACTCCTCTCCCCAGTGTTGCTGCAGCAGGAGGAGTTCAGCACCTCCAAGGTCCCCAGGGGCATGGGCAGCCTCATCATGGAGCAAAGTGAGTGTTAAGCCCATGGCAAGAGGTGCAGAGAAGTTTGGGAAAAGCCATTAGGCAAACACTGTGCAGCCACAGGGAAAGGGAGGGAGGAATAAGAGCCCTGAATCAGAACCATTTCCAAACACAGATTTGTAAAACCAAAACGCTGGATTTGGACCTCATTATTTCTTCATGGTTTTCCTTCAGCGTTTTTCCTCCTTTCTGAGGGTGGTGTGTGGCAAATCTCTCTTGCCATTCCTTTTAATCAACCTGGTTCTCATGGAAAAGAGAGGCCAAGAGAACCAAGACATTCCTATCCTTATTATATGTGCTGGCACAAGTCAAACTGGTGCTTTGAATTGAGGCTTCTCTCGCCTATTACTTTTCTAAGGAGGACTGAAATCCTTCAGCTCTGCTGAAAGCACAGCAACCCCCTTTGTGGCAGAGTTCTGTAGGCAGCTCCAATTCAAAGCTGCACAAGGCAACCCCAGTTTCTCTGTAATGCTGCAGTTTCAATCTCTGCCTTCCCCTTCCTAATCAAAGCATCACCCCCCCCCCCCCAACCATGGGCAGCAGAGAAAACCACCTGAAACGTGTTCTCTGCCTCCTCTGGCAAACAATCATTTTGTCTGGCTTGTTTCCATATTTAGCTGAAGACCTGAACATATTCCACTTCTCATTTAAACTCTTAGGTCTGTCTGAAACTGCATCAGGTGAAGGCTCCAAACCAAACCTACCTCTGCTATTGCAGACATGCCAGGAGGGAAGTGTGTAAAGGATTTTTGCTTCCTTTTACTCCCTGCTCAGTGGGGCTGGGTTGGTTCCAGGACATCAGAGCCCCTTGGCTTTTCCAGCACCTCATCACCTCTGCAAACAGAGGGACCAAAGGCAGGTTTGGCAGAGTTGAACCCGGATCCCTGCTGGGATCAAAGTGTTTTCTGTGTCTTCAGTTCAGAGCACACCAAGTTTCCAGCTCTGTGGTAACCAGAAGGTACTCCAAGGTATGTTGAGAAGAAGAAAACAGGAGAGATAAATACATTATCTGAATCAAGACATGTAGCACTCGAGTCCACTGGTGACCAGCTGAATTCTCTGGAGACAGGGAGGAAATGTCAATCCAAACGACTCCAAAAAGGTTTCCAGCAGTCAAGACCAAAAGGATGGCATTCCAAAGTTGTGTTGAATGCTCTAAGGCTGTGTCTGTGCAGTCCCCTGATCCTCTGGGAATGAGAGTGCTCCATGCACTGGCACACAGGGAGGATGTTGCTGCTGCTGCTGCTGCCCATTTCAGCCTGGCCAAAAATGCATCAGTGCCTGTTCAGCCACAGCTCAGCCAGCCAAGCACTGCCAGGTCTCTCAGCTGGCATGGAGTGGAGACCACAGCCCAGCAGGAATCCATCTCCCAGCAGGAATCCCCTCCCAGCAGGAATCCCCTCCCAGCAGGAATCCCCCTCCCCAGGGGCAGCAGTTCCCACCAGAGAGGGAATCCTGTCCTTGTGAGCAGCTCCCAGCCCTCCTCCAGCACAGAGCAGCAGTGAGCACCAGGGAAGCAGGAAGGGTGGGAATTGGTGGTTCTCCAGGGGTGTTTGATGCCATGCAGGGAGTTGGGGGGATCCATGCATGTGGTGCCATCTTCACCCAGGGCTGTGTTGCCTAACTGGCTGAAGCAGAAACTCCTCTCATGTTTATTCTCCTGCAGGGAACGCACGAGGTAGTGAGACATTCCCAGATGTGCCTCTCTGGGCAGGAGGGAGAGCAGGGAGAGGCTCGAGGCTCCTCTGGGTGGGAGCACAGAGAGTGCAGAGAACAACTAGACCTGATCGGATTCACATTTACAAACACAAATCAGTCCCTCAGTCCTGGTGGCACCAAAGGAGCTGGGCTGGAGCATCCAAGGTGTTCATTCCTCCTCCTTTCACCTGGGGGCAGTTTCCCTTTGACATGTCCCACGTTGTTTGGTGCCTGGGCAGCAGGACAGTGGTGGGGTCCCCATCCTTCCTCCCACTCAGCTCCAGCACCCTCACAGTTTCCAGAGGGGTATTAAAGTCTGCACGATGCCAAATACCCACCCTGAGCCAAAGGGAAGGAAATGCCCATTTGTCACAAAGGAATATCCCCTTATTTGGGACTGTCCCACCTCTTCTGTGCCATACCTGGGCGAAACGGATGGAAGTTATCCCTGAAACCAAGCTCTTAAACAGGATCTTCATTCCTTGTCCTCCTCTTCCTCTTCTTTGCTTTTATATACATGTAAGTGTATATCGATATTTATTTTTTCCTCTAATACAAGTGAACACAAATGTGATGTGGAGATAAATTCCCTTCTCTAAAACACTCGTGGTCACAGGAATGGACATGTTTGGATTTACACACCCACACACATTCCAATATTTAAAAAAAAAAAAAAATTGTAGTCCCAAAACTAAGATGCTTTTTAAAAAAAGGCCAGATTCTTCCATTGGCTTTTATCCATCATTAAGAGCAAGGAGATCACCTGAAATCATGATTTGTTCTTCATATTCTGCCTGAGTTAATTTCAAAATTCCAATCAACAGATGCAAGGAAGAGAGGGGGGAAGAGCTTGTGGGGGGCCACCTTGGGCTTTGAAAGGAAAATTAGAGAGAGTGTTTTCCTTTGTAATTATTTTCCCCTTCTGGTTTCAGGTTATAAGACAGTTATTTAAAGGATGTTTTCTCCAAATGTGTTGACTTCAAAATATGTCCCCATGTCATATGGACTTAAAAGAGTCAATCCCAGAGACTGGGAGTGGGAGCAGGAAGGGAAAAGGACAGAAACAAAACCCCCAAAGTGGGCGCTGATCTCGATTTTTGGGTTGGTTTGGAGCATCTTTCATTATAAGCATCTTACGATTTGGTTCAGCAATCTTGGCTGTTTGGCTCCTCACAAACAGGGATTTCTTATCCCCACTGCCAAGGGGGATATTTCTCCAAAACCCCAAAGTTACAGCCTGAGATTTGAGCACTGGCTGGGCTGTAAAACCCCACACAAGCTGGAACAAGGGCCGTGAAGGATCCACATCAGGCTACTCCGGTGCAAACAGTGCAGAGGTTGACACAAAGGAAACTACAAGGGACATTTAACCAGGCTGGGCACATCCCAACCCCCACAGGGCAGCTGCCACCCACAGACATGCACACACACAGCCAGCTGGGCACAGGAGGGCCGGGAGGAGAAAACAAAGATGCAGGTACTGCACGAGGTGTGGGTGAAGGCAGAGTGTGCCCTTGAGCAGGAGCAAGCCAGGCAGATGCCCAACCTAACCATGGCAATGACAGTTGCACCCAGGTTTTTAAATCAACCAGTAAAATCAGCAATGGCAAAGGGAGGGTGGGAGGATCTACAAGGCCTTGGTCGTTGAGTGAAAAACATGAGCTTGTTGGGTTTGCTGTGCTGCCACTCAGACATACTGTTCCTTGGGACAGATGTAGGGAGCCCTGGAGCCGGGAGGAGGGCAGCAGAAGGACATGTCAGAGTGGGGAGGATAAAGCTCCTGGGGGAGGTCTGGCAGGGGGGTGTAGACACGAGGGATCTTCTCTAGGTAGCGATCCTGGTGGGAGTAGCAGCGACTCAGGTAATCACCCGCATCCGGTACCTCTGCGTGACACTCTCCAAAGTTCTGCAAGCACAGAAAGGCAACACGTGAAAACTCCAGGCCAGGAAAGCTTCACCACTGCCCAGCTCCTTGCTGAGAGCAGGATGGCAAATGGAACAGTTGTGCTGACTTCTCCAGAAAAACAGGAACACTGGGGATAAATCCTCACACTGTAAAGTTTTAGTCTCACTCCCCAAAATATCTGTGTAGTTGAGGAATATGGAAAGGTTGAGCACGGTTTGTCCCTTGTCTGTAAACACTCTGCTCTCTGGACAAAACCAGCAGCCAAGGAAGGACAGTCTATTTTCACTCTCTCCAGCCCTTCCACACCTGAGTGTTGGAAAAGCAGGGCTTGAAGGTGTCATTAATCTAAGCCAAGCTCGTGCTCTTTCATTTAAAGGGCACACGTGTCTGACCAGGGACTCTGGATGCAAACCAGGTTACTGGGCCTGATGTTGCTGTGGCAGCCAGGAGGGCATTGCTGAGCTTTGCCTGTGGGAACAGCTCCACTTGGGGCCAGTTTTGTGAGTCAAATCAACTGCAGAGAGCATAAAGCACCTGCAAACCCGAGGCTGCTCTGTTGGTCCCGTGATCTCCCCTGTGATGGAGGAGACGCTTTGCTCTCCTGGGGTGAGGGAACATCTTTCCCACAGCCCAGAGGGTGGCAGCACATGGGAAGGTTCCTCCCTGCTCACACCCCTTTTCCTCCTGTGGAAACCCTGCAGGATGACCCAGCAGGAGGGACAAGTGGGGAGGACAGGGCTGTTGGTTTTTGAAATCACTCCACGAGCCAATTTCCTCTCTAAGAGAGAGCCAACAACTCTTTGGTGCCTGTGGTTTGAACAGGGGCTGGTTGAAGGAAGGAACTCGCCCTTGAGTCCTTCCTTGCTCTCTTCCAAAAATACCAGAAACAGTTTAGTGGAAAGCACAAGGATTTGACCCTCAGGAGAAAATGCCTGAAGGAACAGAACAATCTACTCGGCTCAGCTGTTGCCAGTTCCTGGATAAATATTTCACCAGGATGCTTTAAAAAATAATCAAACTGAAAACAAGGTGTCAACAAGAATTTATTGATGGGTTGGACTGCTGGGAGAGGCAAGAACCAAGCTGGAGGACTGCAGATTCTTAAGACAATTTTGGGGACAGCCTGGTAAGAGCAACAAAGACTGCTGAGGATGGAAAGACTGTCTGAGCACCAGCAAAACAGCAGCAGTGCCAAGGGCAACCTGATTTTCACTTCCCTTTCATTGGTAAAGCTGAATATGCCAGAGCTGAAGCTTTTAGAAGTCAGTGATTCTGTGCAGAATTGCTGGGTTGGTATCCTAAATTCAGCTGGGCCATTTTCACAGCCACCTCAGGAGGGGTTTGTCCACTTGTGGCTCTTAAATGCAAGATGAAAAGGTGGTGCTGGGCAGCATCAAAGCCCTTTAACTGGAGGAACCCAAGGCAGGGGTCAGGAGGAGGTTTCACTATCTCTATCTAACCTTAAACATCTGTTTGCTGTTCTGGTGGCACCAGCTGCTCAAAAGGGGCAAAGAAGGACCAGCATGGGATGGGCAAAGTCCTCTCTCTGTGTAATCTACTCTTAAAAAAACCTCAGACACAACAGAACTCCTTTCCATACCTGCAAGAGGGGGGGGGGGGGGGAAAGTATTAGCCACGCTCACCTCCTGCGTTATGGGGGTCATTAACTTTGTGGGTAAAGCTGAGCTGAAAGGGAAGTTGTCTTAATTATTGCAATTTAGTAAGACACAGCAGGCAAGGGGATTTCTTAACAAGGTTTGTAATCAGTTATCAGTTAAATGGGAGGGTGGGTTTCTCTGCTTTTTGAGCATAGAAAAGCACAGGATTTGAAGAAAGGTCTCCTGGGAAAGAGACTCAGTTGACAGAAAGGATGTGTAAGTTGAGCTGGGTGTGAGCAGGGAACTCTAAATTAAACAAAAGGGGTTTTCAGGTACTATTTTATGGGCTGCCTGGGACAACCTCCTGGGTCAGCAAAGCACATTTCTCTCTGCTTCTCTCTCAGTCACTGTGGGCATGAGACACAGCCAGGAGGTGCTGCTAAAACACACTGAGTGCAATTTTATCAGCACTTCTGGTTGCCCAGGTGAGTGGGAACAAATTCTCCTTTTCTTTCTGGCCAGTGTTTTGTGCTCACTCCTCCAGGTAGAAGAGGGGCCAGAGCAGGGCACTGCTGAATGTCAGGGTCAGAGGACAGACCTCCCTGTCTGGTGTTCCCTTCCCTCAGCAGGACTTACATCACTCCTGCTTTGCTCCCTGATCTCATTTCCAAGTAGCAAAAGGGAAGAGAACAAAATCAGCCGGGTGGTTTTTAACATATTTAGCAGCCTGTGCCCTTTGACTTCCTTCCCCAGTCCCACTGTGACTTTTCCCCAATCTAATTTATCTTTAACGAAGTTTGAAATTAAATTAGGGATAATGAACTAATTAAATTGAACTGGCACACAATTCTACCACCTTCCCCCACCTGACTTCTCCCACTTGGCTTTGTCTCCAGCATCACTCCCTACAATTCTTCATTATCTGGGTTACATCCTCCCCTCTCAGTGTTATTTTCAAGAGCTTGATTAAAGGGGATGTCAGCAATCTATCCATTTTAGGCAGCCTGGCAGATTACCTTTAAACAGGCTTTATTTGAATGAATTACTGAGCTTTCTTTTCTGCCATGTCTCACTCCCCACCCTTCTCCATCCCACACACACCTGAGTCCATCTTTGCTTCTATTTGCAGATCAGCTCTTTGGGTAAAACCATGTGGGAAACAGCTGACCATGCCCTGTGCTTTCAACCATCTTGAAATAATGGTGTTTTATTGGTCTAAAAGTGAAAAACTCCTTCTCAGCATCCTGATTTCTCTCCTGTATTTTTGGAGAATCTGAAGACTATTGAAGGTTGGGCAGAAATTGGTTTTCTCTGCTTAACCAAACTCAAGGCAAACAAACCATGAACTTATGGAATGTGTTAACCTGTTCCCTGGCTGGGAAAAGTCCCTGCTGCTCAAAACCTTCAAACTTTGGGCTGCCACCACCTGACCTTTTCCATCAGCTGGTTTTGAATTTTGGGATGCAGCACAGGCTGGTGGCCAGAAAATTCTGCAGAGTGACAGCAACACAAGAGTGTTGTCACACTGTGGACCATTCAGTGGAGAGGATGTGGG
Organism: Hafferia zeledoni; assembly: GCA_035583235.1. Taxonomy (NCBI): domain Eukaryota; kingdom Metazoa; phylum Chordata; class Aves; order Passeriformes; family Thamnophilidae; genus Hafferia; species Hafferia zeledoni. The sequence goes on along the minus strand of JAWWEV010000069.1, from coordinate 4,727,155 downwards.
TGTTGGGAGACATAAAATATAGTGGGAACCAAAAATAAGAAGCATTTCATCACTGGGAGCCTCACATCCTCCCCTCCCTGGTTCTAAACTTCCTCCTTGTTGTTTTTGAGCTGGTTTTCATCTTCCAACTATGGCCACAACTTTAGGGGTCTCTGGGAGTGTTCCTGCTCTGTTTGATGCTCTATCTGTGAGGAAGTTCTTGAATAATCCCTGAAAGAACAAGCATTAATGTGTCAGGGACAAGCAGGAACCAGTCCTGAGCTTGTTCTCAGGATTTTTGGGAGGACAGAACTGAGGGCAAGTGGGACAGAGGGACTCACCCCTGGGTTCAGAAAACAAAAGTGTTGAGCATGAGGAAAGCTGAAATCTCCAAAACACATGGCAAGGACCTACCCCCAGGGATGCACTCAGGCACATGCAAGCATTAGTTATGCAGAAAACTTGCTCATGAAGTTGCATTCCTGCTCACAGCATGCTTTGGTCCTTCTCTTCCTTCTCCAGTACGTACCTGGCCTGTGTTCCTACAGCAAATTCACCATCAACAATCTTAAACATTTCCCTCCTTGCTGTTTCCCTCCCAGATCCTCCTCTCTATCCTTTTGGAGTCAGGGCAGGGCTGTTATTTATGACTGGGAACCTAATAAAGAGCCACCTTGTTTGTTTGCTTTGTTTCCCCTGCAATTTGGAGTCAGGAATCTGAACCCTGGGCACTGATTTGCTGGTTCTTGGTACGACTCTTTTGCTTTCCAGCTATTCTTGCTGTAACAAGGACGAGAAATTCCCAAGCGAAATCGAGAACCAGAGTGGAGGGAGGTGAAGGGGGAGGAAATAATTAAAAAAGCATAAAAAAATTGAAATTACCCTGCTCTGTAGTGTGTCTTAGCAGGGAGATTTCGTGGCGGTGAGATTACACCTTCAAAGCACCATATGACTGGCTTTATTTTTGCTTCAGAGGAACTGGGAGGACTTCCAAATTTGGATTTGGAGGATTACTGTCCTTTTGCTGACAATAAAATTCCCCACCCCGGGGAGGACAAGGCGAGACCTCCCAAGATGGATTAGGGAGCTCTTGCCTTGTTTGGAGCAGTGAGAGCAGCTCTCCAGCACAGCCCGAGGACCTGCTGGAATCCTCATCCTCTCCCTGTGTGCAGGAGCTGCAGGTGACTGGGAGCTGCTCAGCCCCAGGTGACAAACACCCCCCACAACCAAGCTGGAGGAAAGGAACCCCAAAGCAATCCCAAACTTACTGTCCACTCTCGCTCGTTACGTCTACGAAGACCTTGATCCTCATTCTGGGAGCAGGAGTGGGTGAGACACCGCAAGAGAGAGAGGTTACAGCTCTGCTCCGGGTCAGGGCTGTGCACACACTTCCCTGGGAGGGCTTGGCCACAGCAGGGCAACTACAGGGCTGCTTCCAACACGGGGAAACCAGGGAGCACAGGGAGAAAAGGCAGACTGAGCTGACCCACTGCACACCTTCCCCCCGGGGCGCTCTGCTCCACCTTCCCCTGCCAGCACTGTCTTCCTAGTTCAGGAGCCATTTTTCTGCTTATTTTCCTGCATGGAGCTATTTCCCTCTTTCCCAAGGATCCAATTCCCCTGCCCTTTATCTCCTCCAAACCACCCCTCTCCATCCTCAAGCTGCTGCTTCTCTGTGAGCCTCCTCTGATCTGTCTGGGTGACCTGGGAGGGACACTGAGCTGCAAAGCTCCTCATCTCTCCATCTTCTGCCTTCCTTTCTCCTCACTCTTCCCTGCACCTCTTCACTGGGGACTCCTGTGGCCCCTTTAAACCCACAGCCCCTTCCTGCCCTCAAAAGGGCAGCAAAATAAAGAGGAAGGAGCCAGGCAGAAACTGGAGACACCTTAACTTTGGGAGAGTGGTAACCAAGGAGAGGGACATCAATGGCATTTCCTTGGCCAACAACTCTTGGCATCATCCAGCAAGTGTCCCATGAGCTGGGAGAGTTGCAGCCCTTTTAGACAAGGACTGGTGGCTTTAATACCTGAGAAGGTGTGATTATAGGACAAGGGAGTGTAAGAAGAGCTGAAGGTGTCTCCTTCCACTAAGAAAACACCTTTCAAAGGGTCACTGGTAGCAAGAGATGGTCCAGAACAACCACTTGTAGCTTTAAATGCAACCCGAGCCCTCATCACTCCCTGCCACAGGACCTGAGCTTGGTGACACTTCCACAAAGTGGTCAGAAGGGCAGGTTAGCAAATTCAGGTCTGTAACTTTGAGATGGAAAGCCCCAAAGAAAAGGATCTTTCCCCCTCTCTCCCCAACATCCAAACATGCTGCCTGCACCAACCTCTCCCAGCACCAGCCCTGTTATTGTCACAGACACTGTCACAGTCCCCCTCTGACTGGCTCTTCTTCACTGACTCTCTGAGTTGCAGGAACCTTTAGGTGTTCCCATATTCTCTCACATCCTCTCCCACCTTGTTCTTTCACACATGCACATATGCTCCATCTTATCTATAGTTACTTCCATGCACACAAACTCTGCTTTTTTTTTTTTTTTTTGCCTTTCAGTCAGTCCCCCTTTCTTTTTCCCCTCTCCCCTTCTTGCACTGACTGACTTGGAAAGGCCCTCTTAACAATTCCATGAGGATTTTGCCTTCTGCAGAACTAGATATTGGAATTTTAGTATTTCTGCTACAAAACCCCCAGGACCTGTACCCTTCCAACCCACCATGTCACTGACTGCTCTGAAACAAAGCCATTAACCCTTTCCCCCTCTCCCACTGTGGAAAGCAAAGGAAAACACTGCCAAGGGCATGCACAGAGGAGAGACAAGGCAAAGGCATTCCCAGAAGTCGGGGCAGCAGAGAGAGCAGGCACATGCAGGGCACACAGGGGAGGGGAGGGGACAGACGGGACACTCCAGAGGAGGGGAGGGGGCCAGTGACTCTGGGGGTGCAGTGAGGAAGGCAGTTGTGTACCTTGAGGCCAGAATCTGGGGGGAAGGGGCCTAGAGTGACATGCGCTAGCGTAGGGTGGGCTGGATGGTGGCATACTCGACTAGGTCTCCGCCAGCAGGGATGGAGCTCCTTGGGCTGGGTGACGAGGCCAGAGCGGACGTGTCCAGCTCTGCATACTGGACATCACAGTCCTTGTTGCCAGAGGTCTGGAGAGAAGAGAGCAGCGAGGCATGGGGGACACAGGAGGGAGGAGGTGGGCGGTGGGGGCGGGGGGTCCGTGCAGACGAGACAGCGAGATGGGACAGGGGCGTGTGGAGGGTGGGGGAGAAAGAAGAGAAGGGTGAGGAGGGGAGGAAGAAAAAACAGTTAAAAAGAAGGAGGTAGGGAGGTAATGAAGAAATCAGTAAGGTAAAATCCCAAATCAAAGCAAAGGTCCCAATGGCACCGCTCCCCAAGTCCACCACTAGCCTGGGTTGGCAGCACTCCCAGTGCCACCCCTTTTACTGGGGCAGCATCTCACTGTTCTGATTCCCATCCAGCCCCTGTAGGATCAGCATTTCCCTCAGCTGGGGGTGGTTCAGTGACCTCAACCCTCAGCAGGTACCTCAGCTGTCTGTTTGGACCAGCAGCTTGGGGTTCCTCACAGCACACAGGGTTGGGGCACGACTGAAAATCACAGGCTTGGATTTTGGGTCTTGGGATGGAGGTACCTGGAGGGAATGGTCATTGTAATAATGACTAAGAGATTCAAAAAGCCTCCTCCTTTGGCATGCTGATATTTATGGGTATTCCTTTACTGAGCAGCCTTATCAGCAAGGACTGCATGAATGGGATATTATCCAATTTGTCTGATCCTTCCTGCCCCAACATCTCTCATGCTTTGCAAGCAACAGTGAAGGGAGAACCCTGGAGGGCAGGGTGGCCTGGAAAGCTCCTGGATCAATGGGGAATATGGACCACCAGGAGGAGAAGCCTGGAGGGCAGAGTGGCCTGGAAAGCTCCTGGATCAATGGAGAATATGGACCACCAGGAGGAGAAGCCTGGGGGGCAGGATGGCCTGGAAAGCACCTGGATCAATGGGGAATATGGACCACCAGGAGGAGAAGCCTGGGGGGCAGGATGGCCTGGAAAGCTCCTGGCTCAGTGGGGAACAGGGACCACCAGGAGGAGCCTTGGTGCCCACAGCCAAGGCATGAGGGCCACTTGCCCTGGGGAGCCTCTTTAATCCTTGTTTTTGGGGCTGGCTCCTGTGCCAGCATTAGCCAGGCATCTGCTGAGCCTCTCTGAGAGCAGAGTTGTCTCTTCCAAATGGAACAGCTTTCCAATTTCTCTCTCCCCTTTCCAAAATGGCTGCATCACATGGAAATTATGCAAAAGGTGTTCAGTTTGAAAATGTTTCTCTCCTCTTTGTCTGGAAGTTGGAAGCGTCTTCAGCCACTGACCAGCTGTGGCAGGGCCATTTTCAGAAGTTTATAGCCCTGTAATGAGCTGGTGGAGTGCCTGGTGCTGGAAGGGGTTATTCAGTGGGTGATTCTCTCTGCCTGCTGCCTGTGCCAGGGCTTGGCTCCCTCATCCTGCCCCTCAGCCACAGGGATGGATGAGGGGAACTCTGCAGCAGCATTTCCATGCTGGGGGAGCAGGAGGCTCGAGGTCACCCCTGTCCTGCCCTTGGTGAGCAGATGGCAGTGGAAAGTTGTTGGCATGAAAGTTGAGTATCCTGTGGCCTCTCTGCTTCATGTCTGGAGCCAGATTGTGGACATTTAGGAAAATTAGTAATGCCAACTCCAGTCTCAAACATAAACCCAGACCCTGCAAACTCTTTCCCCCTGAACTTTGTATCTCAGGCCCTCCATTAGAGCCAGAGAAAGGCAGACTAAGTCTTGTCTCCTCATTCCCATCCTGCCTACTCTGCCTCACTGCTCTCCAAAACAGCCCTCCCTTCCCACAGGAGGTGCTCCCCCTGCTTTCTCCCCCTGTTGGGCTTCCTCCTGCTCCCTGCTGCTCGTTTGGAGCAGAATTTATTACAATATCAATAATGTGACTTGTATACAAGGTCTGGCCCTGCTCTGGCTGTAAATCATGGGCATTGGCACCCTGGTAATTGCCCTGCAAACTGCAAGGAATTATTTTGCCATCTGCAGCAATGAAACTTTGCCCTCTCCCCGTGCAAATACTGACATTACAGTGCTGATCCCAGCCCTGCTGCTCCAGGCACTCACCCACCCCCAGCTCTCTGCTCACACACACACACAGAGGGCACACCTGCAGCCACCCACATGTGTTGTCTGGAACACCTCTCCATCCCCCTCACCCCTGCTTTGATACCCTCACATAAACCCCCTGCCCCACAAGAGCTCAGACACAAATGTCTGGCAGCCCCCCAATCCTGCACCCCCTTCTTAACTGTCCACCCCACTGTCCTTGGGCATTTTGGTGCTGTCACCCCACAATCTGCAACCCCTCAATATTCATATTCCCACATAATTCTGCCCCAGGGCTCCCCCCTGCTCCCTCCTGCAGGTGTCCTGCCCCTGCAGACACGTCCCAGCCTCTCCCCTTCCCCTGCCTGGACATGTCCACACACACAGCCCTGCACACCCTCCTTGGAGCTTCCTCCTCCACCTGCCCCTTTTATTTTCTCCTGGCATCTCTCCCATTTCCCCCTCCCTCACTCTTTGCCATCTCTAATCACTCTCTGCCTCCCATTCTAGTGCTGTGAAATTGTCCACCCCAGGCAGTGGCTTTCATGCTGCCTTGTGATAAATCTGGTTTATCCCAAATTAGGAGGTTTTGCACAATTCATTTCAAGCTGAATGCACCCGCCCCGCTTTCCTGCAGAATCCGTTCCCTTCCACTCTCATCTTCTTCACTCCCCTCCCAAGTCAAATCTCCACATGAAGCACAAGCAGAACAGGAATATCCTGCCCTTCTGCTGTGCCTGCCCCCCTTAAGGATCCCAAACCACAGATCCTCTGGAGCAGCTGTGTCTGAACGTGGTGGGAGTGGGGCTGCAGCAGAGGGAGATTGGCAGGGAGCAGGTGAAGCTGAAGGGATGTGCTTCCCTCCTCATCCTCCATCTGCTCCAGGTCCCAGGTGAAGGATTGGGCAGGTCTGGCTTGCCTTGCTCCATCCCATGGAATGTGGTTACTGGAGCTGGGCTGGGAGTTTGGGAACCATCACTATCCCTGCTGCTCTTCCCTGGAGGTTTCCACACTGGTGCTACCCCAGACACTTCTCAAACCCAACGTGTGACATGAACAGGAGGCCTCTGCAATGCTTAAGGGCTGAAAAAAGTGATTCAGGTCCCTTTATTTCCTGCAGGGACAAGGGCAAGAGCTGGTTCCTTTGCAAACCTGGCTGGGCAGCACGGGCACACCTGGCCTGGCAGCAGCAGCACGTCCTGCCTGTGTCACCTGGGCAGGATCCAGCACAATCAGCACTCCTTGGCATCAAAGCAACACCCTCTCCCCCTTGCCAGTCCCAAACCTGCTGCCTGCCCAAAGCAGAGGGAGATGCAGCAAGGAATGGAGTGAGCTGGGGCAGAGCCAGGGCATGGGGCAGGGCTGGGATGGGGGAGTGGGACACTTTGCAGGAGCTGAGCAGGGGACAGGGCCAAGCCACAGCTGTGCCAGAGCCATGCCAGGAGCAGATGGGGCTGTGGCAGCAGCATTTGAGCCACCCAGACACCACATCCCTGCTGCAAAGCGAGTCCTTCATGGGCCAGATGAATCGAGAGCTCCACAGTCCGTCACCTCTTGGCTAAACCCAGGGGTGGGGAGCAGGGAGTGCCAAGCATGGGACATGGAAATGCATCTTCTCAGACCAGGACTGAGAGCAGCAAACTCTGTTCCCATGGTTACAGAGCAGTTACCCATCAGGCCCCATCTCACATCACTAACTCTGCCACTTAATTAACTGACTGCTCGTTATTTCCCGAAATGAGCTCCTCCATCCTCCTGCTTGCCTGAAACTCAGCTCTCAGCTGCTCCCCCAGCAAATGTCTCGCTCCAGCACCCTGTGCTTCATTTGGAACTCAGCTCCCACTCAGCAAGGATCAGAAAGGCCAGCCCCAGGACTGAGGGAGGGCTCCAGGGGGAAGGTTTTCTTTGGGGACATGGGCCATGTTCAGCTGGGATGAAGAAAATTGGGATCACATCCACACAGAACTGTGGCTCCACATTTCCAATGCCCTGGGCATCTGTCTCACTGCAGACTTCTGCCAGCTAAAGGTCACTGGGCCCTGTCCTTCCATTATCTGCACAGGAACACACATTAGAGGGTCATTCCAGGATGAACTGGGCTATAATTAGTTATGTTCATAAAATATTCCTCTGGAGTGGGCTGGTATTTGCACAGATACCTCAAACAAATGGGCTCCCATTGCTGGAGCTCCAGGCTCAGTGTGGAGAGCTCTGCCCCATCCCTGGTGGAGGAGGAGTTCGGGAGTTTGGAGGAGGAGTTTGCAGCATTTACATGGGGATATTTTGCCTCCCATGGATGAAGAGGGGGAGCAGCTCCATTCCATGGGGTGAGGCAGGGAAAGGATGCTGTCTGAGGCCTGCTGGGAAGAAGGTTTTCTGTTTGCTCATCACAAAAGAACTCTAATCTTACCTGTCTTCTGTTTCCTACGCCTTTGCATCTGACATTTCCTCCTTCAGCCTCTCTCCTTGCAAACCAGCCTTTCCCACGTGGCTGCTAATATCTTTTCCTGACCCTTAATCTCACTGCTGCTGCTGCTTCACATTAGCATCTCCCCATCTGAGCCTGAACAAATCCACACACACAAAAAAAGGGGTTTAAAGAACTTGTTGTCAAGTGAGAGTCAAACCCTGGCACGCTCTGCCCTGCAGATCATCGCTCTGTGAAGCTCTCACTGCTGTTTCCTTCAGCTGCAAACTCTCACAGGGGCTCATGGCAGGAGGTCAGGAGTGGCCAGGGTGGGATGGGTGGCTTGAAGGCTTGGGTGTCATAGGTAGGTAAGGAATTTGGAGTCAGCAGGGGGGGTTTACTGAGGAGTGGTCCATAAAAGCACAGCTCTAGGACCTGTGGAAAAGGGCAAGGCTGAATTAGAGTCTCTGAGAGGTGGGCTGGGCTCAGTGTGGAAGGTCCCTTCCTCCAGGACAGGACAATCCTGGGCTGTGGAGCTGCTCATGGGGGTCTTTATTTTTAGGGTGAGAGATGCTGAGTGCAAGGCAGTGAGGCTGGGGGGGAGGGGGAGGGTGGGGGTGATGCCAGGCAGCACCACCAGCACCACGAGCTCCTTACCAGTTTGTCAATGTAGGGAGAGGGCTCAGGGGCTGCCATGTCATAGTATGGAGTCTGCAAAGGGAGCTTCTGGATCTCCTCCTCGTGTTTCATGTTGTCTAAGTGAACAACCTGGAATAGAGGAGAGAGAAGAGGGTTGAGAAGAGCAAGGACTGTCTCTCTGGCAGAGCTTGGGGCAATGTCTGCTCCAGCTGACACCACAACAGGATACCCCCACAAAGGGCAGTGCATTTCACCTCCTCCCTTGCTCCTACTATACCATTTGCCTCCTGCTCTCTTTTCTTTCATTCTCACATCCCTCACTACCATTTGTGCTATTCAAAACAGGGGGAAGCTCAAAAATCCTCATGCCCAAGAGCCCACCTGAAATCCAACTCCTTTGGAACTCAATACCCACAAAAGGGACTTGGCAAAATCCAAATGACAGCTTTCAATTAGTGCCAAACTCTGGCAGTTCTGGGAGGACAAGCCACAGGATCACAGAATCCCAGAATCCCAAAAGGGTTTGGGTTGGAAGGAACCTTAAAGATAATTTAGTTCCAACCTTCCACTAGACCAGGCTCTTCACAGCCCTGTCCAACCTGGCCTTGAGAAATCTTTACTTTCTGCCCCTCAGACTTAAGGCCATGGATTTCTTTGCTCTTGCAAACCCCATTTTCCAGCCTTCAGGTGCTGTGGACACTGCCTGGAATGGGGTTCCCTTGCCAGAGGAAGGCTGAGGACACACACCTGGATATCTTCTGGAGTCAGGTGGCTTTTCATCTCCTGTTTCCTCTTTGGTGGAGGGGCAGGTTTGTGGGATGGAGGCAAGTCAATCCTGCAGGGAAAGGAGTGTCTGATGATTAGAGAGCAAGGGGAAGGATCTGCTGCTTTGATGTGTCCTGCATGCACCAAGGGTTTGATTGTGTTTGTCACCAAACTGCCAATAGAATCGTATAGATTCTTCTCAGGAGCTCCCCTGTGCCCTTTTCCTCACCCCAATTAGAATTGGTAATAGAAACAAACTCCCTCCTTGCATTCTGTTCCTGTTCCAGGCAAATCTCCATGTCAGATTGTAGATCCTGAGGGTGCAGCTGGGACAGAGCTTTGGGAGGGCTCAAAACCCCTCCCGTGGCAGGTGGTTCAGTTTCTGGCTGCAAGGTACAGGAAAGTGGTACCAGGGTAATGCCACCCCCAGTGTGGCAGCTCACCTGGACTGGCAGCCCTGCCCAGGCAGCCCAGGAGGACTCTGGATCCTCCTCCCAGCCATGGGACCTATATCCCTGACCCCCAGGCAGGGGATCAGCTTTGCCCCAGAGCAAAGGGATTGGCAGCCATGGTAATCCCAGCCTAGAGACTGTCTCTGCACATTCAGTTCACATGCACAGATGTGTCTAATCCTTTTACAAAACTTATTAAAACTCTGATCCCTAATTAGCTGGCTCCCCCCTCCCTTCTTGCTGTACAAACCCCCCCCAAGATCTGATGGAGATGGGCAACTTCTGTTGGCAGCCCAGGGGATTCCAGCGTGGCACCAGAGTGCTGGGGTGAAGGAGAGGGTAAAAGAGGCTGCTGGAAAACATTGACTTTATGGCTCTATAGAAAAGAAATTCTATTACCTTGTGGATCAGCTTGCACAATAGAGGCAGCACCTCTGCAGAGCAGGGCACTGTCGTGGTGCTGTTCTCTGGTAAGTGGCTCTTCCCTGAGCCTGGTGGAGGGCCATTGTGGGAAGAGGATTGTCAGGATGCATCTCCATCAGGGGGCTGATGCTGTTGATGCAATTGCACCTCGTGGTGCTGTTTTTTGTTTGTGTGCCTTTTCTGCCTCTGCTCCTGCTCTCCCCGCTCCTCTTCCCTCCCTCTGCCGCTCTCCTCCAGTGCCCTCTCTCAAACGGGATTAAATGGAGCACAAAATGTGCCCAAGGTGTAACAACAATGAGGTGGGGGGGTTGTGGAAGATAAAAGCAACCTCTGGGCCTTGGGCTTTCCGTGCCTGCCCTGTGAGATGGCAGGGAAGGGAGGTGGGAAGGGAGGTGGGAAGGGAGGTGGGAAGGGAGGTGGGAAGGGAGGTGGGAAGGGAGGAGGGTGCTCTGCTGAAGAGCTGGTGACAAGATAGAGCTTTTCAGAAGAGCCCAGGGTAAATATTTCTGAAGAGGTTCACGCTGTATAAACTGACCTCCACACCACACAATTCCCTGCCTGGGATCTGTGCTGGGCAGGGCAGGGCAGAGCAAAGCAAGTACCTGCCAAAGAGCAGCCCCTGAGTGTCTTCTCTCCCTGCTATTGCCAGAGTTCATGTCACTGCATGTGCAAAACTGGAATGCAGAGTGGATGTGAGTCCTTTCCAGACTCTTTGGGCTACATTCAGAAGTGCTCAGGGTGACACCTCTGATGACAGAATGTCATTCAGTCCAATTCAGGACCCTGAAGCCATTTCACTGAGAAAGGAAGAACAGGATCCTCTCCTACCCATGAAGAACAGGATCCTCTTCTACCCCTGGAGGTGAGAGGGGCACTGAGAGCTGCTGCACCAGGGCCTAGAAAGTGCTACAGCAAACCCAGCAGCTGGGTGAACATCCCTGAGCTTCAGCTGCCACTTCAGGCTGGTGATAAGAGCTCCAAACCCAGGAGAGAACAGGATGGAAAGCACTGGGGAGCCCCAAGGAAGGGAAGCGAATCAGAGGAGCGACCCAAGGGGTGGCAGAGAGGAAGGAATGGCAGCAAAATATTTTGCTGCCAATTTTTCCTTGTGTGCAGGTGGTGCAGGGGCCAGAGGTGCTCTCTGGCACCCCATGGCCCCTGTGGCACAGTGGGCTGTGGCTCTGGGGGTACTCACAGGTCGGTGTCTGTGTCCGAGCGGCTCTTCTGCTGCCGCCTGTAGACGATGATGACGGTGATGGCCACGCCGAGGATGAGGGCGGCTGCCACCACCCCTCCCACGATGCCAATAATGCCTCCTGGGGCACTCTGAGGTAGTGGCTTGTCTGCAACACACAGGGGAGCACAGGAGAGAGGGTGAGGCCATCAGTGAGGCTCAAGGACTGGCACCACCAGAGGGATTCCAGGAGCAAAGTGCCAGCTCGCCCTGAAGCTGCCTCTGGTGGCTGTGCCCAGGCAGCCCCATGGAGGGAGACAGGTCATGGTGAAATCCAGCACTCAGAGCTCAAGAGGAACAGAAATTGTGGCTACAACACTGTGTTTCCAAGAGTTAACCCCTTCCTTCCTCCATCCTGCAATTTCCCCTTAAATCAGGTGGTTATTCCTGGCTCTGCTATTCAGCCTTTGTTCAGTCCTCGAAGAAAGAAGGGTTTGGGGAATAAAGGTGCTTCCAAGCACTCAAGGGGACCTGCTACTTGATCTTGTTTAACTCTTTTGAGAGCCTTCTGCTGGGCTTTGTCAAAGTGTATTCACTGAATTCCTGGTGCTGCTGGAACGAAGGAGAGATTTGTTTGAGGAGATCCTGAAAGAGCCAAGGAGCAATGCTGAGTGCACTGAGGTGGAGCAGGGCCATGTGCACCCCTAAAGCTTTCCAAAAAAGTGTCCTGAGTGTAGGATTTAGGGGTATCTTGCATTTCATCTCCTGCTTGCCCCATGGCTGGAGAGCTCTGTGACCTGGGCCAGCTCCTCGGTGACCAACATGGGCCTCACTCAAAGCAAACCCATCCCATGGGCCTGATGGGAAAGTGCTTTGAAACCTGTGATAAAAGGATTTAATTTGGTCTACCTTCCAACCTAATTAAACTTGAAAACTAGCTAATTGGTACTTTGTACTTACAACTCAGCAGTGATGAAAGGAGGAGATAATTGGAATGGAGGAAGAAGGAGGAGGAGGAGGAGGAAAAGCAATTCAGGGGAGGGGAGCAAGGCAGGGGTGAGGGAACAAGATGCTTTGCAAAACTTGTCTACCACATCCAATTTTCATCCTTTTCTTAATGCCCTGGCTACTGACAGCCCTGAGAGACCTGATACTGGGCTATAGGGACCTTGGTCTGTAACAACTGGGGCTTTGGGTACCATGGTGGGAACCAGGATCTCCCCTAAACTCAAAATGACACTCACTTTCCATGTGCAAAGGAATAAAACCCAGTAAATATGGTTATAAAACACCTGCCCATTCCCAAACCACATAGGGCAACATATTCAGGAGACTTTGCAGGGTGAAATCTGCCTCTTGCTCTCCCCTCCCAGCTGTGGATTCAGCACTGGCCCAGCCCAGGGTGGGCTCCGTGACAGCCCCAGCCAGCAGCCTGTCCCCAGGTGTCACCTCCCAGCCAGCCCCCCCAACCTCTCACATTTGCTGCTGCTATCCAGGAGAGAAGTGAGGTGTGAAAACACCTCCAAGAGAAGCCCCCTCTGGTCCACACCAACCTGCACAGCAGAGCCCTGCTGGGTCCAACTCCCCCAGCTCCTGGCACCGTGCTGGGCCATCGCTGCCAGCCAGCACTCTGCCCTGGGAACTGCTCTGACACTGATTCCTCACCCCTTTCCATGCCATCCTGGCTTTCTCCTGCCTCACTGTGACCCCCAGAGCATCCCAGGGGCCGCATCCCACCCCCTGCCCTGCCCTGGTCTGTCATTAAGAGCTCAGAGCTGTGTCTGTGATGCTGCAGACACCAGAATTTGCTGCTCCCCAACATCCTTGAGTGTTGTGTTCAGTTCTGGACCCCTCAGTTCAGAAAGGATATTGAGGTGCTGGAGTGGGGCCAGAGAAGAGCAACGAGGCTGGAGAAGGGACTGGAGCACAAGTGCTGTGGGGAGAGGCTGAGGG
>JAWWEV010000069.1:4688392-4714117 GCA_035583235.1 Hafferia zeledoni | reverse complement strand
AGTGCCATGATCTGGTAAAGGGACTGGAGTTGGACCAAGGGTTGGACTTGATGATCTCGGAGATCTTTTCCAACCCAGTCCATTCTATGATTCTATGATCCTCAGCAGTGGCAGCCACTTTTCTTCCTCTTCCCTCCTCCATGAGCCACATTAGCTTGTAAATAATATTTCTGCCTTGAGACAGCTCTCTCCCTGCCCTGCTCAGGCAGAGCTGACAGGTTACAATGCAAACCCCTGGCCAGGACTCCACACTGTGGCAGGGACAGCGACTGTAAAGCATCTCCCAGTCACTTTGGCTGGGGCATTTCTGTGATGAATTGGCCCCCAATGGCTCTGGGGATGGAGCAGAGAACATCAGCCTCCTGCTACTGCTGTAAATCAGGTGTGTGTATCTGCGTGGGGAAGGGGTGGAAGGAGAAAGAGGGAAATAAATACATAAAATGGATCTCCAGGAACTTGGACAGGGCTGTGTAACAGCAGAAAGGGGCTAAGAAATTTCAGAGAGGGGAAAATACAACCATCATTTTGCAGAAGAGGGAGAGGTGAACACAGGGCAACTGGGTAAAGACAGTAAGGGGATGAGCAGAGTGAAAGAATGAAGGAGCACAGGCAGAAATAGGGATGTTTGGGGGTCTGTCAGAGTGCCCTCTTCTTTCCAGGCTCTGTGGTGTGAACATCCTGCTGTCAGAGCCATCCCAGCTGCCCGAGACAGGCTGTGTGACATTGCAGTGGCAAGTCCCAAGCCACGACACAGCCCTGGGACAGCAAGTCCTGCCCTGACATGTGCAGCTCCTGCCTGGGGACACCCTGATCCAACTGCAAAAGGCTCAGTCACGTCTTTGCAGGAGTCCAGGTGGGAAGCTGTGAAAGGTGACAGGGATAATTGCTGACAATAAGAGAAAACACCAGGAGACAAGGAAGATAAATGAGAGAAGAAGGTCCCGAGAGAGCAAGAAAGTGCAGAGAATAGAAGAAGAAAATGAGAAGTAGTGGGAAATGTTCCATTCTGCTGGCTCTTCCCTATTTCTGGTTGATTTTTTTTTCCTTTTTTAAACCATTTTTCATCTGTATCCCCAGCTATTTATTTCCTCTGTCTCCCCTTGCTGGGGCAGAGCTGTGGCTAATGCAGTTCAGAGGGCACCAACAGGGCTTTCCTGAGGGCAGGGTGGCTGCAGGAAGGGGTGTCCCAAGCCAACCAGGAGAACCCCAGAAAAGCCTCAGGAGATGATCAGAAGTGGCAGATGAGGATTCAGTTACACTGACAGGAAGCCCTGGGAAGATGTTTGCAAGGCTTGTGAAGCAGGATCAGAATAAATTGGCAGGACAGCTCAGGGGCCTCCAGACAGGAGTGGGAAAAGGCTTTGCCAATTAAGAATGCAAACCCCCGTGCTCTGTGTCACGCCTGAATAATTTAAAACTCTCCCAAAAAAGTCGGTGTGAAGCAGTTGGCAGTGAAACAGGTAGCAGAGAACCCAAAGGGGCTGAGCAAACAGCTCAGCCTTATCAGGATGTCTGAGGGCTGCTGGGAAACTCCTCATTCCTGCTGCAAACTGAATTAATTCACAGTATTACAATTAAGGGGGAAAGAAGGACGTCCCACCCCCAGTCTCTTTCAGAGCTCTTTGGTTCCTTACTTTGTTCTCCCACGGCTCTTCTGGAGTTGGAGGCAGACACAGGGAAGGAGCAGAAGTGGATCTGTCTCTGCACAGCATCTTCCCAGTCACCTGCTGGGGTGTGTGTCTGCCTTTCCAAGAGCTACTGCTGACAGATGAAGATCTTTGCACCAACTGGATCAATTAAACCATCTTGTGAGGTGCTGACACTGATTCCCCAGTCCCAGTTAGATCACACCCAGCATTCCAGCGCTGCCAGTTGTGCCCATCTCGCAGGGCAGTGAGGAATGGCTGGACACGAGGTGTGCCCGCAGGGATGTGTCGGGCACAGTCACAGCACACAGAGAGCAGAGTTAATGGCACTGACTCTGACAAACCCCTTGTCCAAACAGCTCCAGGGCTGATGGCTCTGTCTGTGTGGACAGAGCCCTGGCTGTGATTCACTGCCAGAGCCAGGGGAGCGTTTCCCAGCAGAGAGACAAAGGGCCAGAGCCACCCACAGGAGCAGAGCCCAGGGGTGACACAGAGAGCAGCACTCAATAATAATGCAGGGACAGTAAAGGCTCGGGAGAACCGACTTGCAGGAGAGCAAGAGAGATGTTCCCAAAGGCAACTTGCAGAGGCAGAGATGGATCAGCTGGAAAGCATCCAGACAAGGGTATGGCAGAGCAGAGGAAATGACTCACTTGCTCTTGGTATGGAGGGAGGGATGTGGAGGAATTTGTGAAAGGAAAGGAGAGTTGGCGCCTGTCACACTTTTGGGAGTGAGGTCTCTTCCCTGAAAGCTGCTTGTGTGGCTGGGACATTTGCATCATGAAGCAGCCTGGCTGTTTTGGGGATCAAGGCTCGAGAGAGGGATCTGTTACATCCCTGTCTGGGATTGGCTTTGCATGCAAAGCTGGGATCAGACAGCTAATTCTGCCCTTGCCATCCAGCCCGAGCAGGTGGGCAGAGCAGGTCTGTGGGAGGGAGTCTGGGCTTCATTTGTGTGAGAGGGTTGGGTCTCACAGGGCTAGTGTGTTCTTTCCTATTCTGTCTGCCTGCCATGAGTTCAGCTGCCCCAAGGAGAGCCTGAGCCCCACCTAATGCTGATGCACCAACCTGCACCCCAAGGAAATCTGGAGTCAGTTTCTGGGCTGCTTTGCTGCAGCTCTGAGTGCAGCTACTTTGCTCAGAGAAAGCTGCACCCTCCTCTCCTGCCTTTACCCCTCCTAAATTCAACCTGATCCCTCATTGCTTTGCAGAAAACCAGCCCATCAACACACAACATTTCTGATAAACGCTTTGCCCAGAGATCTGCCTGAATTCATAACCACTTCCAGAGCAGGTTTCTCTTTCCATTTATCACCTCCCCACACAGAGCAAATCCCCACCTATTTCCTGGCTGGCCAAGGCACTCAGCAATGTGCTGTCTTGCTCATGGACACCTTGCAAACCCATGGGAAGGAATTGTGGTCCTTCTTTTCTGTGCTGGCAGCTCTGAAGCCCTTCCAGGAGCCAGCCCTGCTGGAGTTAATGCTACCCTAAAACACCCTGTGCAGAGGCAATGCCAGCCCAAAGAAAGCCTGTCCATGCCCTGGATTGTCACCCTGACCCCAAGGAAGGAGTCAGCACTTGCTGGACTTTCTTCCTGCTGAGCAACCCAATGAGCTCAGAGGATGCATATTTATAATACACCCCACCTGACACATTCCAGGGAGCCTGAGACATGGCAAGTTCACAGAGCTAAATTAAACCGAGTTGAAAAGCTTGGCAGAACAAATAGATCCCCAGTTTGGTTTCAAAGACAAGCACAGGATTGGCTAATTTGAGACACGCTCCAGTAGAACACACACCCCCAGGCACAAGCTGGGCCCAGCCTCGTGTTTGCAAAGGGTTAAGGAGATGCTGCTCCCAGGAGAGGCAGAGCCAGAGCTGCTGGGACTGAGAGGCCAAAGGGGAGGATAAACACCAGGCTTGCAAGGCCCTGGAGATTTGAAGGGATCTGAAGTGTGAGGGAGCAGAGGTGGGGGAGGTTTCTCTGGGGGCAGTTCCCTTCGCTGTGTCTATTCAGTGAATCCCTTCCAGGGACAGCGGAGCATCCAGAGGATAAAAGGGATTAAGAAGGGAAAGGCACTGCTGGGAAAGCTGAGCCAGTGGCACTGGACCTTTACTGGGTGAGGCTGAAGTGCCCTCCTGCCCCTTCAGCAGCAGCATTTGCTGAGTCCCAAATCTTCACTCCCTTTGGTCCTGCCTGAAGGGGGAGGAGAAAGGGACAGATCACCTCATTCTGCTCCCACCTAAGCCCCCTCAGACCCAGCTCCAGCTCAGATCCATCCTGACCTGCAGGTGGAGGTGGCCAAGCTGCAAGAGCCAGGTGTGAAAGCCCTTCCTAGGGAGGAGGTTCTGTGGAGTGCAGACACAAACCCACATTCCATGGGCAGTTTGGGATTTGCAGCTCCACTCACCCAGCTCTGTCCCCCAGTGCTGCCCACCTGGTGACAGGTGGTGAGAGAAGGAGGGGCAGGGGCACCTCAGCACAGGGAAGAGCAGTGATCTGGTCAACAAGGGGGGCTGATAGAAGGTTTTCTGGGCTTCCCTTGGTGGAAAAGCATCCCAAGAGCAGAGCTGACCTGCAGCCCTCCCCACCCCGGCCTTCCAGAGGCTCCTCCAGCAACAGAGATTGCTCAGGACCTGATTGCTTCTGGTTTAGTGTCACCTCAGGAGCTGCAGGTGCAGCTGGTTCCCACACAATTGGATTTGTTACCCAGTGTGCAACAAGCTGATAATTACCCACCCAAGAGAGACACTGATTACTTGTTCAGAGCTGCCCAAGCCTGGGTGCCTGGTGGGGTTCCACAAATCCAGCAAACTCACTGGGCTTTTCGTGTCATTATTTATACACAGAAATTCAGAGTCAGTCACAAGTGCAGCTTCTCTATTATGATTAGTTAGTAATTTCCATCCAAGTCACACAATCCCACCTAACTCCTACCCCTCATCAGGGAAGGGTCTTCACCTGGGCAGGGCCTTTTTTAGTATTATAATTATATAAATGAGCATAATGAGCATAGTTCAGCTCTAGGATACACGGACCTTGAGTCCTCTGCCAAGTTAGCAATGCATACACAGACATACACCAACATCTTGATTGAACACATCCCTGGGGCTGTTAATCCCAGGAAGGAGGTCCTTGAGGGGGGGATGCAAACTGCTCTGTGTCCTACTGATACACAACAACATCCTTAGGACTTGTTAGCCCCCAGATGTCCTTGGCTGAGGGCTGGGGCTGCTCCTGCTCCACTGATTAGTTCTCCTTTCTTGCTGATTAGGCTTGAAATTGTACAAAGATTTTACATCAAGGAACATTCTGACTTAAGATAATCTTGACATGCTCCACGTTTTGCAGCACAGGCAGCTAAAGGTTAAACACTAAAATGAAGGCAGAGCTTCTCTTCTGCCTCTGGGCCCTGATATAAGTCAGATGGAATTTTTAGAGCCCGTCACAACTTCTCCCCATCAGGGTGTTTGTTGATGTAACTCTCACTTACACAATGAGCCACCACACAGGCGAGTGCCAAGGCCTGGCTGTGATCCTGGCACTGCCTCCTTGCCCTGCAAAGCCCCCTCTGCACAGGCTGGGTGCCCCCAGGATGGGGTGCTCAGCTCCCTGCAGCTGGTGCCAGCAGAGTTGATGCTGGGAGGGTCTTGGTTCCATCGTGTTTGCTAGGGCCAAAAGCCAGTTGTTAACCAAAGCAATGCCTCTGCCCTCTCTGCACTGGCCTTTCTCTCCCTCCCACGAGTGGGAATCCCTCCCAGCTGCTGAGCCCCTCTATGAGTGACCTGATACAGCCCCTCTCTAATTCCCCTCCTCTGAAACCCAGAGCACTGGGCATCCCCTGGGTGCTGGGCACATTCCCAGAGTGGGTATCCCACTGTCTGGGCACTGATCCCAACATCCCTTGAGGATGCCTGACCACTTTGCTTTCCCCTGTAATTTTCCCGGTGCCAACTGGCACTCAGGGACTGTGCAAACCCCTCTCCTGCCTCTGCTGAGGCTTTGGGAGGGTCTGGCAGGGTGGTGTGTGGCTCCAGCCCTCCCTGGGGTGCCCGCTTTGAAGTGGACCCAGAGATGTGCAGGACATTAGTGGGGATTTCACACATTCCAGCAAAGGCAATTGCTTTGCCATTCACCAAGGGAGGAGCCACCGGGCTCCCTCCACTGAGGACCAGTTTTCTCCCTCTCCCCTCCTCTCCTACAGGAAGCATCATCATCCCTGGTGAAGCAGCATCTGCTTAAGTAGCTACTGGTTGCAAAGGCATGTCTGGAATGTGGCCTGAGCCCCTGGAGACCTCCCCTTGCTGCGCTTCCAGTGGCCACTAACAGGGCTGGGGTTTGGATGCAGCGCTGGGAGCAGCGTGTTAAACCCGCGGGATCCAGCAGAGAGGAGGATTTGCAGAGGAGCTGTAGGGGTGGGAACTCCACTACAGACACTTCCTACTGGGCTGGTGTTCCCTGCCTGTGCCACTTTAGCAAAACAGGGGGCAAACACGACCTTGTTACCTGTAATCCACCCGTCCAAACCCAGCCCAAACCTCACCTGGCCTCTCTCCACCTGCTTGGCCAACCCCACAGAACCCGCTGCCTTCCTGCAACCAGGGGCTTCACAGCTCAGGGCAGCAGGACAGAGTGCCCCAGCCTGTTTTGGGGGAGAAGATGAGCCCTGGAGAAGAAGGGAAACGTTTTCTGCCATTTCCTCTGCCTCCCAGCCCTTAATTTTAGTTCTGCTTCATTTCCTTCCAGCTCGGCAGAGTAATGAACAATCAAATCCCTTTAGTAATTTATTTCTTCTGCTGTACAGTTTCGAGGAGGTGATGACACTTGAAATTGCCTCTCCTGGAGGGATGAAGGGGCCAGATCCTGAACCCTGATCCAGCAGAGTGTTGTCTCTTGATCCCAGCAGCCTCCTGGAGCTGCCCAGAGCACAGTGTGGTCCCAGCCCCATGTTCAGCCAGAGATCCAGCCTTGCTCCCTTGATGAGTCCATTAAGGTCATGCTATTACAAGCAGCCACCAGATGAATTCTGTCAGATAGAAGGTCCAGGAGCTCAGGCAGCTCAGACTCTCATCATTTGCGTTAATAGAGTTAATTTGCTCAACAATCCCCAGCAGCACTCCTGGGAACATCTCACTCTTCCTGGCCTGTGCTCTGGGTTGTGTTTGTGTCCTGTTGCCCTGGGGGTGCTCACAGCACTGGGCAGCTGTGCCAGGGGTGTCTCCAAGGGATAAGCTCACCCCCCTGTGCATCCAGGGAGTGCCTGGCAGGGTGAGCAGGAGCTGCTCTGCCACTGTCACCTGGCCAGAAGTGCCTCAACAGCTGGGCAGGAGGGCAGGAGGGCAGTTCTCCTCCCTGCCCTGGCAGCTGCAGCAGCAAGGAGGGCTGAGCCTCCTGTGCCTCCTCACTCCCCCTTCCCCTCCCTCCTCTCCCACAGCTTCCCAAACACCCCTGAGACCTGTTGCAGGCCAGGCCAAAGAATGACTCTTCAGCCTCCTGGAGCAGGGGGGGAGCTGCCAGCTGTGTGAGAATGAAACTGCAGGAGCTGCTGTGGCTCTCACAGGGACTCTGGTGCTGCTGCCCCTCACAGCACCTTCCTGGCCAGCAGTGTGAGGGTCAGCTCTGCCCCTCCTGAGCCAGGACTGTCCCTGTGCCTGCCCTGGCTGAGGAGCTGCAGCACAGCCCTGGCTGCCCCCAGTCAGTTCTGCTCCAGGACAGGGACATGATGCAAAGGCAACTCACACTTCCCATCCCTGAGCCTTTCCCTGATTTCTCCCTCCCGTTTGTGGCATTGAAACACTTCTAACACACCTTCCCTTCCCTCCTAACTTCTCAAAGGAGGCAACCACCAATATTTAGCCACGTAAGACACTCAGCAGGGGGTTTGTTGGCTCCACACAGGGAGTCCCCCCCCCCCCCCCATCTCCACTATGGATCAAAGCTGGAAAGAGCAATCAGTCAGTAGGACACAGGAGCTGGGAAGGGCAGGGGATGGATACAAAAGCCAGACTTGCCCTGGGGAGCACAACAGGAACAAACAGAATCCCTGCAGAGCTCCACAGGCACTTTACCAGATGGGTTTGGTCAAGAGGGCTGTAATGATTCAGAAAAGGCAGAAGATTTGAATAACTATTCATGATCTGTCTCTGGAGACCAACCCACATTTGTTTGTGGCTTCTGAGATGACAAAACAATTTCCTCATGTTTGAGGATGACAAGAGTGAGGAGCTTGCTGGACACCATCTCCTTGGATACCCCACTTATTAAAAGCAAACAGAGAGGTGGAAAGACTTAGATGACAAGATTCCTAACCCACTGCTGTTGGTTTTTACTATTTGTTAAATTAGTTCCATTCTAGAAGGTTAAACTCCAGCAAATGGGAGAGGACACAGAGAAAGACTTGAATCCTGCAGGGTGACTTCCTGGCAGCAAAGGAAAAGCAAACACAGGCTCCAGTTAATAAAGAATTAAAAGGTGGGAATATAATCAATGCCAGCCTACAAGGTTCATGGGAAACTGGTCTTGTCAGTCAAACTCAATGTCATTTTTGCCTGGTAAACCAGTCACCTCATCAAATAAGTGTAGAGATGGGATGGAAAATAAATCTAGAATGGCCAACAGGTCTCAAGAGTTGTCAAGAGGGAATGAGTGGGGCTTGGACACAGAGGGTTGCCAGTCCCAAGGTGACTCTGGAAGCCAGGACAAGCCTTCCCCATCTCTGAATCTCTGCCCACCCTGATCCCCTGCTCTGTGCCAGCCTTTTTGGCTCAGCTGAATGCCCAGAGAGGGGACGTGGCCCCTCTCTGGCACAGGGAAGGTGGGGGGGATTAAGGAAAGAGCACCCTAAGGAGGGCAGAGAGGTCTCACAGGGTGTGAGGAGGGTGCAGAGCTGCCTGTGCACATCCCTCCGTTCAGGACCAGGCTCCACACCCCCTCCTCTTCACCCCCTCCCCTGTTCTGTTGCTCAGGTAACACTTTGAAGGCAGGTCCTCCAAGCAAATTTTTAGGTCAGCTATAATTGGGAAACCTCGTGTGGAGCTATAAAACATCAGTTAATATGCTGGAACTATCTAGTTAAATGCCAATTATAAACCCCCATAAGCTCCTCAACTCAAATATATTAATAACATAATTAAACATTTATTGCTTATGCAAATTAAAAGTTCAGTTAATCGGACGCCAACGAAACCCCAGGAAGTGACCATTTAAGTAACTAATTTCTATTTAATTACGATTCTTTCCTGTTCCAAAGCCTCCATGCCATCATTCCTGGACTGCTCTGCACTGTTTACTCGAGTCACTCTGCCTTGGCATCCCCACTCTGCTCTCCATTCATCCCCCAGACAGCTGCAGCTTTCACACCAACAGCTGGCAGCAGCTGCCCTGGCTGCCCCTCTGGCGAAATTCTGGGCCTTGGGGTGAGGGTTCAGTGCTGGGATCAGCTCCTTGGGTGGACAGAGCTGTGCCTTTAGTGCCTCAGTGGCCACTGGAAGGGCTGGGAGCTCCAGCAGGACAGTGGGATGAGGGTGGGAGATGGGAAATGAAGCATTTGAGGGCTGGAGGGATTTCCCCTCCCTCCAAGCCACAGGCAATCAGTTAAAGCTGCCAGGTGTGAAGCTGGCAATTTTCTTTTCCAAACTGTGAGGTAAACAGGCTGGCAGGAGTCTGGGAGGAGCAGGGGGAGAAGGGAGAAATGGAAACCTTCCTGCAGGCTCCCTTCCTGGGGTGGCTCCTGGGCAGGTGGAGGGAGGGAGGGAGGTGTGGGCTTTGCAAAGCCCCAGCTGTACCTGGGGCTCAGGTGGGAGCAAAGGACATGAGAACCAGGCACTGGTGAAAAAGAGAAACCCTCTCCCTCCTCTCACAGCTCCTCAAAGGGTGCTCCCTGTGCTCCTTAAAGATCTGCTCCCTGTTCACTCCTGGGGTTTCACCAGCACTGGATTCCCCCCTGAGCTCCCTGCAAACCACAGGGCAGGGTTTGCCTGCAGAGAGGCAGAAAGAGCATTCAGTGCCTCTTTGCATTCAAACCATTTTCTTCCCCAAATTCCAAACCACTCAGACAAACCCCCCCTGCCTGTTTGCTGGATCTGGGCTTGGTCCAGCAGTTGTGAAATCTGCAGAGGAAGGAGCGTCCCTGTCTCACCTTGAGCTGGGCTCCCATTCCCCTCAGCTGCTGAGGTTAAGTGAGCAGCTCCGATGGCAGGTGTCCATAAATCACTGCCTTTCAATAATTCACCCCCTGGAGGGTGACACAACATTTTTAACCTACATTTCAGGTTAAAATATAAGCACAGCCCTGCCTGACTCTCTCATTCCTGCTTGCTAGGATGTAAAATTTTAGGAGTGCAACACACATCCATTTTTAATTTTTTTTTTTTACAGACTGCTCCTTGTTCTGCAAATACTGTCTAAGAGCCAGCCTGCATTCAGACACGTCTGGGGAGGCTGTGAAATGCCTTGTTTGGAGGAGGAGGAGGAGTGAACCAGCCCCCACCACTGAGGGCATGTGAGGCTCAACAGCTCTGCTTGGTGTCACAGGTCCCCCGGCTGGAATACATTTGCATAAAGCAATTTCCTCTAACAAATATGTTCATACAAATCAAACCCAAGATTGCAAATAATTTGAAACCACGAAAAAGAAAAAAAAAAATTCCTAATCAAACATATTTTGCTGCAAGTCATTCAGCCAACACTGTAAGTTCTCAGCTCAATTTTTCCAGGTTGCTCGAGGAGATTTAATGGGGTGTGTGACCTTGTGTGCTCTGACTTGAACTCAAGCAGAGTTTGTCTCTCACCTCACAAGGAATTGGGGATTGAAGGTCATATATTTCTAAAGTGACCTGTTTCCAGTGCCCCTGAGCCCCCAGCCCTTCACAGCTCGCCTGGTTTAACATCTCCCACTCCCACTGACTTTTCCTCTGCCTACTGGAGCCCTTTGGCTCCTGCATTTCCAGTTCTGAGGGTGCCATGCACGTGGATCCCTGGGGGATCCATCTCCTTTGGGGGTTGTGCCAGGCATTAACCCCAGCATGGGAGAGACATCCCTCCCCAGGTGTCTGTGCCCAGGGATATTGGGCAAGTTACTGGAAATACCTGATTACTCTGGGCTTTATCTCACTCTCACTCCCCACAAATCCTTCTTAGGCCACATTCATCTCTATGGGCAGAAATAATAACTCCACTGAGGTCAGGAAAGTTGGATGTGCTTGCAGCAGGAGGGAACCTGGCTCTGTATCTCCATCAGGAACGTCCCAGCCCTGAACTCTGCAGACACCTCCCAGGTCCAGGGAGGAAATGCCAACATGTTCAGCCTGGGCCATGCTCAGCACTGGGCACACAGCAAGCACAGACCTCTGGCTCATCTCCTCCTGCCTCTTCCCAGCTCCTCCCCTGACTCTGCTGATGCTCAGGGCTCTGAAGTCACTTTTTTTGGGGCCAGCAGTGCCCTCCTGCAGAGCTGTGGCTTGGAGGAGAGCTCCAAGCCATAGGCTGCATGCACTGCTGGCATTCCCACCCCCAAAGTGTTTCTGGTTTGTTCCACAGAAACCCAATCCTTGGGGGCACTGCCTGGGAGGCTGTTCCTGCTGTGTTCAGCCCTCTGCAACCTGAGCTGCTGAGGAGAGGCCCCTGCCATGGGCTTTATCCATCAGCACTTGGCTCCAAGGCACGGCCTGGGAAACCAGCACAGCATTCCCAGGGGCTCATCCCAGCAGGGATAGCCCCTCTTATCCTTCTTCCCATCTTAGACCCAGCTCCCCAGTGCTCTTTTGTTCCTCCCCACCCCCAAACTTGGCTGCAGTGGCTGAGCCAGCTGCTGGGGGCTGGTTCTGCAGGATGGTGCCCCTCAGCACCACTGCCAGACTCACTCCTGGGGCTGCTGCCCTGAAGGGCTGAGCTGAAGAAAAGCTGCACTTCCAACACTTTGATTGGCCAAGATGAGGTGGCAGATGGCAAAGTGAGAGGGCTAAAACAGATACAGCACAAATAGAGGCCACAATTCCTCCCTTGGGCAGGTTGAAGCCCAACAACAGGAGTGTCCATGGCTTTCCTTCCCTTTGCACCTGAGGAAAGCATTCCCAAGGCTCCCTTTCCTGCCTTCCAAAGGGAGGTGCCCAGCACACTCCCTACTCAGAACCACTGAGAACTGGCTCCAACAGCAGCCCAGGCTTTGGAGGAGTCTCCTGCCAGGCAGCAGCACACAGGGCATTGATCACCAGCCTGGAATCAGCCTCCTGCTGCTCTGGCACAGCCTCCACACGCTGCTGGCAGGGAATGAACCATCTGCACCAAACCACTCCTTCCCAGCCTAATCCTGAACACTTCCCTCTCTATCCAGCTCATGGAGACCAGTTCAAGTTCAAATTTGAGTCAGCATCCCCCTCCCTTTTGGTCTGTGATGGAGAGCACTGGGTTTTGGTTCAGATCCCACCACATCACCCACAGGCTGATGGTGGGTGCAAAAATCCCTTCCCAGGGAATATTCTGCTCTCCTGGCAAAGTGTGTGTTGGTATCAGAGCAAGGACAGCCCGCACGTTCCCTCTGATCTCCTGCTTGCCTTGTGTGTCCCTCCCTTGCAGAAGCCTGGCCTTGATCTTTGGGAACAAGGTGCCTTTGTAGCACCTCTTCCCAGACAGGAGAGGAGAAAGGCAAACTGTTCTTCCCAGTGCAGAGATCAGTGATGGAGACACAGACACAGCGACTGCTCTCACCTCCCAGCAGACTCCTGGCACCCCTGTGGCATTCAGATGGGTTTGATGCCCCAGTGCCATGGCAGGCAAGTGTTGCACTGTAGGAACACCCTCCTGTGTCAGAGCCCTGTGTCCTGCCCTCCCCACAGCTAATCCCACATACCTGGAGAAAAGAGGAGAGCAAGTGTGTCCTGACAGTTTCCCCATAGCCTGTCCCATCTGCTCCAGCCAACAGTGACTTCAGAACTTCCTCAGCTACAGACAGTGTCCTAATTCTTGACAGCTTTTGATGGATTTTTCTTCTCCATGCTTTCCTAGCCTTTTTTTAAAAATTTTTTTTTTTTTTTTTTTGTAGCTCAGGTTAACTTTTGGCATCCTCCAAGGAATTTTGCTGTTTACATCAATAAGAGGGAAAGGCTCCCACCTCCTTTTTTCTGTCTTGAATCTGCTGCCCAACAATTCCATACAATACTACCTGTTCAGTGGCAAGCCCAGTCATTCCCACTGCTGTTCTGGAGCTCTCTTAGCCCTGAGCCTTCAGCCTTCATCTACAAGCCACTCCCATTCCAAAATACTGCACATCCTGGGGTATTTCCAGCCTAAGTCATTGGCCAACAGGGCCTGCTGTGACTCTCCTTCCAGGTCCATCACAGGGTGCACAACGACGAGTCCCAGAGGCACCAAACCCAAGGAGAATGTCTCTTTTTTTAAAATTCTTTATTTATAAAAAAGTACATTTTTTTTTTCCACAGCTGAGCCACTATTGGTTTTTATACAAGTAAAAGGAAGGGTGATGCAACACCCCACCCACACAAATTATAACCATGAAAATGTCCCCCCCCTCCCCAGACTCCAAATTACAAAGGATGGAAAACAAAAAAACAAACAAAACAAAATGAACAAAAATCATAAAAGTCCATTACATTATTATTATTTTTATTTTTTTATATTTTACAAAAGCACTTACAACACAGATTTAAAAAAAAAAAAAAAAAAAAGGGGGTGGGGTTGGGGTTGTTTGTCTGTCTGTCTGCAGTCTTTATTCCACAATGATAATTACAGCAAGAGGATGAAGAAAAAGAGAGATAAAATCACTGGAGCTGAGGAATCATGTTTAAAAAATAAAAAGGCAAAAGAAAAGAAAGTCCAGATCCTCAGTGTAAGCCCCTCCACCAATCCAGGTGGTGCTGGTGGAGGGTCTGACTCCATGTGCTCCTTACATTCACCCCCAGTAAGTGACATCTGGGAAGTCACCCTGGTCCAAAGAACAAACTCCTCCTCCTCTCTAAGGCTTGGGTTTCCTTCCCTTGCTGGTGGGCTGAATCCCCCCTCACCCCTTGTGCCCCCAGCCCTGCAGCCCCTGGGCAGAGGTTGGGGAGTTCTGGGAGTGCTGGTGAGGCAGAGGTGGCACCTGAGCCCTCCCACCTGCCCTGCCCCAGGGCTGCCCTGTCTCTCCCAGCTGGCACCTCAGACTGGCAGCAGGTTTGAGGGCATGGGAAGAAGGGGTGAAAGTGCAGGTTTGGGGAGGGTGAAGTGCTGTTTTACAGCCCATGGAATGAGAACAGACATCAGTGCACACGAGGCTGGCAGTGCCCCCTCTGCCCACAGCCCGGACAGACCCAAAACTTCAGTGCTACAACAGAAGGGGTGGTGACGGTGGGAAAATGTGAAAGTGGATTTTAACCTGCTGGCAAAAAGCTCCAATCCATCTCACTGCTTCTCCTGGAACAAACTGGGCTTGGGATACCCCCATTTCCACAGTGGGACACCTGGGAGCTTTCAGGAATGCCACCTGAGTGCCACCCAGAGCTGGGCAATGGGCTTTGCCCTCCACCCAAACTCCACAAACCTGTGTGAGTGTGTGTGCTTGTGCCTGGCAAAGGAAAACAGCAAAGCAGAGCAGCAGCCCCTGCTCTAATCACATTCCCTTCTCCAATTGCTTCAAGATCAATCTTTGGGATCTCTCTCTCTCTCTCTAATCCTCCGTGCCTTCTGCTGAACAGTTGTTGTGTTTCCTTTTGACTCAACATCAGGAAAATGGTTCCCTTTGTCCCTTATGTCTTTGCAATCAATTTGGTGTAACCACTTCAGTTTGTTGATTTATTTCATGAAGAAATCCTCAGGTTGTTTCTTTTCTTAATTTTTTTTTCTCCCTGGTTGAATGAAAATGACTTAACAGGGGAAAAGAAACCTGGTAATTAAATAAGGGAAAAGAACATCACTAGGGTGAATTGCAATGAATAATCCTGAAGATAAGCCCCAGCAGGAAAACAGCTGGGGGGTCTTTGTACATAAACCCCTGGTTCCTTTTGGGTTGTGACACAGATGGGTTTGCTTGCACAGCTCCCTGAACTGGGGGGATGAGCCCAAATTCACCTGCACTTTGGATCACCAGACCCTTCAAGCTCAGCCTGACCTCCTCTCCCTCAGCCTGCTCAGCTTCCCCAGCCACTCAGCCCAGTCCTGAGGTCCCCCAGCCTTTGCCCCAGGCTGCCATCCAGGACCAGGGATGGGAAGGGAAAAGCACCACCCTGATATGTCTGACAAGAACCCAGCAGAGGGATGTGGACCAGGATCCCTGCAAAGGGAGGTAGGACAGCCAGCCGTGGCTCTGAGGCACTGCCACCCAGTCCCAGGCAGGGGGAGGGCATTTCCCAGGCACAAAAGCCAACCCAGGTGCCACTTATGGGACACACCAGCTCAGGTCTGGTGTACAATGGGACAATTCCTGGAGAGCAGCAGCTCCCTAACACCGAGGAGGAGGCAGCCAGCACCGTGCTGGGCTCGGAGAGGGTGGGCACAGCTTCCACTGGCTCTGCCCCAGGTCCCACGGGGACATTTTCCACCTCCTTAGCACCTCTGAAGAAAGAGGGGTGGAAAAGCAGGGGATTTTTCACTTGAGGCAGCCTGAGGGACCTGGAGAGGTCACCCAGCCTGGGAGCTGCTGTGAAATGGGTGGCAGCTCAACCCCAGCCTGACAGGACCTGGGGCACAGAGGGACAAGTGACACCACCCCTGAGCAAAGAACAGACTGTCCCTCTGCCTCCCCTCAGGCCCCTGGGGTCACCAGGGAGGTTGTCCCTGCAAGGGATGCACTGCAGGGGCTCCAGAACCTTCTCTCCTCCCCTGCAGACCCCCCCAGGATGGAGGACACACGTGGTGTTCAACGTGGCATCTCTCCTGAGCCCACCCCTGCATTCAGGGAGAGACAGGGACCACTTTCTGATGATGCTGATGCTGGAAAACCTGATCTAATTACCTTCAAGGGCCCCCTCAGGGCAATTTAACCCAGAGAAGACAGAGATACCATTACTGGACCAAAACAGCCCTCAGATGAAACATCAATCTGATTTTTTTTCCCTTCACATTTCTTTTCTCTTCTACCTTTCTATGGATTAATGGCTAATCACCTGGCTAATTACCACCCCAAGGGGCTCTTGGCCATTTAGCTGACCTTGCATGGGACAGCAAGAAGCAGCTCACTGCCCAGAGGTGGCATTTCTCTCTGCCTGCAGGGATAATTGCACTGAGGGAGCAATGCTGAGGGGCCCAAGGACGAGAGGAATGCACTGCTGAGCCCTGACCTTGCAGGGTAACTCACTGCTGTGCAGGCAGTGCTGCCTAAGGAGCTTCCACTCCAGGCTTCTTCAGGTTCTGGATGAAAAATAATCATTTGAGCCCTTTTCTGAACCACTCTGACGAGGTAAGTGGCTGAGCCAAGTCCTGCATTGTGTTGGTGGGGAGGAAAAAGGTGCTGCAGTAGGAAGGGAACTACCTTGGAAATACATTATTGCTCCACTGTCTCCCTTCCTCTCCCTGGGTCCCACTGCTATTTTGAGCCCCCATTCAGTTCCCTGTGTGGGCAATGAAAAAGCCACCTCAAAAAGTGACACCTCCAAATGCCAGTAACTCCCCAGAGCAGATTTCTTGGGACTCCTTGGTCACAGTTGCTGAAAGCCACACCTTAAGCTGGGAACAGCCACACTGTCCTGCTGTCCCCCAGGTCCTTCTGCTCTGTTTGCCAGGCTCTGTACCCTTGGTCTTTAGGGCACAACTTCCCTGGGGGCCCTGCAGTGCTGTGGGCTCAGTGCAAGGGGAATTTGCCAGCTCAGAGCAGTGCCCCTGCCTGTGACTAATAAAGAATATGAAGAATCACTGCTGGACCCTGCAGATCTTACAAAAGGTTGTTTTATTCCACACCCAGCTCCTCACAGAGTGTATCTGTGCTGGGGGAAATCTGCAGAGGAGAGTCTGTGCCACCAACTGTGCTCTGGTGATGGACCACCCAGAGTTTGGTGCTGGAGACTGTCCCAGTCCTGTTCAGAGCCTGGTTGTGCAATTCAGACCTAAAGGATTATTCCCTGGAGAGATGCACTTTGCTGGGAATTCCCTCTGCAGCACAGCCTGTGTGGGCTCTGCAGCACAGCCTGGGGTGAGCTGGGGCTGAGGAACAGCGCTCAGCTCTGCTGCTTTGGCCTGAGCCACATTGCAGGCTCTCCCTCTGGGCAATCAAAGCCCTGGGTTTGCTGCTATCCCAAGGCACTGCAGGGAGGTCACTCCCACTCCTAAGCATCAGCCCCCACTAGTCATCAGAGAATGGAGAGATGTTAAGAGGTTTTATTTCCTTTACTGGAGGGTTTCTGGCTAGCAGGGTGCTCCTGGTGGCAGCGCACGGACCCAGGAAGGTTTGGCCTTATATTTTAAGCCTCAGCCTGAGAGATCCCAAGGGAATCTCTGTCTGCCCTGGCTTCCAGAGGACACAAAGCAGCCTTCCTGTTGTGCCAGAAGCCAGGAAGCCTGAGGGGGCTGGCAGGAACAGCAGGAAGATTACAGCCCAACAATTGGATTTCCCACTCCCCTTCCCCACTAACACAATCAGAGCAAGCGACAAACTGGGGATGGCTCGGGCTGAGCTTCGTGTGCTCTGGCCAAGCACCACAAGGCAAAGGGAAGCACTGGAGGCTGCCTGGATCAGAGATCTGACCTTGCCTCATCTGTGTGGGCCTGCTCTCCACCCTCCCTTCTGCAGCAGGATAACCACTGGATGCTCTGGAACAAAACCCAGCGGGTAAGGCAGGAGGAGAATTAGTCCTGCTATTTTTAGATGTGCATGATAATACAGCTCAGAAAACTGGGGATTTCTTTTCAAACAAAAGATTTATTTATACATCAAATTAAAAAAAAAAATAAAATGAACCCAGAAGAAGAAAAATAAGCCCCAACCCAGTGAATCTAATTTGGAGATGGTCGGTGTCAGACAGAGGGCCCTGAAGTCTGGAATCCCATTTATCCACAGAGCAGAGATAGCAGCAATCCAAACCTCCCCATCAAAAGCAGTGGCTCAGGGGAAGGAGGACGAGATCAATACCCCAGGCTCAATCACTCCTACCCTGTCTACCAAGCCTGTGCTTAGAAGAGGGATGTGATATTGAAGAAGTGGCAATCAATGCCAACAACGTGATCCAGCCCAGGGCTGGGGTTGTTGCTAGGAGAGAGAGAGAGAGAAGCATCCCCACGCTCTGACCAGAATTAAAAAAAAAAAAAAAAAGTGTAAACACATGACAATTAAGTCTCAGTGGTATAATAAAACCATGGGGCTGATCCTGCCCTGCCAGGGGCTGCAGAGCAGAGCTGAAGGCAGTGAGTGTGTGGAATTGTGTGTTCTTGGTTGGTCCCTCCCCAGTCGATGTGTGCCCGACACGGCTGTGCCCCAGTGAGGTGCTCTGTGGCTGGTACTAACAACAACAACAACAGCAACAAGAACAAAAAGAGCCAGCATTTCTCTGAGCCATCACAGGGGGAAAAATGTCAGCAATAAATACTGCTTCTTTTTCTTTTAAAAGAACACTCAGACGAAGACAGAAAATGAAAAGCCAGGAAATAATAAATTGTAGAGGGAAAATGGCAGTTTTGTTTCCCTGCTCTGCTATCAGCCCATGCACCTGGGGTTTGGTCTGGGGCTTTTTTTTTTCCCCTTTCTCCTCATTTTCCTTTTATTGAGTCATTAAAATTGGGTGTGGATCTCTCCAGGTGTGCAGCAGGCAGTGGGAATGTCACCCAGACCCCAGTGGAAAAAAAAAAAGTGATTAAGGAAAAACCAACTCCATTGACCTGATAAAATGGCACCGAAGTTTCCATTGCCATGAACTTTTTGCCCACTCGCCCCACTCCCAAGGTTAAAAACAAACAAAGAAGACAACATACAAACAAATTCCAGTGTTTCAGGGGGGTGGGAGTGGGAGGAGGAACCCTCGGGGAGGGAAGTGGGGCCCAAGGGCACTCTGAGACATGAAGACACAAACAGAGTGTAATATACAGGCTGGGCAACAGTCGTTAAAGCAAAGAGGAACACCTAAGCCACCGACCAATACAAACACCACAGAAGGGACGAAAAGTCGTCGAGGGAAAAACTAAAAAGCCAAAAAAACAACCAAAAAAAAAATCCAACCAAAAACTGAGAGGAAATAATTACCCAACCTCCCACCTCCCGTTAATGACACCCCCCCAAAAATGATCTGTAAGCAAAGCCTCCCTCCCTTCCCCGCTGTGCCCAGCGCTGGAGTGTCCACAGTCCGTGCCGGGGCTGGCGGGGCGTGCTGGGTGTGCAAGGGGGAGCGTGGGTGTGCAAGCGGGGCAGCAGGAGGGCATCGTGTGTGTGTGTGTGTGTGTGTGTGTGTGTGTGTGTGTGTGTTCTGGGTGTGTTCTGGGGGTGTGCAGCAGTGCCCAGCTACACGTACCACTCCTTTTTGGAAATAAAAGACCCGTCGTTCTGCGACACCATGTTCTCGGCGATGTCGAGCTGCTCGGGGTCGTAGCGGAAGCCGAGTGTCCGTTCGTCGTAGGGCTCGGGGTGGGGCTCGCCCTCGTCCACGGTGAAGTAAGGCCGCTTGGCATCCTCCTCGTACTTGGCAGAGCCGCCCAGCTTGCGCTCGCCACCCGCATCCTCATCCTCGTCCTCATAGGTGCTGCCGCCCAAGGGGCCGGGCTTCTTCTCGTCGTCCGAGTCATCGGGGTACTGCAGGTTCTGCGCCATGGGCGGGTGGTGCTGCGGGATGCCGGCCTTGCTGTAGCCGTTGCCGTACACGTGCTTCTTTGTGCTGTAGTCACCCTTGAAGGTGTGACGCCGGCGCCGGAGTACCACAAAGAGCACCACGGCCACCACCAGGACCAGCGAGACTCCGCCCACTATGCCCCCAATCACCGGTGTGGGGATGTTCGGCTGCACCATGGATTTGTGATCATCGATTGGAGACGGGGTGTAGGGAAATTCTGGGTAGGAAAAGACAGATGGAAGGGGGAACAGTGTCAAACCATGCGGAAACGCGGCCCCTCCCTCCATGCTTTCATTGCCAGTTTGGGGGGTGGGGGGTGAGGGGGGTGGGAAGATGAGGGTAAGGAACAGGGAAGGGAAAATCTGGGGAAAAGGGAGTAAGGGCGTCCTCACGGGGGTCAGCTCTGCCTTAGCCAGGGGGACGCAGCGTGCCGTGCCAAGCTGGCCAAGCCTCATGCAGGAGCCCAGCAGGCTGGAAGCAGTGTGGCCCTCCCCACCCCACCTGGTGTCTGCAGATGTGCTCAGATCCCACCAGCCCAGTGGCTCCAGTCCGGACGCTTTTCTGCTTTACCGGGTGGCATTTGTCCAGTTCCAGTTTCCCAGAGTGCACTGGCAGCCCCAAACGCTCCTGGTGGGAGCAGCACCCACACCCCATCCAGCTGTGGGCACTGAGATGTCACGACTGCTCCAGGAGGTGCCACGCTGGACCCACCAGCTTGGCATCCCCCTCCTGGCATCCCAGCCCGGACCACAACCAGTTTAGCTCAGGCCAGGAGGCAGCAGCACCTTGTGATCCCCCCCCACACCCCACAGGGGATCTCTGTGGCTGCCCAGAGTCCTGACCCCATGTGCTGCCCCGGGTGACTGTTCTCTGCAGCACAGGGACACAGACCTCCCTCTGCTCCTTTTTCTTCCATGGCCAGCACAGTGTCACTGCTTGTGCTAATCTTGTCCCTACAGTTACCCTGACCTATTTAAAAAAAATAAATAACTCAAAAGAGAAAGAGAAAAAGAGATGAGAAAGCAGCTCTCTTCCCTTTCATGCTGTTCAACACCTACACTGTGGCACAGATAAAGTTTGATCCAGGACTTAAATCAACTTCCTAAAGCTCCCTGGGCACAGTTACAGCCCCTGGCCAAAGCCAGCTTTCACACAGAGCCTGTTGAACACCCGTGTCCTGCAGCATTAAGCACCACATGGTTGTCTCAGTCCTTCACCTGCCTCAGAATTCAGACAGCAGGCGCCTGGTTAATGCCCCATGGCAGCCTTGCCCTCGCACACCAGGCTCAGACCTCTCCCACTGCTTTTCCCACACCAGTCCTGCTCAGAGCTTTAAGCTTCTGCTGCTGCCCTGCAGCCTCCTGGCCCTCACTTTTACTCCAGGAGAGGTGCAGGGTGAGCAGCAAACTCAACACACCCTCCCGGAGAGCAGCCAGGACAGCACGATGGGGACAGAGGGGCTGAAGGGCAGCAGATTCCACAGGGACATGAGGCAGTGTCTGCTTCCTGCCCCTCTTCATGTCCCTGCTGGCAGGCAGTGGATTCCTGCAGCACAGCTTAGCCCAGCTGAGGAAGAGAAAAGAGCTTCCCCCCCAGAGAGAGGCAGTTCCTGAAACAGCTGCAGATTTTGGACAAGGGCACTGAATTTGAGCAATTGCTGGCCTGATCCATAAATGGGGCTTTTTTTTGTGCCTGAAGGCTGATTTAATCTTGTCTTTCCTGAGACACCAACCCGACAACAGCATCTTGGTTTCTGCAGTGCTGCCTTGCCTTGAGCAAAGCCTCCTGAGGCTGAACCCACACAGAGAGCAGCCCACTGGGCAGAGGGGGCTGGGGCCAGGCAGATGGAGGGGTCCCTGCTGCAGCCAAAATGAGGAGCAAGATGCTGTGCAGGCAGGAGCCAGCATCGTTTTCCACAGACAGCCTGTGGAGCAGCAGCAAGGGCATATCTTTCAGCACAGGGAGCTTGGGCTTGGTTCTGGAAAGCCAAAACCACATGTTGCATCAACAGAAGGTTTGTCACAGCCAGCTGGTTAATGCAAAACCTCCCTGCAGGGACAGCAGGAAAAGTCACGTCCATCCCCTCACCGTCCTGACTGCTGAGGGCTCAGCTTCAACCACACAACTCCCACACTGTTCCTCCTGCCCCTGCCCAAGCCCCCACCCCAGGGCTGCTCCCTGCCCTCTGCAACCCCAGGCTGCCCAATTCAAAGCAGGGGACCACCTGGAGCTGAGTGGGAGCAGGGAAACACCAGCAAGCAGCTCCGTCCCCAGGGGCTGGATCTTTTATTTTCCCACAGCTCCCACAGCCTGTGTTCCCTACAGCAAGGCTGATTCCATTCATGGGATCCTGGGTCCCAAAATCCACCCTGAAAAGACCCAGATGTGGTGTGCAGTGTCCCTAAAGCCACATTGATTCCTCTGCCTCCTGCTCTGGAAAACAGAGCCGAGAGGGGAAGTCTGTGCACGATTTCCAAAGGAGCTTGGCCCACTTTTCTGTTAAAAGCCTCATTAACAGTCCAGGTTGGACACATGAAGTGAAAAGACGGGGTATGTTTGTCTACCTTTCTCACAGATATTTATTTTTTCCTGCTCTTTGTGCTGCCCACCCCTGAGATAGCACTCGCCCACGTGCCACCCCCTGGCACTGCCAACGCCGTGGACACGGACACGAACGCGCCGCGATGGATTTCACACGTCGCTCGGGGAAGGGTCTATTTTCTGCTCACGTCCCATCCCCATCCTCCTCGCTGTGGCCCAGTTCCCATGCCAGAGAAAACAAACCCAAGTGTGGGAAGGGAGGGAGAAGAAGGATGGGAAGACCACAAGGCAGCAGCCAAATCATCCCCTCCTTACGCAGTTTCCTCCCACTGTATCCCTCCAGACCGGGAGGCTCTGGGATGTGGAGGGGAGGGTGGGTGACCCCAGAGTGGGGGCATGGGCACAACCGAGGGGCCAGGGGGCCAGGGTGGAGGGGTCCCGGCCCCTCCAGAGCCCGACACTGCCACTGGATGGCGGCACAGACCGGCACTGGCTCCAGAGCAGGGTGGGCACTGCAGGCGACCCTCGCCGTGGGCTGCAGGAGCAGCGAGGGAGGGATGAGGTGGGCAGGGAGCCCTGTTCCCTGGGCAGAGCCCTGTTCCCTGGGCAGGGAGCAGTGCAACAAGGTGCCCTGGCACTGGCAGGTGGTGAGCGAAGAGCAGAGTGTCACCTGTGCCCCAGCCCTGCCATGGTGCCCCTCATCCAGCCCCCAGGTAATTAATGACTGGGACCAGTCTGGCTCCCAGTGGGCATCTCTCTGTGTGCAGCCACTGCTGCCAGCCCCACGAAGGGGGATTCACCCCTCTGCCCACTGGGTTTCGTGTCTGGGGTGCAAAGAGAGCAGCCCTGCAGCCTGGGGAGAGTGTGGGAAAAGGATCCCCTCTTTGTGTCCAAGGGGGGCGTGAAATCTCTGGCCACTGGTGCGATGCCCGAGCGTGCCCGGGGCCCCCATGTGAAAAATCCATTAGGAAGAGTCTGGAGAGAATTAAAGCCACTGTGAAAAGCAGCCTGGAGAAACAGGAGACAGCAGAGCAGAGGGAGGGGGAACAAGCCAGGCTTTAATAGCAGCATAAAAAGCCTCCCCCCTCCTGCTCCCCTCAGCCCTCATAAAAAGAGGGAGTGCTGTATGAATAGGAATTACAGCAGCAACACTATCTGCCCGTGCCCAGCTCTGCCAGCTGTTGCATTCAGCCCAGCTTCCTGTCCCCGTGCCAGGAGCTGGACCTGTGGGACAGCAGCTGGGAATGCCAGGGGTTCACCCTGTGCTCCGCCCTGGCACCTGGCCCAGCCCACAGGGTCTCTTTGATCCCTCCAGCCCAGGCTCCAGCACCTCCTCCTTGCCCCTGCACCCCACTGGGGCACAGCAGTGCAGCCTCTGCAGGGACAAACCCTCCCCATCACCAGAGGGGCTTCAGAAATCAGACACTTTAAAAATCACATCTCTTTTCTAATGGCTGTTTCCAGTAAAAATGAGACACATGCAAATCATCCCACCTGCCCATCAATCCCTCATCTCATGCCTTTTGAACCTGCTGGCCAATTTCTGTGCTATCTGACAGAACAAAAATGAACCAAAATTATCCCTATCATAAAGCTCTTGGGGAGAGCTGGAGTGGGATCCTTGGTGGAGGTGGGAGCTAAACCTCATTAGACATCAGAGAACCCACAGGGACAAGAGGCTGCTCCCAAGGGCAGGACGGGCCCAGATCAGAAAAAGGGTATTTTTAGACCCCAAGTAATTCTTCTGTGATATGCAGATCCACGGGACAGCAGCTTTCCAAAGCCCTTCTGCTCAGCACACTGCTTGGAAATTTTAAAGGCTTCTCCTTCCTGTGGACACCCTTTTTCTTGCAGCCACATTTCCACCCTTTTGCCTTCAATCATAAAGACCAAAGAACAACCCAGCACCAGCCAAAACTCTCCCTGCAGCCACAGGCACTGAGGAAAATGCCAAACTGCATGAGAAATGACCTTCTGGACATGGGCCAGCCCAATTTCTCCTTGCATGAAGCTCTTCCAGAGGAAGGCTCTGGATTTCCTTCTACCTTGCAAAATCCAACCCCCACTGCAATGGGAACCTGGGTGAGCAGCAGCTCTGGGAGGAGCAGGAACTCCAGTGGATTCATGGGGCTTCCCAGTTTCCAGATGGCCTCAGCAAATCCAACAATGACTGTTGTATGTGGGTGTTTTTTTAAGAGACAGATTGCTGATGGCAAACTTTCCCTGCCGGAACAGTCCACGCCAAATTATCCCGGACTTTGCCCCTGGTTACAGTTGTGTACACGAGTGAAGATAAGGACATAAACACGTTCATACCTCTGGACCTGCCTCAGCCTGGACTGAGCAGCAATTGGAGAAGCTCTTTTTGCTTCCCCCTGCACCTCTGCATGCCCATGTCCAGCTCCAAGGGATCCTGCCCTTCCTCTCCCTTCCAGGGGTCTCCTCGTGCAGATGGAGGGACAGGAGGTGGTTGGGGGTGGAAAAACCACTGGCAACTAATCCAGAAGTTCAGCAGCTGCCACTGGCATTTCAGAGTGTGACGGCTTTCAGGCCAGATGCCAAACGTGTCTTAGGTTTTAATCTCTCTGTCAGGTCACCTATCACTTGTCAATCAAGCCCTGCTCCCGAGGGACCTTGGCACAGATGCCACCAGACAGGATGCAGCAGACACTCTGGAGATTAGCATCAGACAGACCCCCCCACCCCGGGCTTGTTCCTCCTCTTAGCCCCCCCTCCAGCCCTACATCCTCCCCCTTCAAGCTGCCTGGCTGGTGCTGAGGCTTTGGGAGCACCTGCTTTAGGCTTGGGATTTAGAACTTCCCGGAAAGGGCTTTCCCGTGTGCTCTGAGCCTTAGCCAAGCCCTGCTGCTCCATGGCAGTGGGTTCCAGCCAGCCCCAGGGGCTGTTTGCACTGACCTTGCTGGGACCAGAGCGCTGCTGGTGTGTAAATAACTCCCTGCTGCAAGCCAGGAAACAGGGGGAGTGAGCAGCCCGTGCCAGCCTCTCCTCCCCTCAGCCTGTAGCACATCCAAGGCCGGGACTGGCATAGCCTCTCCCTGCTCCCCCAGCTCTCTTTTAGTGGTCCATGAGGAACAAGAGATGCTTTAACATCCTCCTCCTCGTGCTGAAGTCAGTGCACGAGTCCCTTGCAGACACACAAATGAATATGCACACACAAGCACAGGGCCAGGGTTGTGTCCATGCCCTGCTGCACACTGAAAAGCTCATGTTCACACACACGTGCACACTCACACATGCAAAGGCACTGGGGTTTCACTCCTGCACACACACCTGAGTGTGCAACAGGGCACCCCTGTGCAGGCAGGTTTGGGAAACCCTTTCCACAGCCAGGGCACAGATCAGGGGCACGCAGGTGTGCATGTCCATGGCCAGGATGCAGATGGGGTCACTCAGGTGTGTGTGCCCATGCCCAGGGTTCAGCTGGGGTCACTCAGGTGTGTGTGTCCATGCCCAGAGTTCAGTTGGGGTCACTCAGGTGTGTGTGCCCATGGCCAGGGTTCAGTTGGGGTCACTCAGGTGTGTGTGTCCATGGCCAGGGTTCAGTTGGGGTCACTCGTGCATCTCCATAGCCAGGATTCCACTGGGGTCACTCAGGTGTGTGCCCATGGCCAGGATGCAGAAGGGGTCACTCAGGTGTGTGTGTCCATGCCCAGAGTTCAGTTGGGGTCACTCAGGTGTGTGTGTCCATGTCCAGGATTCAATTGGGGTCACTCAGGTGTGTGTGTCCATGGCCAGGGTTCAGTTGGGGTCACTCAGGTGTGTGTGTCCATGGCCAGGG
>JAWWEV010000069.1:4658108-4688292 GCA_035583235.1 Hafferia zeledoni | reverse complement strand
GTGGGGTGTGCCGATGTCCAGGGTTCACTTGGGGTCACTCAGGTGTGTGTCCATGGCCAGGGTTCAGTTGGGGTCACACAGATGAGTGTGTGTCCATGTCCAGGATTCCACTGGGGTCCCTCAGGTGTGTGCCCGTGACCAGCAGGACCCCCAGCCCATGTGCAGGCCCACACGTCCAGTCTGTACCCACAGCCCTTTATTATGTCACCCAAGTGCCTGCAATAAATAGCTACATGTCACACTACATGGCTTGGCTGTGCCTGACAAAGGTCCTGCAAGGCAGGAGAAGCTATTATAGGAACAGATTGCTGGAATAAAATATTAAATTTCCACTTATCAATCTCTTTAATGCACTATAACTCGAACAGAAGCATTCAGCCTTCTCCCTCTGAGCAGGTCACCCTCCCCATCAGGGGCCTGAGCCAGCCCTGCTCTGCTCCTCTCTGGGGCCTGGAGGAAGGATTTTGGATAGCAGGAGGAGGGAGACAGGGAGACAGAAGGGGGAAAAGCTGCTGCAGGGGGTTTTTCTGCATCAGCCTGCTGTGTTGGTTTTTTTTTCTCCCAAGGCTGGCTGCTCACTAGATTGAACTCCATTTACTGCCTGCAGCTCTTGAAAGAGGTTTCGTGGTCCACTGACAATCCCTAAATTGCCTGCAAGACCCAAACAAATGTACCTGTAATAGCTGAGTGAGGAGGGCTGAGCCCTCCCCAGCACTGGCCTAATCGGTCCTCAGGGAGAGCTGGATAAACATATTCAGATCCCATGAATTATTAAAGGCATTTTCTTTTTTTATGTGGTGGAGGCCTGGCCTGCTGGGCTGGCTGCTGAGTCCCCTGGCAGGGCAGCTGTGGGTGTGCCCTTCATTCTGTCTCATTTAACCTCAACCCCACAACTTGGACCTTTGGGAATAAACTGGGATTACAGGCAGGCAGACACCAACCCAGAGCCCAGACCCCGCCAGCCCACTCTTCCTTTGGTGGAGCGTGAGAACAATGTCCTACCAGTCCTCTGAAAACCCAAAGAGAGGCTTTTCCAAAAGCCAGAGGGGGAAACCACAGCCCTTTATCCCCAGAGGAGCCTGTGCAGGTGAGTTGGTGCAGCCCCCCTGGGCTGCAGGGCTGTTGTGGTGCTGAGACACAGCAAAAACTGGCCAGAAATCCGAGGAGAGGGCAGTGTGTGGTGTCTGGGAACATCTGTCCTGACCCCACACAGGGTATGGGAGCGTTGGACAGACAGAAAGACAGCAGGAAACGGACACCAGGATGTGCAGGAATGGGAAGGGAGACATAGGGAAGAGAGCCTGTTCCTCTCAGTGTCTTCTGCAACACCCATTCCACCTCCTTCTCTGCCTCTGGGGGCTCAGCTTGGAGGCTTTGCCCTCTGCTCACTGTTCCAAACGTGCCCCAATGTTCGAGTTACTGCGTGGGATGGATTTCTGTGCTGAGGGGAGTCAGCTCAGTTTGTCCCAGGCACTGCCTGCACTGTCCCAGGACACTGTGCCCTTGGTGGCAACTCCCATGGAAGGGCCAGCAGCTGATTTTGGCCATGACCTTCCCCTGCTTCAGGCGGTTGGGCAGGGCTGGGCACCAAGGGCTCTGTTACTCCACTGCCTTTCCCTGGCAAAAGAAATAGCCCCCAGAGAAAAGCATGTACCAGGAACAACTCAGCAGGCAAGGATCCAGGACAGGAGGTGTGAATTAAAGGCCTGCTACAGTGATAATGATCATAAATAAATACTGTGTAATTAGCATCTAATTAGCACATCCCATCCATTGACCTCCAAGCACTTGGATAGAGGAAGATCAGCCTGGTTTACCCACGTTGCAGAGAGGGGAACTGAGGTGGTGAGGGTGCCAAACACAGAACTGTTGCTCATTTCAGCTGCCCTGGGCTCATCTTTGTGCTTGCTCAGCATTTGCCATCACAGACAGTGGGTGGAGGGGGCTGGAGCTCAGCCCCCTGAGGAGGCCATTCCATCACACTCAGCTTAGACAACTCTCCAAGCACTGGGGTGGCTCAGAGAGGAGTCTGCTGGCAGAACAGCAGGGCTCTGACTGCCTCAGGCTGGACAGCAGAAGGACTAACAACCCTGGGAAATTCTCCTGCATTCCCTTGGGAGCCCCCAGTGTGTCTCATTCCCCACCCAGCTCACCCCACCTGGGCTGTCTGTGGGATTTGCAGCCCAGAGCTGGTTGGAGTGTAGCAATGCTCCAACTCACTGCTACAAGAGGGACTCCCAGCTCTCCTGAGACCCACAGCTGCTGGTCACTGCCTGTCACCAACCCATTGATAAACCAAATTGCTCCTTTTACCCCAAAGGAATGGGGTGAATTTTTCCTTCCTGCTCTCAAAGCACCAACAGCCACTTTCCCCTCTGGTGATGCCTTGCAATGTCGCTTTGACTCTGAAATCAGGCTATTGCCATATGTTATTTCTTCTCTTTGAACTATTTCTTGACATCCCTTTCTCTCCCTGACACTACCCAAGCTGTATCCACGTGTCTTTTCCTCACTCCTGTGGCGACACTGATTTGCAAGTCATCAAATTCCTTCTGTCTCATATGACATCACACAGCAACACTTTCCCCCTGCCTGCACCCTGTGAGGTTATTCCTTTCTGGAGCCCAGACAAAGCTACCAAAGTGCTCACAGCCTCTCAGAAACTGGGCAGGTGAGCAAGTGCACAGACCAACATGGCCCTGGAAGGAGCTCAGATGAAAAACCATGAGAATTACCAACAGCAGAAACAGCAAACCCCATCCTGAACAAGTGACTCATCCATCTCACGCCTTGCTGCCTCAGTGGCAGTTCATATCCTCAGCCTACCCCTCTTCTACCTCCTAATAAACATCTCCTTGATGTGTCTTCACTGTTAACATGCCCAATGATCTCTTAATCCAAAGCAGAAGAAAAGGGCGAAACAAATCGAATGCAAGAAAGGAGAAGACAACAAGAGGGAAGGAGAAAAAACCCCAAGGCAAACCAGTGCAAAACCAGTCCAAGCAAAGAACTCCCCTGCTCCCTCTGCATTGTGAAACTCCCCACCCCTGGAAGGAGACACTGGTGACCAAGGAGGTGTGACTGAGAGGGGGCTGTCAGCCCCTCACCCCCTTCTCTCCCTCCTCCTCCTCCTCACCATGTCCCAAGTGCCCCAGGTGTCCTCCTACCTGTGACATTGACCTCCACCAGGCCCGAGCGTGTGCCGATGGCGTTGGTGGCCTCGCAGACGTAGGTGCCAGCCACGCTGTAGGACACAGGCCCTTTGAAGTAGATGGTGTTGTTCTGGATTTCCACACTCCCTGGCAGAGTCCCGTTTGGCCTGGGGGAAACAAAGACCGTGGTTGGCCCCAGAGGTGACACCCAGAGTTGCAGAGGTGGCACCGACACGCTGGGTGTGCCTGGGCAGGTCCAGAGGTTGGTGGAGCTGTCTGGAAGACACCCATTAATGTAGGCAGGCAAAGGACACAGCCTGACCCTGCTTTCCTCCAATTTCCTGCCCATGGAACACTCCTGGGCAGCTGATCAGCCAGAGTTAATTGCAACTCAGGCTGGAGAAGAGTGGTGTTGATTTAGAGCCCTGCCATCTATGACCTGCCCATGTCAGGAAACAGCAAGTGTGGAGCTGGAATAATGCAAACCCAAATCTAGAGATACACAGAATAAATGAACAAAGGCAGATGAAAAAAAAATTAAAAAGCCCCTGTGTGTTAGGAAAAGACACACATGGCCTGGTTATTCTTAATTACTGAAGCAAAGTAAAGTAATTACTTCTCTTAGGCAATTAAAAATTACTCAAGTAATTCCTTCCCCTCCTCCCAACCCAAACGTGCACATATTGTCAGCAATTTGTAAGAAACAAAAGGGAATAATGGGGGGTATAATTAGGATTGTAAAGCAGGGCCTACATGCACATGCACTTACTTTGCATGTCTACATACACACACAGGCAGGTTTGTACAGCAAACATATCAGTCTGTCCTAGCCACATCAATCCAATTCCCAAAGCTGGTGGAAGAACTGAACACCTTAACCTGAATCTACAAAGACAAGGGCACATCTAGTGGTGTGGGATGCTAAAGAAACCATTGTCTCCTCTGTCAGCTCCCTGGATTGTTCCTCATCACCATCCAAATGGGAGCAGAGGAAAGCACTGCTGGGTTTTACATTCCAGGCAGGAGCAAAACAGCAGAGCAGTAATTGCTTCCTGACCTCCGGGAAGGGGAAGAGGAACATGAGCACAGAAATAGCCTCAAGTGGCATCTTTTCTGCCCTGGGTGCATCTTTGTCTCTGAGGCTTTCCTGGAAATGTTGTGAGGAACCCAAAATGCCCCTCAGAGTTTAAATCAGACTGGCAGAACCAACAGATGGAGAGAGCTTGGGATGAGAAACAGGAAAAAAGGCAAGAAAAACAATCCTCTTCAGACTTTCCCTTTGAACAGTTTGATCTGGGAAGTGAAATGAGAGAGAATATGCTCCTTGCAAAGCCACGTTGAGAGCCTCTTTCCTGATGACAAATGCCAGCTGAAAAGAAGAAAGGATCCATTTGATCTTTCTCTTTTAAAGCTACATGAGTGCTCAGAGAAGAGAGGGAGCAGGAGAGAGAATCACATCGGGTTGTATCAATTCCCATCTGACTCCCCAGACACCCCTCACTCACTTTTCATGTCCCTTTAGTGTTTTCAGCCAAAAGCTGAAATCCTGGAGGACAAGGAATTGGTTCTGTTTAATGTCAGTCACGTGGGGATCTCCTGGAGCTGATTCCAGGGAAAGGTTGTTCACACACAGACAAATTTTGTGCTACTTGTGCCCCTTTAAGGTAGGGAAATCCTGGGTTCTTTTCCAGCTCTGCTACTGAAGCACTTGGTGGTGCTGGGCAAATTAATCACCTTGTCATATCTCAGCTGCTTCACGTCACCAGGACAGAATATTATTCCAGTGAGGTGAGAAGAGGAAGTTTTCCTGGATATTGAGGCTGGCAGCAGTTTCATCTCAGGCACAGGTTCTGCCTTGCAGTGACACCACTGACACTAATGGGACTGGGCCCTAATTGACCAGAGGGTGAGTGAGGTGTCTGCA
This sequence comes from Hafferia zeledoni, assembly GCA_035583235.1. Classification (NCBI taxonomy): domain Eukaryota; kingdom Metazoa; phylum Chordata; class Aves; order Passeriformes; family Thamnophilidae; genus Hafferia; species Hafferia zeledoni. The sequence goes on along the minus strand of JAWWEV010000069.1, from coordinate 4,683,216 downwards.
GAGACTCCTTGGCCCTGCTGGAAGGTGACAAGTGGTGCTGAGAGCAGAGGCACTGGAGGCACTTACAGCTTCCATTCATAGGTGTGAGCTGGGGGGTTGGCATCAGATTTGCATATCAGCTTCACATCCTTTCGGTTGAGGAACCAGTTTCCATCAAAGCCCTCGATGGTGACTTCTGGCTCATCTGCAGGGGGGTGGAAGAGAGAAAAGCAGCAGAGGAAAGGAGGGGAAAGAGGGAAAAGGAGGGGAAGGAAGGAAAAGGAGAGGAAGGAGGGAAAAGGAGAGGAAGGAGGGAAAAGGAGAGGAAGGAGGGAAAAGGAGAGGAAGGAGTTGTGGAAAAGGAGAGGAAAGAGTTGTGGAAAAGGAGAGGAAAGAGTTGTGGAAAAGGAAGGAGAAAATGAAATAGGAAGAGATGAGGGGGCAGGGGTGGGAGAAGCAGAGAGATTGCAGGGAGGGAAAGATGACAGGACAAGAAATGTGAGGGAGGGGAGCAAAAGGAACATGGCAGAGGCAGAGAGAGAAGGTGTGAAAAAGAGAAAACACATGATTATTCCAAAGGATCATTTCAACTTCCCCTCTTAAAAACAAAAAGAGAGCAGCCTCCACTGAGCCCCTCCACCAGACCAACATCTCCCTCCCTCCAGAAAACCCTCTTTTGCCAGTCCCACACATGGCAGGGACTGGGCACTGACCCCACCTTGCTCCCACCCTGCTCCCGCCCCCCTGCCAGCCCTGCCCAGGCTCACTCACACTGCACGTTGAGGGTGATGCTGTCAGTGAACCTGTCCAGCTGGTAGTTGACCACACACATGAGCTGCTGCCGATGGGCCTCCCTGCTGGGCACCAGGCGGTACCGGCTCACCACCGTCACGGTGCCGTTGCCGTTCCGGATCTCCTGGAACTCGGCCTCCCCCTTCAGCCTCGTGTCCCACGTGACAGTGCTGGGGGGCTTCCCGTTGGAGGAGGTGCAGGTGGCCACCAAGATCTTTTCTGTCCTGCCAGACTTAGCAATGAGTGGCCTCTTGGTGCCCTCCATCCAGTTCGTGGGCTTGGCTGCAGGGAGTGCAAAAAGGGGGAGGAGGAGAAGGGTGCAAAGGGATGGTTAGAAGAGCAATGCTACCCTGTCTGCCACACCCCAAGGGACAACAAGCACAACTGAGCCTGGGACAGACCTTGTGGTGAACCCACAGCTGCTGCAAATTGCCAGCAATTATTCCCATGTAAGAAATGCTTGCACCATCCACCTGCACCATCTCTGGGGGAAGAGTGGTGGAGGTGCCCCAGATGCACAGATACATGACAGAAAGTCAATCCTTTCCTGCCAGAGGTTTTCAGCCCCGTGTTAGAAAGACACTGAAATTGGGGAGCAAAGGAATCATGTCCAGGGGTTGGACTTGATGATCTCGGAGGTCTTTTCCAACCCAATTGATTCTGTGATTCTGTGCAGCCCTTGGGTGGGGGCTGGTCATTCACAACACTAAACTCCATGGACAAGCTGTGCTGGTGCTCAGGATGTCACTGTTGTTTGTTCTCCCTGTTCACTTGACAGTTACCAGCTTATTACAACTCCCCACTCCCACAGGGAACTGGCCACTGTTTCTGCACCTGCTTTAAGTGTCCAGGTGGAGGGAAAAGGGGAACTGAGGCCTGGAAAGAAGTATGACAGCTCAATGAACCCGAGTTCCTGCTCTTTCCATTCAACTTCAGGGACCATCACTGGTAAAATTTACACCCAAAGATTCCCCTTTGCCCTGAGCTCCTGGGACATGAGTCTCAGCTGTGCTGGAGTCAGGCAATATCCACCCCCCCAGGCTCCCCAGGGGCTTACCCAGCACTGTGAGGTTCAGCTGCCCTTCCCGGTTGCCGGTTGGGAAGGTGGCAAACTCACAGATGTAGACGCCCTCATCGTCCAGCTCCAGGCGCGAGAGCTGGATGGTGCCATCTTTGAAGGAAGGGTTGCGGAACGTCACCCTCTCCTTGTAGGGAGACAGGATGGACACGCCCATGGCAGGGTTGTAGATGGCCACATTCTGCTTGGTGCCGTTGGTGGCCTTTTGCCACGTCACCTGCGTGATCTTCACATTGGGCAGGGGGTTGGTGAAGCTGCAGTGCAGGACCACGTCTGTCCCGATGAACCCCGACACGGTGTCATTGACCAGCACGGTCTGAGCCTGCAGCCCTGCAGGGAGATGGAAACACATGGCTATGTGTGTGCTGTCCAGAGAGGTTATGGCACATCAGGCTCGTGAACTCCTCTATTGACTCCATTTCCCTCTTCTTAGCACGGCTGACACAAGACCAGTCTGTGGCTCTCAGTACCTTTGGCATCCACCTGGAGCTGCATTCCTGTTCATAAACACCTTCCTCCCCACAACTGGGGTTCACCCTTCACCACAACCAGCCAACCCAGGGCTCTGGATCACCAGAAGTTTGGATCAGTAATACTTTCCTTCCTTTTGTCTTCAGCTCTGGGTGACACTCGATCAGTTATGGTAACTATGCAGGGCATGCCTATCTGGAGGCATGTAAAGGACTGATATTTATCAGCACAGCACAGCCTGACATATGTTATCACACACTCACACATGCATTTAATCCCACTGGAACTGCATCAGTAATTAAAGAAGCTGCAAAGACTCAGCCCTCATTTCAGGGCAGCAACAATTCCCATCCAAAACTCTCTTTACAGCACTGCCTGTACACCTGGCACCATCTACCTGCACCATCTGATCGCTTCTGTGGCCTTTCTTTGACCCCCAAAGGGGCTGGATTTAGGACCCTTCCATCTTGATCCTGTGGAGTAAAGATGAAAGGTGCTTGGGGAAAGTGGGGACTGGAGCTTATGACAGTTCTTCTGTCTCAATTGATTCCTCCCCTGACAGATGGAGAAAAATGTCTCCCACCAGACTGACACTGAAATTCATCTTTGCTGCCACTGTGTCTTTCCCTAATCTGGATGTTTAGAGATAAAACTCTGGTAATTATACAGCCAATATTTATATTATAAATACAATAGAGGAGCAAGGTGGTAAGAACAAGAAAAGCGGGTTTTGCTCCCTGCTTCTGGCAGAATCTGCAATTGGATTTATTCTGGGAGCCTGAGAGTCAAGGAAAGAAAGGATAATAAAAAGAGAAAGATGTAGGGTGAGGAACATGAAGGGGTAATGAAAGAGAGAGAGGCTGGGAAAGCAAAATGCACAGTAAGAGAAAGAAGACAACATCTTCTAACTGAAATGTCTCCCTATCCTGCTGCTCCAGGGCATGAATGGGCTCTCTGAGAAGGTCAGAATCAACTCCCAGTGTCAGCCCCACAGATCCCCGGCAGATGTACCTGGGACTCCTCCATGGGAACCTCAGCAAGACTCTCCCTCCTGCAGTTTCACACACACACAAGTGTAGGCAGAGAGAAGCCTTCTCACCCACAAACTCAGGCTCCACGTTCCCCCTCACCTCATGCCTGCTGCCCTCAGCCTTATCCTAATCCCCACATCTCATCCACACCTCTTCTCCCTCCCCTTCTCCTTCCTGTGACCCCAGGACGAGCCTCCACAGCCCAGCCCAGCCACCAGCTGACCACAGCCACCAGCAGTTCCGCCCGAAACTGGGGCTCCAGAGCTTTGTGTGGACTTGCCCCTTCCCTGAGCCAAGCCCTGGTGTGCCCCACAGCCCAGAACCACAGCTGGGGGCTGAGGAATGTTCTCCAGAGCTGCTCACAGCCACAGCAAAGCGCTGGTGCCCTCATGTGCCTGCATGCACCAAGCCAGCGTGTCCTCTGAGGCTCAGCCCAGCTGGCAGGGTGCTCCTCTCCCCTCCCAGCAGAGCCAGCCACATTTTTGCCATGGTTTTCCCTCCAGAAACCAGAGGGGAGGGATGTTTCTGATCTGAGAAAGGCACATCAGGACCATGTTTCTCCCCTGGAGGATGAGCCAGCAGTAGGACGCAAGGAAGAACCTCTCTGACACCAGTGCCCTGTGGGACCCTGTGCCCACAACGCACCTCCTGATGAAATGAGGGCTGGGGTTGGCTGATGCCATGCTGGGATTTGAGGGAAGAACAGGTGGATGGGGAGGGGGGAGATGTCTCCAACATGCCTTGCAGCACATGCTGCTCCTCCTCCCCCGGAGGTGGCTGAGCCTCTTGCAGCGTTGCCCACGGTGTGGAGGTGAGGAACAGCTCTGCCAAGCAGCCTGAAGGACTTCAGAGCCTCCCAGAGCATGTGGGAGCTTGCAGGGGAGCGATTCCAGCACGTAGCCAGGGCCTTGGGAACAGCCTGGCACCCTCCCCAGCACTTCAGGGGAGCTCAGCTCTCCCTCCTGCCCCCCAGGATGGGGGACGGAGGGTTCATCAGCACCTTTTCATGAAGGGCTTGTGTCCCCCCAGAGTCTGCCAGGGCTGGGGTGATGGCACAGCTGGCTCTGCTCCCACACAAGCTCCCTGTTCCCCCCCAGGCTTCAGCAGGTCCCTTTGAACCAGGATTTCCACATCCCAATAAAGAGGCTGCACTCAGGAAGTCAAGGCTCAGCATCTCCTCGAGACGCCAGAAGAGCAAGAGATGAGCCAAGGAGAGGATGGAAAGCCACCAGCTTCTCCTTGGGGTCACCCTTGCAGGGCAGCCAGTCTGGGACATCTCACTGCACCTCAGCTGTGCCCCTTAAATAAAGGTACAGTCAGCCAAGCCTAGCAGGGAATGTGATACACAGCACAGGAAGATCATCCACCCCCTCCCTTCAGTCATTACCGTGACCTTCCTTTACACTGTGATTTCCCTGCAAATTAATGAACTGACCCTTCTAAAAATCAAGTGATTTTTCTTGACCCTGAGTGGTAGCACCAATTCCCAGTCCCACCCTCCCCCTGCCATGGGATCCAGGCAGAAGTGCAGACTGGACTTGGACAGAAACTGGAGGAGGAAAGGTGGACTCTGGAGCTCATCCTGAACCAGACCCCAGAATGGTCCTGCAGAACTTTCCCTCCAAGTGCAAAGAGCCAAACTTTTGGCCAGGGAAACAGTTGGTGCCAGTTGAGTGAGCACCGTTTGCCAACACCCAAATGCTGCCAAAGCTGAGATTCAGGCCCTTACATGTACCAGCTTTAACAAAAACACATTCCAAACTTTCTCGAGGCTTCAGGGGAAAAGGAGGAAAAAAAAAATACACCCAACAGAAGAAATAACAAAACAAAAACAAAAAATACCCTGAAAAATGCCAAACACTGCACGGAAATCGTGTTTCCTTTCCAGGTGGCTGAATAACTCAGGGCTCTTTTGCAAGACAGGATGAACTCTTTATGTTCCACTCATCCAAGCCTCTCACCAGGAAAATAAAGCACCCTTTCTGCTCCCTCCCGTGGCAGAAGCACCTTCACCTCAACAGCACTGCTGAGGAAGGGAACAGATGGAGGAAAGGGGGTTTTTGCAAGTTGCTGGGTCAGCTTCCCGTGTCCCCCACCCTGAATCAGAAACCAGAGGGCAAACTCAGAGTGCTGCCATCTCTTGGGAGCACTTGTTTGTACAGTGCCAGGGCTGGGGTGGGGGCTCTGCCCTCGCCACTCAATAATTCATCAGGAAAAACACACAGATAATTGATGGCAATGAGCACGCAAGGCTGGGAGAGGAGGGGAAAATAAAATCACTAATCAGCCTCTGGAGAGGTTGGAGCACATTAAACTGGATGTGTGTGTGTGTTTGTGTGTGCAGGGCTGGGATTCTCCTCGTTTCTTCTTTGCTGAACGATCCGTGTGGTTGGAGCAGCAGAGAAAGGGCTTGGGATGCATCCTGCCCTTGGCACACGCTGTGCCAGGTCTCCCAGTGCCCACCAATCCACGCTGGCACCTCCCAGGGGCAGCCAGCACCCGAGGAAGGATTAGCTGTATGGGTTGCAGCTTGCAGAGCTGCATTTTTATTCATTAGTTTCCGTGGTGTTATTTTTTGTCAAGGACCAAAAAGGCCCAGCTGTGTGCCAGAGACATGTTGGTGCCAAGGCCTCATTAGAGGAGACCTCTGAGATCCTCCTCCTCCACCTTGGCCTCTGAAGTGGTTTGTGCTGATGCCTTTCCCCACGATCCCAAACCCAGATATTTCACCAGGTCGAGCAAGGCCTTGGGGGCACCATGGAGAGCTGGGGGTGCCCTGGGGCACAGGCAGTGGGCTGGGAAGGAAGGTCTGGACTCCCTCGGTGTGAGGGACATTGGGGAGGGACCAGACCAAGTGGCAGGTGGTGGCCCTTGAATCTGAAAACTGTTTCTCCCAAGAGCCCAGGAGGTGCTGGTACATCGAGGCTCCCACACTTGCAAATCTGGTTCTTGCTCCCCCATATAGAAAGCTCTGGAAATGATCTCCAGGCACTTGTGAGCTCTGTCACAATCCATTCAATGCCTCTTTGTTAACAATGCTGTGAACTCCACACAGCTTTGCACAACTTTGCCTCTGCTGAGCCTCTCACCAATTTCTCTCCCTGCTGTTCCCTGATACTCATCTGCCCCCCAGGGCATTGAAACAGCCCTTGGTGATGAGCCACCCTTTGGTGTGGCAATACCATGACTGATGCAAATGTCAGAGGAATCCCTCCTGATGGTCTGTGCATCACTCACAACCAAACTGAAGGGTCACAGCAACTGGATCTTAGCCAAGGACAAACCAGTGCATCACATTTCAACCTGCAAAGATCCTACAGAAAGCCCCTGGTTTTGAGACAGCACCTTGGCCAGGGTCAATAATGTCCCATACATGGCCCCTAAGCCTCACAGACACTACAAACAGATCTTCAAGAACTTTCCATGAGGGGGAAAATAGGATGGAACAGGAGCTCAAAACTTTCCACTTGGTGGCACTTACAAATTTCTCTCCTGGTATTCTGGGCTCATCTTTCAAGTCTTCCCTATTTTTAAGTGGAAAACAAGGTCTGAAACACCCCACCTGCTGCCTCCAACAGCCCAAAGGAATGCCACAGGTGCGTCAGGCAGGGTGGGAAATGGGAAAGAAGCTCCTCAATCCCAGCAGGGGAATTTCAGGTGGCAAGAAGCAAAGGTGTGAGGTGGAGCTTGGCCAAGAAGTTGGGGTTAGTACCTTTCCTCTTGCCAGGGAGACTTTGTATTGATTGCCAGGCATTCAAATCAGTGCTCTGCTGCTCTTCCAAGAGCACAGTGCCTGCCTCACCCTGCTCAGGCAATGGCTTGAAGCCCACTGCAATGAAGGAGTGGTCTCCAGTGAGTCACCACCATGAACTCACTTCCTGTGGCATCAGAGTTTCACTGGAGGTCTCTCTGTCATCCACTGATTCAGTTCTGCCCCACTGAAATGTGGAGCTTGAGCACCACAGAGATTAAAAGACTTCAGAGTTTCCAACACAGGGGGAGGGGGCCTTAGAAGGGAGATGAGAGAGAAAAGAGATGTGGCAAGATTACAGCTCAGGTGACACGGCTGCACCTGGAAGATAACAGTGTGATGGGGTGGGGGCACCCCAGGAGAAACTGCATGGCCAAGAATCCCCTCCCCAGCTGGGAGTTGCATGGGATCTGGGGGCTGTGTGGGGTCTGGGGGCTGTGTGGAATTCAGGAGCTGCATGGGATGCAAACGGGAAATGGCAGAGCATACAATGGCCTGGGCTGGCTCTCAGCCAAATCCCTCTCCAACAAGAAAAGAATGGCCTTGCCTTTGGTTTGCAAATGGGAAACACGGGGCCCTTCCCTCCAGGTCACTGGTTCATCCCCAGAGCCAGCACAAGGCAGGGGCAGCAGAGATGGTGTGACCGGAGGGGCAGGGGCAGGAGCAGCAGAGATGGTGTGACCTGAGGGGCAGGGGCAGGAGCAGCAGAGATGTTGTGACTGCACTGAGTGAGCTCTCCAGCCCTGCCCAGATGTCTGGGACAGACCAGGGCTGCCTCCTCCTGCCTGGGCAGTGTTTCCTCCTTGGATAAATAGAGCACAAAGCAGCCTCAGGATCCACTTGAATGAAAGCTCCTTCCCAAAGGGCCTGATCCATTGATGCTCCACTTGTTCTGTGTGACAGTTTGGGAAGTCTATTGATTGAGCCACCACTGGGACTCACACACAGGCCCTAAGCAAGGCCATGTTTGTCCCAGGTGTTCCTCACAGGAACAGATGAAAGGAAAGCAGGTACCAGAGTGTGATGGGCCACAGATTGAAGGGACATTGAAGAGCAGAGATGAACACCAGACTCGACCACGAGTTCTTGCTGTCTGTGCTTCAGCCTTGCAAACAGCTCAGCCTTTCAGTTCCCCAGCAAAAGGGGAGAAACCAGAGGAGTGGGATGGGAACAAGCGTGAGCCTTTGCTCCCAGCTCTCCCTCTCTGCCATACCCACCCTGGCTTCACACAGCTGCTTGGCTTCCCCCCCAGCCAAGGGGAGGGACACATGCCCCATGGCAAAAGCAGGGAGGCTGGCAAGGCAGGGCTGCTGCAGAAAGAGCTGACACAGCACTGGGAAAGGCCTTCCTGCAATAAAGCTCTGAAAGCCCATGCTCAGCAAACAGCACAAAGGTGCCGGTCCCAAGAGCAGCCGGATCCCGTCCTGCCCCGCGGCACAGCAGCGAAGCCTGGGCACAGCTGCCAGTTCCCACACACCTGGGCAGCACCCCAGCCTGCCCTGTGCCTCCAGCTCACTGCTCCACCTTCCCCTGCACCTCTCTGCACCCCCTGCCCCTCCACGCTGCCTTTCCCTGCAGGGCCTTTGGACTGGACTTTGCTCCAGCTCCTTCCTCAGCTCTTTTCCCACTGTGTGCTCTTACCCACTCCTGTCCAGTGCCTGCGTTCACAACTCTGCTCTCCTTCCTCCTGTGGCCTTGGGCCAACTTCTTACAGCTCAGTCACATCTCCTGCCCTGTTTCCACAAGCAGGGACAGGATTGCCTGTCCTCCTGCTCAACAGTGCTTGTTCTTTTAACTTGCCACTTTTAACTTGCCACCCTTGATTTTAGCCTTAAAAATTTTCCCATCCCTCTTCTGTCTCCCCAACATCATCACCACCTCCCAGGCCACTCACTTGCCTCTTCCCATCCCCAGCCACTAATTCCTCTGGACAGGCACCAGTGAGGATGTCAGGATCATAATTCTGCACTGGCAAAAGTGGGCAGCTGGTCAGGCAAGGACAAAGACCAGAAACACCCAAGACCCTTCTCTCCAGTCCCCTCATTCCCTGCCAGGAAGGGAAAAACCAAAGTGTTTTTGCTGACCTGCAAGCAAGAGAGAAGACTGAGAAAGGGGACCACATGCAGAGCCAGGGCTTATTTGGTGGTTGGGTGGGGAAGAACAGTGCAGCTGGAAAATCAAGTGTGGAGGAGGGGAAAGAAGCTGGAGCACTGAGCAGAGGGAAGTTAATTAAGCTGAGACTGTCCCAGACCTTATCTTGATGGGCTCAGTCCCCAAATGTACATGAGGGTTTTCTCTGCTCTGCCTCTTTCTTGGGCTTTCTTGGAGCCTTGGACATTGCTCAAGGAGTTTTGGTCCAGTGCTAAATACCCTGTTAGAGCTCTCCAGGTGCTGAGGAGGAGGGATTGAATGAGCAGCTCTGAAGAGGGGATCAAGATAGAAACCCAGAGAGAGCCTCATTTCCGAAACGAAGCAACTCGAGACACAAGAGATTCAACGAAAACAAAAATAAACTCGATGGCACAGAAAAAAGAGCCCAGCAGCTTCTTCCTCCCCTGCCTGGGCTGAGGGCTCAGAGCTGGGGCAGGAACCAGGGAGCTCTCCTGGATGGATCAGGGCTGACTCACTCCCCCACAATGGGAAGGCGACAAAGCCGAAACTCTGCTGACTCAGGCGTGACTTCAGCCAGGGCAAGTGAGACCTCAGGGCACTGCCCCAGCACCCAGTTCCCTCTGCCCCGTGCCAATCCAGCCTCTCCTATCAGAGGGGAGATGCCAGGCCACAGGAAATTACCAAAGGATACAAACCCTGCTCTTGTGTCCAAAACATGGGGAAAAACACATCCCTGCCAAACCACGCTGGGGTTGGCCAGGCCTGTAATTCTCATGGAGAAGATCAAACCTTCTCCTTTCCTACAGCTGAAATGCATGTTAACAGTCACAGCTTTCTCTCTGCGGTTTTGCTCTCCTTTGGTCTCTCCTCCCATTATCTTGCAGGATACGACACATTGCTGATATTTCACTATCTTCCTGAAGTTAAAAAGAAATGTTTTCTCCTATCAGAAGTGGGAATGCCACGCTCTGTTCTGTAACTTGCTCCAAGATAGAAAGAGCAGAGTTTTATTTGTAACCAGAAAAATGTGATGTGTGTTCTGGTGGCTGACAATGAAGGAAAAAAAAAATCTTTGCAAACAACACAAATGCAAATATGGCCCCAAGAGATGGAGTGGACAGACCCCCTTGGCTGCCTGACTGCCTGGGATCCCTCTTTTCATGTGTTTTATCTTGTCCCAGAGATGTCTCTGCAGGGCAGTGAAGGAGCCTCAGACCTCCCAACCTTCTCTGGGTTGTTTAAGGATTCCTGCCCATGAACAAGAGCCCATAAAGGACAGTGAGCACAAACATTCAGTGCCCTGCCTGATTTCCAGCTGCTGCTGCTCAGCTTCCTTATCACCAAGTCCCTGTGCAAGGAACCAATTCCACAAATTTCACCTCTTCCCGGATTTATGAACTCCAGAGTGCAGAGGCAGATGCAGCTTCAGTCCTACCTGGGCCCCATCTGTAGGAACAACTCTGCATATTTATGGCAAGCTTTGCATCTTCAAAAGGCTTTTCAAACAGTAACTAATTAATCCTCCAACACCCTGAGAGGCAGGAAGGCATTATTACCTTCCCTGCTCTCAGGGATGGGGAAATCAGAGCTGCTGAATGACAAAGAGATGTGCCCAAGGCCACTCGGGCAAGCACTGGCAATCTCCCCTGGATGGCTTGGTTAGCTGTGGGATCTGCATGTTATGGTGGCAATTCTCATCCAAGGAAGCAGCATGGAGGCATTTCTGGGAAGGCCCCACAACCCCACCCACCACTCATGCAAATGGAAAGTCACCCTCATTTTCATGGCTGGGGAAACCGAGGGAGATGAAGTGGAAAACCTATTTTATCCACAGAGCCTGGAAGCAAACCTGAACATTACCCAGTCAACAGCTAAAGGTTCCCAAAACGTGCCCTCTGTTTCTCTCAACAATGAGGAAACTGGTTGCAACCAAATCTATGATGTTTTGTATTAAGAACATGCCAGAAATTAGGAGAGATGTTGAGGCTGAGTGAGTGTCCCATTCCCCCTGTGAGCAAAACCAGCTCCACATTTCTGAGAATGCTCCACATACTGAAAAAAAGTAGGTTCAGATTAGATTTTTAGGAAGAAATTCTTTACTATGAGGGTGGTGAGGCACTGCCACAGATTTCCCAGAGAAGTTGGGGATGCTCCATCTCTGGAAGTGTCCAGGGCCAGGCTGGATGTAGCTCTGAACAACCAGGTGCAGTGGAAGGAATGAGATGACCTTTAAGGTCCTTCCAATCCAAACCATTCAGTGATTCCATGATTTCCAGTCCCTGCTGCCCCAGGGAGCTGCTGTGCTCTCCAGCTTTGCTTCATCTCTCTCTCTTGCCACATCAGTGGCTGCTGTGGTCCTTCTTACCCAGGTTTAGAGCTGGCAGAGCCCACAACAGCTCAGCAGCCACGGGAGAGACCTGAGCAGGGCAGGTTTGGGCTCAGGGGAGTCCCTGTGTCTCCAGACCTCACAGGAGATGGGGAGCTGAGCAGAGGGTGGCTGGCAGAAGGATGCCCACCCCGGGTGGAGATGCAGCTCCCATATCTGTGAAGGTCACAACCTCCATCCGGGCTGTCTGGGGAATGTTTGCTGAGCTCCAAAAGGGCTCACAGGGGGCCTGCTGAGCTTCTAAGACCCGGGACTGTAAACAAGTGACAAGACCACCCATTGAAGGCAGCCTGTGCTGCCCCAATCACAGAACCTGAGGAGGGGAGAAGGCAGGGAGGGTCAGAGCCCAGCAGGGAGACCTCCCACCCGGGGTCATGCTCCCTGCTTGCCCTGCTGGCCACAGCTCTGGCATGACTGGGACAGTGGCTTGGCCTTCCTGGGAGACCAACAGTGCCAGGCCCACTCTTGGCTGCCCAGAAAGGTGAGGGCAGTCAGCAAGGGCTGAGGGCACTGCAGATACGGGCAGCATTCAGTCCAGAGCACAGTCTGGAGGGACAGGAATCCAAGGGCACTTCTGGGGGAAAAAAGATGATTTGTCCTGCTTTAGTTTACAAAAATCAGGGAGCACATCCCATTTCACTCTGGACACCTCTCAGTGGGAGCACAGCCCTTCCAGGTGGGCAAACAGGGGGAACTGGTGGTCAGGACTCAAGAGCAGGACATCCTTAGTGGTTGCGGTCCAATGAGATGGACTTCCAGGAAGAGAAATTAAGGGTTTCTCCCTATCTTATTATCTCCTTCTCAAACAAAATGAGCTTTGTGCTTCCAGGTAGCCCCAGGGAGGAGCTGGGTTGGGACAGAACACTCAGGGGAACTCGATGACAAATGTCACTCAGGGGGTGGAGTGACACCCTGAGCTGAGTGACTCACCCAACCTCTTATGCCCAAGTACAAAGCTGTCCCTTCAGACACCACCATCTGCCCTGGGTGCTGCTCTTTGGGCTGGTCTGGGGCCTCTCTCAGCATGTTTCAGTTTTATCCCAAATCTGGGGGTGCCTGAGCACCTGTTGGGGTACCAACAGCTCTGAGAGGAGATGCAGGTGGCTCTGAGCCCCAGGGCAAACCTCAACCACATATCTGCTCTAGACTTACTGTTCCCCAAGCCTGGACTCTTGAGAGACAAGCCAGAACCAAAGAACAATCAGTTCCCCTCAAAGATCTATGATGGAGCCAGCCAAGAGGCAACACCCCATTTCCAGCCCCAGAGGGTGAGGGTTAAACAGCTCAATTGACATATTTCCTTGCCTTTCATGGTTATTTCATTGACTTTTGTTAAACTACATCAACACCAGGCCCTGTTTCCTTCTTAGGGAGGAACAAGCCCCGTTCCACAGGATGTGGATGCTCAGCAGGGCAGATGGATTTTCCTGAGCCACTGGGGAGAGCTCCAGTGAATCATCCTGGTGTTCAAAGAGCAGGAGGTCAGCTGCTGTCTGGGGACTCCTGTGTGCTTTGTCCCAGCTCAAACTGGGCACTGATGGAGTGGCCACAAAAATGGAAAGCATGTGAGGAAAAATAACTGGAGCCAGTGGAAAAACTTCCAGCCCAGCATATTTTTCTGATGGAAAGTGCCATTTAGTCCAAGCCAAAACTCTCCACTGGAACGTGCTGATTTTGGCAAAATTCAATTTAAAAAAAAAATCGAAAAAGCCTTTTGATAAGGTTGGGATGATTTTTGCTTTTGGACTCTCATTTCTTTGAAGTGGTCCATGGTAAAACACTAACCAGAACTGCAGCCAGAATGGAATGCTTTGGCTGTCCCACAACGGGACATTTTTCCTCTGAAATCTCATTTCTGTGGCAATTTTTCAGATGACAGTTTCCAAGCAGAAGGAAAACTCCCTCTGAAACGCCCAACAACTGCCCAGCCTGCGTTTAGTCATCCCCACTCCAACCTTCCCAGCACCCAAGGAGAAAGCACCTCCCTGTGAATCTCCCCACCTTTACCTCCCACAGCCCACTCTGGGCTCTCTTCCATCTGGATTCACTCTCTCCTGGGTCTCATCCCACCCTGGTCAGGAGTTTGCTGGGGGTTTGGGCCACCTCCCCAGGCTGTGGGGGACCTCAGCACCTCTCCCTCACCTCCCTGTCTCTTCCTCCTTCCTGACAGACGGATTTGCTCCCACCCTCCACCTGCCTGGAGTGCCCACCTCCTCCTCCTCCTTCTGCTGTTTGTGTCTTGCCACTCACTGACAACTCCATGGGAGGCTATTTAAGAGAACTTCTGTTCCTTTCAGACAGGGGGGAATAAAGAGGGAGAGAGAGAACACAAACCAGACTATTACATTCTGTAGCAGACACGACAATATGGACACAGTTTCTGAGGAACAATTACATATTTAAGACCCACTTTACCACAGAAGGTGCCAGCCAAGGAGGAAGAGCAAGGAAACGAAAGGGTCCTCCAGGTTTCTGGCAGAATTTTTAGCTTGGAAAAGCTGGAAGCAACTGGGCAAGATCTCTCAGCAGCTGGCTGTGCAGTCAGGAGGCTCAGAGCTTGTTCTCCAAGGGGCTGGGGAGAGCTGGGAACTCCTCACAGCAGCACCCCAGGGCCCTCAACGCCTGCCTGCTGCTCCCTTGGGGGTTGGAGCCAGGATGGATCCTCCCCCAGCTCCCCCAGAGGCAGCCACAGAGTGCCCATGGATGGGGAGATGGCTCTGGGGACACAACTCTGGAGGCAGAGCTGGGAGACCTGCAGGTGAGATGTGATGGGCTTCTCCCAGAGAGCCTGTGGACTCCCCACCCCTGGAAGTGCTCAAGGCCAGGCTGGACAGGGCTTGGAGCACCCTGCTCTAGTGGAAGGTGTCCCTGCCCAGGGCAGGAGGTTGGACTAAATGGTCTTTTATGTCCATTCCAACCCAAACCATTGACTTTCTTGACCTACCACGTCGTGTCCCAGCTGGGCACCAGCACACCCAAGGAACAAAGGAGGAACTGTGCAGAATGAATCCCTGGGAGACAAAACCACCTCCCCCACTGTCCTGATGCTCCACAGAAGGCTGGGACAAGCCAGGCCACGGCTCCCCTTGGTGCTTCTCCACCTCTGGGCTGGGCAGCTGGGCCTGGATTGCTCCCAAGCTGCACAGCAGCTCCAGTGTCCCCATCTGCCATCCCTGGAACAGCCACTGCTTGAACCAACAGCTGTCCAGAAACGTCTGTACTTGTTGCTTAGGTACCAAGGGGACAGATATAGCCCAGCTGGATGCTTGACTACCTAAGAAGATGGATGGAAGGATATAAATAGCTAAAAGCAGGAAAAAAGAGGACAAAAAGTCCCATTTCCAGCTTGGTAAAAAATGACCAGAATAGTAGTGGAAAAAGACTTCCAGAAATAACCACATGGGTATGAAATGAATGGAAAAGAAATTAAAAGAAAAGAGAAATCAGGGGAAAAGAGATTAAAAGGAGCTTCTTAATTTCTTTGAACAGTATTTTTCCCATCATGGAAAAAGGGTTAATGTCACCTGGATGCCCCAAACCACCATTACTGCTGTTAAGGTACCCAGATACTTCAGTGTGGGGAGTGACAAGCAGGCAGGGGAAAAGAAAGATAAATATGTAGATAAATGTCATTAACTCCTGTTAGTGCAGGATTTAGAGAGTTCAAAGGCTCATTCTTCAGATAAGGTCAGAGGTCTCATGGACTGGGTCTGTAGAAACTCTGAGAGGAGGCAGTTGAGGAAACCAAAAGTTTCTCCTTGAAAGGGGGAAGGCACCAGACTTGAGAATCTTGTGTTTCTGAGGCTGTCACAACACCAGATCTGTGAGTCACAAGGAACTCTGAACAGATCAATAGATCAGTCCAAGAATGCAAAGTGATGAGTTCTGCAGCTGAAGTCACCCTGTGCCCCAACCCAGCAAACCAGGGGCAGAGAGAGGGAGGAAACAGAGCACAGAGGACAAGAATGATGTGCCCCAAAGGGAAATGAAGAGCCTCCATTTAGGGGAGAGACACACCTTCCTCAGGACAGATCCCATCACAAAGAAGTAACACCCCTGGAATGGGAAATAACAGGCCCTTTGCAGGGTGCAGGGCCAGCTGAGAGGACACCCATGTGCTCCCCAAGGCTGCTCCCAACCCTGGGGGCTGCACAAGCTCAACAACCACTGAGAAAAGCACTGGCATTTTTGGCTGTGATGTCCTCGAGCCAAGGACTCAGACAGGGAAGCAACAGGAAGCCCAAGAGGAAGAGGAAGTTTACAGTTGTCCTCAGAAAAGTGAACGTGGCCTTTCTTCTCAGAGCTTCCATATCCCTTGGGAAAGCAGAACAACTTGTGTGCAAGTCTGCACAGCATCCTCTGGGAGCTGGAACCTCAGGCCTGACAACTCAGTGGCATAGTGTGAATCCAAAGTAATTGCACTGTTTGCTCTGGGAATACTCCAGACACACTTGGCACAACAGAGAAACAGACTCCAAATTCTCCTGTTGCAGGATCTACAAACCCTCTGATCATTCACATCCCTGGGATGTGCTTTTTGTCTTCTCCTCTGCCTTCTTTCTTTCCATTGCACTGATTTGAGGAAAAGCTATTTGAGTTTCTGCCTTCACTGTCTCACTGTGTAATGAAATCTTTGTCTCCTCCAAACCTGCCTTGCAGTGCAGGGGCTCTCTGGAGCAGACAGTGAGGTAAAGGTCCCTTGGGCAGGAAGACAAATTATCTGCAGGCAGCTGTTTGGGCTGCAGGGTTAAGCCTTTTTAATTACCTGTAAGCAGAGCAGCAGCCAAAGAATGGGCAGTGTGTAAAGCAAGCCCTGCTGTCCCAGAGGGGCTGGGATGGCTCACCCAGCCTGATCCTCTGCTAGATTAAATTCTTCTGCAGAGCTGGCCCAGGGTTTGTGGCAATGGGGAGAACTTTGCTGCACCTCAGAGTCCAGTGTTTGCTCTGGGGCAATGTCTGTGATCCCAGAGCAGTGAACAGCAAACCTCCCACCTGGATCACAGCACACCCTGCAAAATCCCAGGAACCACAACTCCAGCAGGGTTTGAAGTTGGTGCTTTTCCATCCCTGACACCACAGAGACAGATTTCTGGTCTCTGTCTGTCCCCATCCCACCCCACCCTACCCAACTCCCGGGAGTTCCCCATGGTCTGTGGTCCCCTCATATCCCTGCCATCTTCCTCACATGCCCCCAGAGTGAAAGGAAATGGTGTTTGGGTGTGTTTATATCTGGGCAGGGGGAAGGAAAGGCACAGACCTTTCCCAGGAGACCAAGTTGCTGAACAACAACTCTTGGCAGTGCAGGGATGGCTTTTCACCTGCCAGCTGGGCCACCCTGGCCCTGTGTGGAGTCACCTGAGGCTATGGCAGGGCTCCCCACCACGAGCTCAAACAGCCCAGTGGCAAGCTGAGCCTCTGCCAAAATCCCTGCATGTGCTTGACTCCCCTCTGCTCTCCCCCTGCCTCCTTCCCGAGCAGTTCCAGGCAATCCGGGGAATTCTGGCCCCGAGCAGTTCCAGGCAATCCAGGGAATTCTGGCCCCTCCCAGCTGGCCATGGCTCTGCTGCTCTGAGGGCACCATGCTTTCCTGACTCCTTGCCTCCTTCCCCTCTCCCTCAGTGCCTGCAGGAGCCAGGAGAGCCCCAGCCTTGCTCCCACGGGACTCAGGCTCCCCAGTTCTCCCGTTTCCATGTGGGAAGCCACGCCCTGACCTCTTCCAGCTCCGACTTGCTGGTCCCAATCCGCCAGGTTTTGGGGAGGACATGCTGGGACCTGCTGCCTCCTCCCTGGCCCTTTGAAGGCAGACACGTAGGCACAGCTGCTCCCCCAGCACCCAGCCCTCAGCACCCAGCTCAGAGCTCCCAGCTCAGAGCTCCCAGCCCTCACCCCTGGGCTGCAGGAACCACAGACCCAGGAGTCACCTGCCCCTGGCACCAACAGCCTCTGAATGTCCCTGTGCCCCTTCCCCAAGGGACACACCTGCTCCCAGGACACCAAACCTCCCAATAACCAGCACAAACTCTTGGGGAAACTTCTGTGCCTGGTTCTGGGAGCAGGACCTTGGACCCTTGGAGATGGGAGGCCTTTCTGCAGCCCACTGGGAGAAGGGGGAAGGAGCAAAGGCTCAGGGATGTCTCGTGCCACAGCAAACAACCAGAGCAGGAGCTCCCTGAGGAGCCAGCCCAGCTTAGAGGGCTCTGCTGTGCTTCAGTCTCAGCTCCCCAGCAAAGGAGTCTGCCTTGCTGAAGGAGTCTTCCTCTCAGCACCAACTCATCCAGCCTTTCTCAGAGCTCCCTTGTCCTCCTCAGCCCCTTCAGGTGTTCCCCCCTTCCAGTGCCTCCCCAGGGGGAAGGGGTGAGGGTGAGCTGGGCTGAAGGAGCCCAGGACAAGCAGGGCCCAGAGCAGGGGGTGTGCAGAAAGAACATTCCAAGAAGAGGAAACACACACTGCAATTCCATGGACATGCAGCACTTCCAGGGCTTGGCACAGATGATGCTCTGCTCCCCCAGCCTGGCTCAGATCCCCCACAAAGGGCATTTTCTCAGCCAGAGAGACTCTGGAGACTGCCCCAACCAACCTGGGAGGATGAGCACATGGCACCCAGCCCGCCCCCACCGCTGCCTCTCACCCCCCTCAGCAGAGCAGAGGCCAGCGAGACACAATGTGTAATTAGGTTAATGAGCTAAGCACGGATTTTAATTGGGATTCCCTGATTTACTGGTCTGTCTCCTCCCTTTGTTTTACTGTTGGTGCAGGTTCCTAAAAGCTGCCCTTGCTAAAGGCTCTGATATCAGAAAGGTCTTACGGATCTTTAATTGTATTTAATCATCAAGGTAATTAATGATCCTTGAGCAAAATGGAGATTGCATCTAGAGTAGTTCCAGTCCTGCCCTTCAGCATCTGTTGTGTCTGGGCAGAGGCACCTGCAGACACGCAGGGAAGGGGCTGACACCAGAAAGACAAAAGGATGGCACAGAGAGGAGAGTGATGGCAACATAAAGGCTTGGGGGTAAAAAAGCCACATTTAAAATGGAGAAGGAACTGAGTAGAAGAGGAGGAACCAAGGAAAGGGAAACAATGCTGTTGCTTCTCATCCTGTGTGAGCACTGCCCTGTCCTGTGGCTGATTCGTGGGATGGAGGAAAAACAGAACCCTCAGCAGCATCTTCAAGGTGCCCATGATGCTTCTCTGTCCATCAAATGTCCAGCTGTCTATGCAATGTGTGGCATGGAGCTCTCAGGGGCACAGCAACATGGCAAGGGGGAGGCTGGTTCCCACCATCCTCCCATGGCCCACCCCCAAAGGCAGAGATCCAGCTGTGCTTGGGCCCTGGGAACTCAGAGAATGTTCCTGAGGCTACCAAAGTGCTACATGTGCCACTGGGGTGGTGTTCCCAAAGGGACAGGAGTCCAGACCCCATTTAATTCCAAAGCTTGGAGTGCCAGCTGGTGTTCCCTGTGCCTCCAAACTGTGCCATCCTGACAGTGCTCAGACTCCAGCACCTTCACTCCCAGCAGACAATCACCTGCTTCTGCTGTTCCCTCTTTCCCCTTCTTTGCCTCCCTCTGGCCCCATTTCACACCCCTTTTCTCAGGAAGGCATTTCCAAAGTTCAAACACCCTGAGATGGGAGAAGGGGAGCAGGAGGGCAGCAAGTTGCAGCACGTCCCCTCTCCCTCTCCCAGGCCACAACTGTGCAACTCCCAGCCCAGCTCCCAACCCCTCGTTTCTCCCAGAGCACAAACAAAGCCTGTCCAACCAGAAACTGGGCTGCCTGCTCTGACTTGCCCCAGAAAGGCAGCTTTGGTGAGAAATGTCAGCGGGAAAGCAGCAGGGACATGGCAGCAGTCCCTGTCACTGGGGTCCTGTCACACAGGGGCCACCCTGAGCACAGGGAGAGGTGTGCACAGTCTGTGCTGGCTTGTTGAGGAATGTACCCTGGCTCCCAGCCCTCAGGACAAGGGAATTGTGCAGGAAAACCTCTCCTCTCCCCTCCTGCAGCCTCAGCAAGGGCAGGCAGGCTGAATGCAGCTGGGGTGAGAACCAAGGGCAGTGCACACACTGCTTATGATCCAGGGCTGGAGCAGAGCAGCCCAGGAGTGGGGTGGCACTTGGGGCTTCCCTGTGAAGGAGAAATCCACCAAAAAGGCTTCCCTTCTCATTCCTATTCTGGTGGGCTCTCAGTGCTGGAGCACAAGTGAAAGGTCCTGGCGTGGTGCTGGAATGAGCCTGTTTTTATTCTGTCACTGCAAATTAGCCCCAGCGTGGCTTCAGGCTGGACCCAGAAAACAGCTCTGGGAGCTGTGACTTGCACAGAGAAATGCGTGGGTTGGGCTTGCATTTCAGACTGGGCATACACTGGGTTCGTTTCAAACTGGGCATAGACTGGGTTCATTTCAAACTGGC
The DNA here is from genome assembly GCA_035583235.1 of Hafferia zeledoni. Lineage (NCBI taxonomy): Eukaryota > Metazoa > Chordata > Aves > Passeriformes > Thamnophilidae > Hafferia > Hafferia zeledoni. Next base: position 4,663,211 of record JAWWEV010000069.1, on the reverse strand, counting down.
ATAAATGGGGTTCATTTCAAACTGGGAATAAACTGGGTTCACTTCAAACTGGGCATAAACTGGGTTCATTTCAAACTGGCATAAACTGGGTTCATTTCAAACTGGGCATAAACTGGGTTCCTTTCAAATTGGGCATACACTGGGTTCATTTCAAACTGGGAATAAACTGGGTTCACTTCAAACTGGCATAAACTGGGTTCATTTCAAACTGGGCATAGACTGGGTCCAGAGGCTCCCTCGAGGCTGGAGCAGCCCAGAGTCGAGGTTAAGGGCTGGGGGACAGAGTTCCCCTCCAGATACTGAAAGCCCAGTTTTTCCTGGAAACCTTGGGCTCTATTACCATGAGAAAGGCCCTGTGCAGAGCCAGTCCTGACAGGGAATCTGCCCCTTCCCCCTCTGGAACCAGCTGCCTCACCAGGCAGGTTGCAGCTTGCTTGGGCCGTCAGCTTGGCGAATCTCATTTCTAGTGGGGTTTTTTTCCTCCTTTATTGCCTACCCATGTGCCCCAGGGCTTGAGAAAGGGCTGCCTCCTCCTTCAGAGCATTAGCAATCAGGGCAATTTTCCTCACTTGGAATATTTCATGCACAGGCCCTTTTCTCCCACGCTCCCTCTCCACCTTGCCCATCCCACGTCTGGCCGTGGCTCCTGTGCCAGCTGTGAGCCCCCAGGGCTGGTGGGCACAGGGGGGCAGGCACTGCTCCTGTTCCCTCTGCCTTCCCCCTCCAGCCACAGCACAACTGAGCAAACAGGAGCACCAGAGGTGAGATATGGGAAGAGAAGGAGCACCAGGAGCTGCACGGGAAGGAGCATTGTCCAGAAACATGGACATGGAGAAAAGCAGCACAAAGGCACAGAGAACAGGAGGGGAGGAACTCACATCCCCAGCCACAGGGATAGGCCTTGAAAAACATGGGGAAAACAGGGCTGGAAGACTAAAGCAGTCTGGCTCCAGCCACAGCATGACACTGGAGTTGGTGATGCTCCCACTGGCAGAGCAGGGGCTCGGTCTCCCTCCCCAGGCTGATCTCCCCAGCCCCTGATCCTGGGAAGAGCTAAGCTGATTGCAACAGCAGTGAAGATCTGCATCAATCCTCTCTTCCCTCCCAACACAGAAGATCAGGCTGCCTGATTGTGTCATTTATTCCCCTGTAAACAAAGCGGCCAAAAGACAAACCCAGCCCAGAGATGAGGAACGTTCCTAGAGACACAGCTGAGTGCTGAGCAGCTGGGCAGAGCAGGAGGAGGAGCAGGGCTGAGGCTTCCTGGCCTGACCTCGTTTGTGCCAGAGCTGCCTGGGGCTGTGAGCACAGCACTGTCATCTCTGCCAGGTGCCCAGGATGGCAGAACCCCCAGGGGTGCCTGGTGGGTCTGTCCTGCCCTGCCCTGGTGCAGCACACTTGGAGAGGGCTCTTTGCACAGGAGTCCCCTCTAACAAGCACCCTTGGCCACAGTTCTGGAGGAGATCAGAGGCAGCACTTCAGCCCTTGTGCTCCAGGGCAGGAGCTGATCATGGCTTGCCACACCAGAGAGGAACTGCCCCTCCAAGGCATGGTACTTACTGTCCCTTCTTTGCTACTGCTCGTGCCAACCCCTTTCTCTGGGCTGAAAGGCACAATGAGCTCCAAAGCCAAGAATTGGGGCTCAAATCCTGCTGCCTTCCAGCAACTGGACTATTTTATATCCCACAAAGAACAGACTTCAGACAGTCTCCAAACTTGCTGCAGCTCACCCCATGCTGTTGGGATGCAGACTGCTGGACTCAGGAGCTGGGCTCCACCATCCTGCATATCCAAAATATCCAATTCAGGATGTTTTGATTCTGTGAGTGCTGTGCAGGATGACTTGGTGAGTAACCCCCATGGGCATCCACAGCTCTGATCTCACACAGGCATTTACAACTGCCCTGTTGTCACCAGGCCACTGCAGGAGCATCAGCAGAGCCAGGAGACCCTGCCACAGGAGGAGGATGTGCTGGGCTGCCCTCTCTGCTCACTCCAACCTGTGCCACAGCTTGGCTCTGATGCACCCAGAAGCAGAGCCCCACCTGGTTTTGGGGCCAGGGTCCTGAGCTCCAGCACCCCCAGCCAGGGCTGTGCTGCACCAAGGGGAGCCCTGGGCTCTCTCTGGAGCTGCTCAGCGTGGCTGTGGTGCCAGGGCCTGCTGGCATCAGCCCTGCCTCCTCCTGGGGGCTGCCATGGGAGGGAGGGAGGCTGTGCTGGAGCTGCTTGCCCGGGGGTCTCTGCCAGTGTGGTGATTTCCCTGCTGCATGGCAAGGGCAGGCAGCAAAGCACTGACTCCCCCTCTGGGTCTCAGCTCTGCCCTCCCAGGAGGAAGGGCAGGGGAGTGCCAGGCTCAGAGACACACACAGAGCCACCTGACTCACACTGGTGAGTCCTTTCCCTTTTCTCCCCCCCTCTCACCCTTTGCTCTGCCCTTCTGGCACCTCTGTACACCACATCACTCTCTGTGCCAGAAAGGGCAAGCTGACAAATTTAGAGCAGCAGAACTCAGCCCTGGCACACAGGAAGCCAGGTGTGTGGGAAGGGGAGGGCTGGAGAGCCTCACCTGACCCCGTCTCACTGCAGAAACACTTCCCTGCCATCCCTGTCTTGAAATCTCTGCACTTCCCCACCATGAATGCAAAGCCATCCACCCACTGGAAGCACCACGACAGTATTTCAGCCCCAACCCACTGTCCCTGTTTGCCACTGGCAGCTGAGGAAGGATCAGGCCCAAGCATGCCCAAAACTGGCTTTAAACTCATCTCAATCCTCTGCCTTTGTCTTTTTGCAAGGAGGCAGAAACAGAGCAGAAGATCTTGAGGGATGCAGAGAAGTCACAGACTGAGTGCCCAGCCCAGGAAGCCTCCCCAAGTCATTGTGAAACCTTTGAGCTACTGTTCAAATGGAGTTTAAACAGACTCCCAGGCCTTCTGCTCTGAGGGTGATGAGGAGTAAAATGAGCTGAGAATTTTTGATGCACACATTGAGGACAAACAGCTCTGTCATTGATAATGCCAAGGGCTGAAGCCAAGGCTTCATCAGCATGTTCTGGCATCCCTGGGGACTGCAGGGTCCTGCCCACAGCAGTGTTAAATGCCACATTAACAGGAGCAGGAGTGCAAGAGGAGTGCAAAGACTCTCAGCAGCTCCAAGAACCACAGAAGCTGGTGCCAGAATTCAGCTTTTGGAGTCAACCCCTCCTTCAAACGAAGGGAGAGTCAGTCCTGCAGTGCAGGCAGCAGCTGCCAGCCAGGCCACTTGGCTGGGCTCGTCCTCTGCAGCACCACAGCTGCTGTCCCACAGGAAGCTCTGCCCTGGCACCCTCCTGCACTGGGCACAAGCAGCTGAGAGGGACATGATGGTTCAGCTTCAGTCGAGTCATCCCTGCCCTGTCTTATCCTCAGCCTGAGTGCCCTGCCTGCCCAGCCTGTGTGGTTTGCCCTTCACTCCCCCCAGAAAGCTCTTGCTGTCACAGCAATGTGACTCCTGGGACAGCCACTGGTGTGTGGGAACCAGGCAAGGAGATGAGTCTTGGAGAGACAGTAATTACTCTTGTCATATTAATAAATTAATAAATCTCTCATTTATTCTCCAGATTTAATTTCCAATCCCTGTGATTTCTCTTCCTGTCACACAAACACACTGCTAAAAAATGTTGGGAGGCACAAGGAGTGACTGAGAGAAGCAGGGAAGGGGAGTAGGAGGCTCCAAGAAGGACCATCTTCCCCTCAGTGAAGCTGTTTAGCATCTCCATCCAGTGAAATGACTCCTAAAGTTGCAGTGGCAGAAAGGTGAGAGGAGCAGAAACTCTGCCTGCACCACAAGCAGCCCCCCCTTCATGGAAAACCACAGCCCACAGTGCAGACACCTTCACCTTGGCTGGGTGTCTGCACTCACTGCAGAGTCCAGAAGAGACACTCCTACCACAGAATTCAGGCCCTGCACAAGGAACCCTCCCAGGGCTGGCTAAATCTGAGCCTGAACATGCCTGTTTATTCCCCTGGACCTGAAGGAGTCTGGATGATGAGCTCCATATTCCCATTTGGTGTCAAAGCAGGGGCTTGCAGGGAACTTTCCGTCTGACCTGGACACTGCTCAGCCAGAGACTTCCCAAACACTTGTTCAGGAGATCTTTTTCTCAAGGAGCTGCTGAGCAGGAGATGCCACTTCAGGAAGGCCTGAAATGACTTCTGAAGTGCTGCCCTCCTTTTGTGGCCTTAACCTGGCCAGCCCAGACCATCAGCTGCAGGGAGAACATCAGCTCAACCTCCTCCAGAGCCACCCAAATGTCGAAGCAAAGGCCCTGCCTTTTCTCTTCTCCCTTCACAGACTCCCCCTCTGTGAAAAGTGACACTGGCTGTGGATCAGATTTCTGACTCATCACTTAAAGATGATGCATCTTGGCCCACAGCTCAGTCCAGCCTTGTAAAATGATGCTTGGTCCCACCCCCTCTTGCCCTCCCATGAGACAGAGGGAACAGAAACCCAGATGGGTTTGTTGCAGGGGAGGAGGAGGAGGCACTGATGCTTTCTTTGATGCTGCAAGGACCTGTCCATGCTTCCCATCTGGGCAGAGGGAGGTTCAAAGGGAGCACCCAGGCAGCAATAATAGGAAGGGCAGGAAAATTAATATCCCACTGTGGGCCAGCAGGTCTTCTCCATTCCACACACCTCACACACATCCCTGAATGACCCTGTAGCCCATGCCTGCCTTGCAATTTCTTGCTGGCAAATACACAGGGAGGAAGATGAGAGGGTTTTTTGCCATTAAAAAACCAAAAAACCAGCAGTCAGAGCAGGAATAAGAGGAGTCCTATCTGTAATTAAACTCCTCTGCTTGAAGCTCTGCTCTCCTGTGCACCCCAGACAGCAGGATGGTCTCTGTGCACCCCAAACAGCAGGAGGGTCTCTGTGCACCCCAAACAGCAGGAGGGTCTCTGTGCACCCCATCCCAGACAGCAGGATGGTCTCTGTGCACCCCAGACAGCAGGATGGTCTCTGTGCATCCCATCCCAGACAGCACGAGGGTCTCTGTGCACCCCAGACAGCAGGATGGTCTCTGTGCACCCCAGACAGCAGGATGGTCTCTGTGCATCCCAT
>JAWWEV010000069.1:4620587-4631229 GCA_035583235.1 Hafferia zeledoni | reverse complement strand
TCTGCAGTGACACAACTCCTTTTGGATGGATTTGGGAAGGGTTCTGCAGTGACACAACTCCTTTTGGATGGATTTGGAAAGGGTTCTGCAGTGATACAACTCCTTTTGGATGGATTTGGGAAGGGTTCTGCAGTGACACAACTCCTTTTGGATGGATTTGGGAGGGATTCTGCAGTGACACAACTCCTTTTGGACAGGGTCTTCCCTGGCAAGCTGATACACATCCTCCCCCTGGGCAGAACAGTGGTTGGGCTGGAGTGGAGGCTGAATGGTTCATCCAAATCTTTGTAAAATAGCTCCTGTCTGCTCTGGGATGAGCACAGGAACAACAGGGCTGGGCTGATGGAAAGCCCTCAGGGGACTCAGGAATTCCCCCGGTGTCTTCTGGCCCCTTCCCAGTTGGCTCCCTGAGACTTGAAAGGCTCAGTGGGAATGGACATCTTATATTAGTTATTTATAGTTATGATTACCAGAGAGGCTTGGAAGGAGGGAAGAAGGGGAGGGAAGGAATTGCTCTTTAAAAGACTCCTCAGTGGGGTTTTTCAGCTGCTTTTGTTTGATGCAGAGCCCACAGCAGAGACCTGTCACTCCGAGCTGGGAGTGCGTTTGACACTCCTGTCTGCGCCGTGTACCTGGAGTGTATTTGCTGCAGTGCTGATTACATTAACTCCTCTGTTTATAAACATTTGGAATCGGTGCACAGGGCTGTGCTGAACAGAATTTTAAAGCCGGCATCAGTTTTGTTTTTGCCTTTTCATCTGTAAACACACACAATGCGTCGGCAGCGCAGTCAACAATGAGGGATCAGAGGTGCAAAGGGGCTTCCTGAGCTCATTGTCTGCTTGGCTTCACTTCTGAGCTCTCCTGATGCAGCCTCCAACATGCACAGACAGACAGACACACACACACACTGAACAGACAGCAGGCACTCCTGCAGACCTGAGAGCACCATCCTATTTTATAAGGCAATTCAGCACTGATAGTCACTGCTACCCTGCTGTTCTCTGGATAGCGCCAGCAGTTGGAGAAGGAATTAAGGCTGAACTGGTGAGAAAATTGCCTCCCAGTTAATGGGAGCTGACGTGAGTTGTAAGCAGTCTGCAAACAGCACTGGGGCTTTTGTGGCCCCCTCTGTTGAAGGGTCGGGAACAGCCTCTCTGCAATGCCAGGAGTGCCTCGCCCTCGCAATCCCCACAGCACCCCCTTGTGAGGCTGGAATTAAACCGTAATCCTCATTATACGTGGAGAAAAGAGGCCCGGGGAGATCAGGAATCCCAGACTTGCAGAAAGCAGGATGAGTTCTGCTCTGGGCTTTCAGTGGAAAGTGGCTGGAATTGCAAGGTTGGTGGGCTTGGGAGAACCCACGTCTTGGAAATGCTGGACTGAGTGGCTTTTAATCCATCCAGCCACCCACCAGGGGGGACTTTGGGTTGAGTTTGGGCTCTTCCATGGGTAAGACTGCTGCAAACAGCAAGCATGTCTAGCTCAAAGCAGACATGGGCACAAGGGCAGGGGGCTGCCAGTCTGGACATGGGCATCTTGCCCAATGTGGGGTCTGTTTGTGTGTCAGTCTGTTCCAACCAGCAAAGCATAACTCCTTTGCCCAAGCTGATGAAATGCCTGAGAGAGGGGGCTGTCATCTTCCCAGATGGAGCTGACATGGAAGAAGGAATTGCAAGGTCTGTCTCACATGCACACAAACACTGGTGTGGTGTGTGCGTGCCCATGGAGGGCCAGCACCAGGCAGGGATGAGGCACAGCGTCCACAGAGCCCCCATGGCACAGGGGGCAGAAAAAACAGGGGAGAAATAAAAAATGAAACCATCAGAAACACTTCAAAGGGCATTGCTGATGAGGTCCAGCAAAAGGGGAATTCGCTCTCTGCTCTTCAGGCTTGTCCCTCAGCTCCAACATCTGAACGATGTGCTCTCCAGCACCAGCACAGCCCTTCAGCTCAGGCACTTATTGCATTAGGAAATGGGATGTATTATTGAACAGCTCTGTGCCCGGCCTTCCTCAGGGCCCTGGCAGTGCCCATGCGTGGCGAGGAAGGCCGGGCACAGAGTCCCAGCCCAGAGCCTCCTGACGGAGGGTGTTGGGAGCTGCTGTGCAGCCATCCATGAGGGAAGAGCCACAGAGAGGATTTCTGCTGGGCTGGAAATCCTCTGACACGCTCTGCCTCGGGCTGGACTCGGCAGCGGGACACGCTGCAAATTCACAAGTGGAAATAAGCCTTTTGCTCTCGGTAGTTGGACAAATAGGCTTCTCTTCTTGTCTAAGCTCTTTTGGGACCTGATCTGCGGATCACAGGGTGAGAAGGCGAGAGGTTTGCAGGCCTGTCTCATTTGCAGGCTGTCAGCCAACAGCACGAGGGTGTCAGTTTGGTGCTGCAGAGCTGCTGTTGGGGAAGGGGAGTGATGCTCCTGCAGCCGTCACGAGTGTGGAGGGGCGTGTTGACTTCAGCAGGGGAAAGCCACTGGCAGCCCCTGGAACCCGTGAGGTTGGGCCAGATCCACTCCCCCATGTCAAGGTGTATCTCTGGAGCAGTTTTGGTGTGTTAAATTTAGCAAATCCAGCCCTGACATGGGAATTTCTGGTGTAAATCTGGAGAGAGCTGGTCCCACTCCCTGTCTGTGGGCTGCCCCTCTCAATCCATGCCATTTGTATCTAAGGCACATCCAGAAAAGATTATTCTCTCTATCCCTCATTTCCAGCCATGTCATTAATTCCTGGCTGTCCCAAATGAGCTGTTTCCCTGCAGCCCCTCTGCCCCCATCCACCAGGCCAGGTGGGCATCAGCCTTGGCAGCCTCCAAATGGGCCACGGGAACACACCCAGGGAATGCTGATTTATCCCCCTCGAGGTTGTCAGCATAACCCCTTGGTAAACAGAGGCTGAATGCTAAAGGCTGAGTTTACCTTGTTGGCATTACTGGCTCTCCTGTTGGGGGGCAGGGGGGCTGTTTCCAGGCTGGGCTGGCACTGGAGGTTTCCTGTGCACGTCCCTCCAGCACCCCAGGAAGGGAAGGGGTTTTGCTCCAAACAATGCTGTGTGAGCCCAGAGTAATCCCCCTCCCAGCCTGTTTTGTCAGTGCCAACTGGGCCTGGCTGATGTCTATTCAGAGGGATTTTGCTGCAGTCTGAGGAGTTTGCACTGCGAGTTTGGAGGGGCTCCAAGGGAAATGTTTCTGTCAGCCTGGAATGACTGCAGAGGGGGCAGTGGAATGATGGTACTGCTCTTTCCAAGAGGACAAACCTCTCCTCGTGGGCCAGTTCCCTCCTCCTGCCTCATTGTGGGAGCAATCACTCTCCTCCACCCAGGAGTTTCTGCTTTCTTCTGCAGATGCTGGAGGGAGGAGGTCACCTTCCCCAGGCTGAGATCCCAGGGAATCCTGAGAACTTTCCCAAAGCCCTGTGTGGCTTTGCCCATCTCCCTGGGACAGCTGCTGGCCTGGCACTGAGCATGGCACTTGTCCCCATGGCAAGTCTATCCAAGCCAGACTCTACCTCCTGATTCCTACTAGCTGTTTAGTTGGGGGTTTTTTTGTATGATGGAAAAAGATACTAAGATAAAATTGATAGATCTCTGGTGCTTTGCAGCCTTCCCAGGAGGAGAAAGGATTCATGCAGGCTTTGGACTTGGGGGAACTCAGTTTAGTTGCCCTCCCTCTGGTGTGGCTCCATGTCCAAGTGCTGTGAGTTCCTGCCCCCCTGGGCACCCACTGAGAGTTGCAAAGTGACTTCATGAGTCACCTCTCGCCAAGAGGGCAGAAAAAACATCACATTGCATTTTTGTTTGCAGATTTCTCCAATGCAGAAATGAGCTCAGAGTGGAAACTCTCTGCAGGGTGTGGTCTCCATGGCCATGGTTCTGGAGGAGATTTGGTGATGGGGCTCTCCTGGAGTGGCAGCTAAACCAGCATCTACACGGAGTTCCATGGGAGTAAAATTCAATGTGTCTTCTACAGACCTGTGGCAAGGAGACAGAAAACTTTTAGGAGCACAGACTCCTGAGTTCAGCCTGTATTTCTGACACCTTTTTTTCCCCCATGTAATTTTCTGTGTTCAAGGCCAGATTGGACTCAGTTACTTTTTTTTCCCCCTGATATAAACAATTGGGATGAGAATTCACTTTGCAGCAGATCTCCCAATGCCTGTTTGTGATAAATATTCTACCAGTGTACCAAGATCTGGGGCTGAGTCTCCATCATCTCGTGCCTCAGCTCACCACCAGACATGTCACAGCCAACAGGAAAATGTGGAGTCCAAAAGGCCTTAGTGGCTGGAACAGGCTCAGCCAGAGCTGGGATAAATGAGGAGCTGGTTTCCATCTGGATCATTATGGGAAACTGGATCTCTTTGGAAGTGATGGATAATAGCAGGGACAAGCTGTTAAGGGCTTTTTGTCCTTCTGTGGGCACCAAAGGTCTCTCTTCTCTTTCCAGATAACCTGAGAGGAGTAGGACTGTGGGCTCACTCCATTTGTCAAGTGATTCTTTTAAATGTATTTAAATACTTTTACAGCCTCTGTTAATGAAACTTTGGTGACCCTGGGGCTCCTGAGGGAATCCATCTGCATCTAAGTGATGGAAAATGAACTCGTTAATGGCTGGGCCCTGCTTAGTCAATAAGGGATATCGATCCCTGGTGATGAAGGGCTGGATGGGAAGGGGCTTGGCTAAATGGGCTTCAGCCTCAGGATGAGCAGGGCTGGGTGGGCAGTGCAGAGCAGTGGTTGATGAAGAGGATCAGATGGTGGCTGGGAAAATGCCTTGGGTTTGCTGCTAACTGCAGAGATTTAGAAGGGCTTGCCAAACCGAGCTCCTCGTGCCTGAAGGACATGTGGAAACCTGTGTAAGAGCTGATTGCACTCCCTCTGCTTCTGCCTGCTGTGCTTGTCCACCACCTCCCTCCACAGGGGTCTTCTTGCCCTTTGGATGGCCCAGTTTCCCTCTGGGAAGGAGAGCTGTCTCTCCAAACCCACCCAGCCCTGCTCCAAGCAAACCTCATTTCCTCTTGGCACGGCAGGCTGAGCTTGGGGAGGGAGGTCAGAACTCCTGGGTGTGCTCCCACTCTGGATAGCACAGAGGATAAAGGCTGGCATGTCCACAAAGCCAGTGGAAAGTCATGCTCTGGGGGTCTGGGAACTGCTCTGAAGCAGTTTGGAACATTTCTCATCCATCCAACAGGAGTTATTTTGGGGAAGGGCTTGTCTTGGTCTTACTAGAAAGACTTTGCTTGCCCTTCCCTTGGGGTAGAAAACTCCCATGAGCTCCTTTCCCAGTGACTTTGGACCATTTGCCCATCACTGAGGGAAAGAGGTAAAGGGAGAAGCTCAGACCTTGCAATTTGGGAATCTGCTGCAGGGAATGGGAATGACCTGTGTGGCTCCTGCTCGAAGGGAAAGGTGTGAAGGTGGGGAGGAGGATGACAGGTTGGAAGAGGGAAATAGGGAACAAGAAGCATATTTTCCAGCATGTCTGGGTACAATCCTCCTGTACACACCATCTGTGCACTGGGAAAGCCATGTTGGGTCTTTTAAGGGCACTGATCCACCCTTTCATGCTGGGAAAGACACTTACCATGGAGCTGGGAGCAGAGCCCCAGGCAGGGGACACTGGACATGTCCTGGAGTCCATGGGGTGTGCTGATTGTCATTCCAGAGCAGGAGAGTCCAGAGAGACCAGAACAGCAGGGCTGGCTCTGCTTTTCCTCAGTGTCCCATTACAGCTCTTCTTCAAGGGGATCACCCTCCTCTAAAGCAGCTGAACTTTCAGAGATTGCTTGAAAAAAAGGCAAGTTTGGCAAAGTGAGCGAAAGCTTTGTGGCTCTGGGGTATCTTTGGATGTCTGCAAAAGGCTTTGAGAGCTGCAGTGGCCAAAGCTGAGCAGTTTTATTATGGTGTGAGGGTCCCGTGGCCATCAAGGATTCCCACATCTCCTGGGTCAGATCCTCAGCTGAGAAAAGCTGGAGAACTGAACTGATTTATGTCCACCAAGGATCAGCTGCAAACCCACACTGTACCATCTGATGAACAGCCTGCTCTGTCTCTTCTCTCCCCACTTGCCTTCAGTCACTAAAATCTGCTTCATTAACAAACCCTCCCTAATCACTGCTCCTGAGCAGCAGAGCACTCTGCCCAGTGGGGCTCTGCATGGAGCTTCTTCCCAAGGATTTTTCCAGCCAATATAACACACACTTTAATGCCTTTGCTTCTCCTTAGCCAGTCGTTGGAGGCTGTGGAGCAGTGACTGAGCAGGGAGTCTCTCAGGGGTGGCTGGGGAGAGCTGGGAATCTGCTCACGTCCTGACCAACCAGGCATCCTCCTTCTCCAAAGAGGGGATGGTCTTTTAGCTAAAGGCATTTAGTCACCAAGTGGAGTCTGGGGATGGTGGAGGTGACACTTCAGCTTTTAGGCATGTCATGGAAAGCACATGGGGGTCTTTAAGGATTTCATTTTTGTACCAGGATTTGTCTTCAAAAGGAAAGCTCTTCCAGGAAAGAGTTTCCCAGTCTGGAAGGGATTAGACTGTGGCTGTGCCATGAGGGAGAGAAGGATGGGCATTGAAAAGAGCAGGTTCAGCCGTGGCAGCACCACCAGGATCTGTGCTCAGCAGCGTCTGCCAACACTCCTCTCACCGTGGGCTGTGCTTTCAGCCCTCTCTGCCATCCTGAGTGATGGAGACCCACACCCAGCGCCGCCGTGCGCCGGGAGGAGGATAATTTGAGCTCTTCTATTCCCAGCCTGGCAGGGAGCCACTTGTGTGAGACGTCAGAGTGCCCCCACACAGTGAGTGCCCCCACTCAGTGAGTGCCCCCACACAGTGAGTGCCCCCACACAGCCCCTGCAGCAGCAGCAGCAGCAGCAGCTCAGTGCGTTTGCCATGGGGAGCTGGGAGGTGCCAGGGGAGCAGCCCAGCCACTGTTGGCCCGTGGGTGGCTTGTTTGCCATCCTTCCCACCCCCTCGCTGCTGAAGAGGCCTATTTTGCTCCCCTTCCATGTGCAGAAATAGCTTGTATTTGTCGTAAATCACCCAGGCTGCAGATGGTGAGTCACCAGTTGATCAAAGACAAGACCCTTTTCTAGGTCTGGGTGGAAGATGAGATGCTTCAATAAATCATTAGGAATCAGCAGCAGAGTTTCTCTTGGGTTTAATGAGAAAACCTCTCCACCCTCCTCCTTTGCCCCCATGCCCCTGGCTTTGTGTGGTGTACATTGCAAATCCCAGTGACATGAATGGGCACACCTGATTTAGGAGCCCTGTCACAGCTGTTCCTGGGCATTGGGCAGCAGTTTTCTGCCCTACCCACCAAGTCTGGGCAGCAGCAGAGGGGAAAGCGTTGTGGCTGAGGGGGATAGATGTGCTGGGAGCAGTGAATGAGAACAGACAGAGTGTTGGCATGTGCCATTCACCAGCAGGCAACGAGATAAGAATGTGGAGTCCGAGGGGATCAGCATCAGCTGGGCATGAGCGTGACATGGGTTGGCATGGTGGTGACAGGAGCTGGGAGGAAGGGGGGTGAACTGCCAGCCTGTGACATAACTGCAGCAGGATCCAGCACTCCACACTGGGCACCTCTTGCAGGGTGGGATGAGGTGGCAGTGGACAGGACTGCACAGACCAGACGAGGAGGAACGTGGCAGTGGGAGAGAGGAGAGACTGAGCCCAAGCCATGCTCTGCCAGCCTCTGATTGCAGTGCCCTGCCCAGGATGGGCTGCAGGGGAGCAGGGCATGGTGTGAGAGCTGTCAGGGAAAAGGGAAAGACCTGGAATTGTCCCTGTACACTCCTTTCATCTCCACACCTCCAGCCAACCTCTCCAGGAAGGGAGAGATCAATGGCTCTTGAGTCAGAGACTCTGCTGAAAGCTGAGCAGATGAAGGGTTTGCCATCTGTGAACAAGTTGTTCTGATTGAATTAGAGAACATTTAACATTTACAGATAATTAGAAACAACCACCCATTACAAAGGCAGCAGAGGGAAGGGAAGCTTTTGAAAGGCGATTGGAAGCTCCTTGACACACCAGCCAGGGCAGCTTTTCAGACACAACTTCTGAACAATTCCCAATGCTCGGGACTCTTTCCCTTGCCAGATCTTGGGAGCCAAGTCTCTATCTCTGTTCCTCTCTTCTGTCCTCTCCATTACTTTTCAACTGCCTTTGGCTTTTCCTTCCAGCCAGCTCCTTTCTGGGAGGTTTTACCTTTGGTGCCATCCTGGGCTGTCAGCTGGGAGGGAAAGGAAGGAAATTGCTTTCCTGCTCCATGACTATCACAACCCTCTTGGCCTGGAGTCGGGCTGTGCAGCCATGGGAGAGACATCTCGGAATGCAGAGGCTCCTGTGCTACCCTGACCTCTGCAGGAGAGACCTGGACCTAAAGCATGTTGCTATTTTGTCAAACTATTTTACATAGGAAGATAAATATTCTTGTAATAGAAAAAAACCCTAAAATTTTTGGTTATAGATTAAAAAAAAGTAAAATATGTAAAGTGTTCTCTTTTCTGCTCAAAAATACATTCTTCTCTTTTTATCCTTGTGTTTCCTTAATATGTTTTTACATCAACAGTACTTCAAAAAGCAGGTTGTCCATCCTTTGGAGCAAAAAGAAAAGCTAGTGGAAGCCTCAAATTCCCCCAAACACTAAAAGAGATGATTTCCTTCCCAAATTTCCTCTGCAAACTAACTGGCATTTCTCAAGCAGCTCGAGCAGTAATTGCCTTTCAGCAGTGATGGTAATTGTGTGGCATCTGCTGCACAGAGATACCCAAGAGGTGAAACCACAAAGCTGCAGCTGCCCTTTGGCTGGAAGAAGCTTCACTGATGGCTTTTGGGCAGCTGATCCATCACTTGGCCTCTGCTCCCAGCCCCAAGGAGCACTCCCTGGGCATGGGCACTGCCCCACTGCCCCTTCCCAGTGGCATCGCTGTGCCCTGCAGGAAAGGGAACCCAACCAGATGAGTCTGCATGTTGGCACGGAGGGGGCTCTGCCCTTAACGGGAAACAAATGCCCAGAGCAGCTGTGGCTGCCCCAGCCCTGGAGGTGTCCAAGGCCAGGTTGGATGGGGCTTGGAGCAACCTGGGCTGGTGGAATGGAAGATGTCCCTGCCCATGGCAGAAGGTTGGAACTGGATGATCTTTAAGGTCCCTTCCACTCCAAACCATTCCGTGATTCTGTGAAACGGCAAACGAAGCTTTTCCCACAGGTCCCAAAATTCCCAAATTGCTGCCTGGGATGGCGGTACCGACCCAGGCACAGCTGGCACCCCAGCCCTGTCCCCAGCTGCCGATGTGCAGGACCCTGACAGACATCTAGTGGCATTTTCTATAACTACAGGCACGTGTGGCTGAGCAGGGGGTGCCCCGGGCAGTGGGGAGGGCACGGTGCCAGCACAGAAATAACCATCGGCCGCGGGCACCAGGAGCTCTGAGCCCCCATGCCCTGCCCCGCCGACCATCCCATGGGAGGAGAAAGGCAGAGATGTGCGATCTCGCAGCGTTATCTCTTGGAGAATCAGGCTGAAGGCGAAGGAATCCCCGCAGAGGCTCACCCAGCCCGGCCCGTCCCACTGGCACCGATCCCGCTGGTGCTGGGCAGGGAGAGGGCATGGTGGGCATCGGGGTGGGCAGCCCGTGCCATCCGAGCCGGCACGTGCCCACATCCCGGCTGGGAGCAGGAGAAAAAGCCTCCAAGGGGGTGTCAGACACAGTTACAGTGAAACACGATATTTATAACAAAGTGTGGGGGAAGGTGTCACATCACATCACGCTGATGCTCCGACGCCGGAGACGCGGGGACAGCGCTGCGGAGTGGGATGTGGGCAGGGCCAGGGGGCAGGAGGGGGGGGTTGCCCTGCCAATACCCATCCTTTGCTGCAGCCCTGGCAGCGGCCACACAGAGCAGGGGGTTCCTGCGGGCAGGACAGGACAGGAGGGCAGGGCTCTCATGGGCACTGGCATCAGCTGGTGGTGTCACTTGGCTCTTGGAGTCACTGTGCCTGGCCTTGCTCTGCTTTCCAGCAGGTGATAAAATGGGGGAAATAACATCCAGAAACCTCAAACACTGTTTCATTGTGTCTCTTCTGGATGGACATTCCCCACTTGCTCTTGCGTCAGTGTGAGGATGTTGGCTTGGGAGCAGAACCTTGCTGATAAACCTCTCCTCCCCAAACCAACATTAAATGCTGTCATCTTTGGAATAAACAGTTCTTCAGAGAGAGCTGGGCTGTGTCCCTGCACGCAGCTGGGATTGCACAACTGCTCCCTGAGGAATGAGCCTCTGGAAGTACCCAGCTCTTCCCAGTCGCTGCAATGAGAGCCAGAGCCAAGGGCCAGGTCTCAGGGCTGCACTTTCCCTGGATCCTGGGTGGAAATTCCCTTGCATTTTAAAGTGAGCAGTGGGAGCTCCTCCACACCCCCAAACATATTTCTGTGCATTCAGCTCCTGCTCCTTCCCCATGCCCTGGCAACGGCACAGTCAAACGTGGATGCAGCAATCGCAGCCCTCGTTGGCCTCTCGGGGCTGATTGCCTGGGAATAGCTCCTGTCAGCGGCTGTTTCCCCCTGGCTGCAAACATCCTGCATCTCCTGAGAGCAGCCAGCACATGGGCAGGCAGAGCTGGGACCTGCTGCCTCTGCCCCTGCTCG
>JAWWEV010000069.1:4581494-4602326 GCA_035583235.1 Hafferia zeledoni | reverse complement strand
GGTGTCCCCGTGCCCCCCCTCTGGTGTCCCCGTGCCATGGGCAGGCACCAGGACACACACCCAGTTATGTATTCAGGTCTTAGTTGTCTTTCATGTCCTTTTGTTGTAGAACAAGCAGTTCCAGGAGCTGCAGGACAACACAGGCAGCTTTGCTTCGGTTTTGTGATTTATGGGGGAGTCTCTGGTGTCTAATAAAATGTTTGTTTCTGAAGGTTTGTGCATGGTTGGAGAGTTCATAAAAACCCCCTTCCCTGTGGGTGCTCTGAGAACTAATAACAGAGTTGGTGCCTTTTCTTTAGGGGCAGGCAAAGAATTTGACCTTTCTCCTTGAATTCTTGCCAGTGGTTATAAAAGTGGCAAAAACAAAAAAAAATTAAAAAAAAAATTCCTTTAAACTGGTGGATCGTTGAAATTGGTTCAAACAGCTCCTGAAGAAAATCAGTTTCCTAATTTGCTTTCTCTGCCCATAAGAGGGGAAATGAGGTGGTTGTCATTCAGTGGGGCTGACAAACAGCTCCTGCAGAATCAGCTGTTCAGCAGGAAACGTTCCAGAATAGCTGGGCACGGCCACTCCTCTGCAACACGAGTGACTTGACTGTAGAATAACGACTCCACTTTGGAAGGATGCTAATTACTTTGGAGTGGGGTTTATTCTGGAATAAAAACCTGCTGGCACAATGTCCTTTGGGAGGCACGAGGGAACAGACATTTTCCTGTTGGAGATGGTGTAAATAGTCTGAAAAGTGTCTGACTGTTCTGGTGCTGAACCTGGGGAAGGTCTGAGGGAAAGGGATCTGAGCAGATTTCTGGGATGTTGATTTAACCTCAGAGGATGTGGAAGACGACACAGCTTTTTAGTGCTGTTTTTAGCTTAGTTTCTTAAAGAAATGAGCCTGACATAATCGGTGTCTGTAGCCATAACTTCTGCACCATTAGCTCACTTCAGCCACATTTAGCAGAGCACAGGAGGGTTCAAGTGGTGGATTTGCACACGTTTGGGTGCTCAGAGAGATCCTGTGGCACCTGCACAGAGGGAGGGGCTGCAGAGCATCGTTATCCTGATAAAACGTGGAAGCACCTTTATAATGGAATGGCCCTTGGAAGGAAAGGTCTCCACTGGAGGCCAGCACCTTTCCAAGGCCACAGCAAAGCCACAGAACTGGTTTTTGTGATCATAATTACTTTTATTCTTGGTGCTTTGAATCTTCAGCAGCTCCTCAAGCTTCTCAGACTGAAACACATCCAGCTCTGAGGAGGAAAAGGTGCTGCCATTCCCTGTTCTTCCTGTTTTGCTGCCCCTCCTGACTCAGGGCCAGAACATTTTCCTTGTAGTCCTTCCACTTTAGGTTGTTTTCTGCAAGAGGGGAACTGGGTTTTGCAGCTGACCCCTCCCTGGGGTCAGGTGCATCTCAGGGTGTGGGAAGGGGTCAGGTGGCACTTTGGGGAGGTGAAGTGGCATCTCAAGGTTCTGGAGTGGTTCTGCAAAGCCTTTGAAGCCTTTGCTGGGCAGTGTAATTTAAATCCTTCCTCCCCAGCTCTTCACTGTGGAATGGAAGATGGGGGAGAAATCCTTGTTTCTGGAGTCCTGATTCCTGCTGCCAGAATGAGCATTTTTGGTTGGGATGAGTTTGGTTTGTAGCACCAAGGATTGCAGCTGATCTGCTCACCTGGATTACTTCAGTCAAGGAAAAGAGAAAAAGAGATGAGGGAGGTTCTGCTGCCTTGGAGGAGTCCAGTTTGGGATGTGGGTGGGACACTTTGCTCCTGAGAGGCACCTCCTTGTCTTGGGTGACTCTCTGAGGAGTCCTCATGGATCAGGGGCTCAAATAAACATTTCCTGCTGGGCTTTGAATGGTCCCCGTGAGTTCTCTCTGAGCAGAACGTGGATCCTCATGCAGTGACTGCAGAGCCACACGGGGGGTGAGGGAGCTCTGGATGCCCTGGGACAGGGGCAAAGAGCCTGTGCCAGGATGGTGCCACAGGGACTCTGCAGGGGGGTGAGGGAGCTCTGGATGCCCTGGGTGCCCTGGGACAGGGGCAAAGAGCCCATGCCAGGGTGGTGCCACAGGGACTCTACAGGGGGGTGAGGGAGCTCTGGGTGCCCTGGGACAGGGGCAAACAGCCCATGCCAGGGTGGTGCCACAGCCAGCTGAGCAGGTGCAGGTAATCTGGTGGGTTGCTGGCACAGGGGGGCACTTCTTGGCATCGTGTGCCTCCCTCAGAGTGGAGGTTTTGGGAAAAGGATCTTCCTGTTTTTTTCCTTCACTCTTTGGGAAATCAGTTGAACTCGGGCAGTGAGGAGGGCAGGGGGGAGGGCTCTGCCCTGCTGGGGAAGGGCTCTTTGAGGTGCCCAAGGCTGAATGTGACCCTGCAGAGCCCTGTCCCCACCGAGTGCCCTGCTGGTGGCTGGGGACAGAAAGGCTCCTGCTGGAAGGGCTGGCACCTTCCCTGGGCACTGGGATGTGTTCCCAGAGCCAGGCACAGCAGGGATTTTTTATTTTTTTTTTTTTTTTTGCACGTGTCAACATTAGAAAGCAAAAAGCAGCCACATGGAGATATTGGAGAAACTCTTGCCCGGCTCAGCTCTTGTGCTTTTGTTTGTCAACACTTATTTTTGTTTCCTGCCACAAAGTGGAAACATTTGGTCAGTGTTTTGGCTCGTGTTCCTGCTCAGCCGGTGCTGTCACTTGGCAGGATGTTCCAGGCTTTTTTAGCCCTTTGTGGCAGGCACTGCCACCTAATGAAGCTGTCAAAGGTTTGGGGGGTGGGTGACAACGTTCTGCTTCCAGGAGCTGCTCTGCTGCCCCCAGAACTGCCTTTGAGAGAGGGAATGTGACCAAAACCTTCTGCAGAGCTGCTCAACTTCTCACCATTTACCTCAGCAAATGGGCTGAGAGCACACAGAGTTGGACAGAAGAAAAAATAATTTGGCTGAGCTTATGCTCAATGGTCCAATTCTTAGTTTGAGTCTCAATAATTTTAATGCAATTACCCTCACTCTTATGGTCAGATAAATCAGGGCTCAGAGGGGAGGCTTGGAGATGTTTGCTCTGTTCTTGGTTCCCAGCTCTGCTTTTGGCCTCTGGATAAAACAGGGCAGTGGATTATAAAGAACATGGGGCTGACCCAGCACAGCCTGTTAAACCTGAAATTGAGGCATTGAATTAACCTTTTCAATCACTTATTGAATTGATAAGCAGAATTGTCTTTAGTCCACAATAGAGGATTGATTACTTAATAATTTCAGTTTGTAGCACCAAAGATTTTTCCCCCGTGTTGTGAATTGTGTCATCTCCTCTAGTTCTGCTCTAACAAACACCTTTTGACCTCGAGCAAACATTGGCTTCCCTGAACTTGAGTTTCTCCACCCCTGAAGGGAAGTCTGGATCCCTCTGCACCTGCCAGAGCGTGGGGTCCATCCAGGTGGATTCCTCAAACCTCTGCCTGGCCTGAAGCAGATCAGCCTGAGCTGCAGAAAATGCTCCTCCCTCTTCAGAGAGAAGAACATCGAGGCAGCAGCCAGAGCTCCAAGAGGTGCTTTAGATAACACGAGTTATTCCTGCACCTTCCATCTTTCAGCCCCTCCAACTTGCTTTGCCAGACTGTGCCCTCTGTGTGCCAGGGCTGGGAGCAGCAGGGCCAGCCTTGAGCACCTTTCCCTCTCCTCAGGAGCTGGTTGTTTGCACTATTTATGGTCCATTCTGACTGCAACACACACTGAGCTCATCTCATTTATTAAGGGAAATGGTCAGAAGTTGAGCAGCTCTGCAGAAGGCTCTGATGCCATTAATGCCCCAAAGGGCTGCTGGAACAAGCCAAGGAACTCCTGTCAGCAGAGCAGGGGCTGCACCAAACCCTTCCCAGCTTCCTCAGGGCTCAGTGCCTGCCAGCAGTGACTGCAGAAGCCACCAGAGCTTTGCTGGGGTACCCCAACTCAGAGCAGGGGCTGCACCAAACCCTTCCCAGCTTCCTCAGGGCTCAGTGACTGCAGAAGCCACCAGAGCTTTGCTGGGTTACCCACTCAGAGCAGGGGCTGCACCAAACCCTTCACAGCCTCCTCAGGGCTCAGTGACTGCAGAAGCCACCAGAGCTTTGCTGGGTTACCCCAACTCAGAGCAGGGGCTGAACCAAACCCTTCACAGCCTCCTCAGTGTCTGCCAGGAGTGACTGCAGAAGCCACCAGAGCTTTGCTGGGTCACCCCAACTCAGAGCAGGGGCTGAACCAAACCCTTCACAGCTTCCTCAGTGACTGCAGAAGCCACCAGAGCTTTGCTGTGACACAGCTGTCAAAACACCTGAGTTCTCTTCAAACTTTCATATATTTCCACTTGCATAACCTTATTTCTATTCTTTAATTACTTTTCTTTAATGGATTTGACTGTTGCAGATTCCCATTTTCTAATTAGTCTCTGTGTATTAATATGAAGACCATTAATTCAGCCAAAATAGTGTTTATTGCTTAATAGATGTAAGGCCTGTGTGTGTTTTCTTCTAAAAATAAAATCTACCTTTCCTACAAGCAGCAAACAAGTCCCCAAAGGACCTTCCTGTGCTCAGGAACCTGGCACAGACACTTTTAGCTGGACAGATTAATACGTGACAAAGCAGAAGGGGCATAAAACAAAGTCCTGGGCCTTGCAGGTAATAAATCTCTCAGCAAAGCTGGAGCCAGGAAATGGAGAAACGGAGCCTGAAGTGAAGCCCCTCCCAGGCCTGTGGTCAGGGAAGTGGCAGAGCACTTGTTTGTACATCCCCACGTGTTTAAGGAGCTGATTCCTCCTGGCAGCCCTTGTAAAAGCAGCAGCAGCACAAGTGAGAGCTGGGGCTGTCAAGGGAAATTGGGAGCTCAGTGTTGTTTGACAGGTGTATTATTTTATTCCAGCTGCCCTTGACTTATTTACAACACAGGACTCTGAGATCCCTGATGAAATGTGAGTGCTCTGGAGCTGCAGGAACCCGGAGTTTGGAGCCCCTCAGAGCTGCCCTCCATTTGTTTGACGTTTGAAGGGAATGGAGGAGGAGGAAGGGAGAAAAATCCTTTGTTTTTCAGCCTGTTCTGTCAGGGAGTCCAACTCAGAGTGCCAGGAGGGAAAATTAGGGTTGTGTTTTTGTTTTTTCCCTGTGCCAGTGTGGATGTTCATGTGCCACACCTTCCTGCCCCTCCAGGGTGGCACTGGGGGGTGAGCTCTGGGCAGAAGGGGAAGGGAATCCCTGTCTTGGCATCACTGGGATAGGGGGGACAGACCTGGGTGCTCTGGGGGAGCCAAGCAGGGCTGGGGGTGACTCTGGGCACAGTCACTGGGGTCCTCTGCTCCCTGGGTGGCCCAGCTGGCACATCCTTGGGTGGGAGCCTGGATTTATGGGTTCAGCCTCACCCCTGGCAGCCCAAGGGCGTTCATTTCCATTTTGAAGCTCTCCACTGTCAGTTCCCAATACCCCTTATTTGCTCTATATCCCTTATTTCTGGCCCTTTCTCCCTCTGACAGGGTTTGTAAATCACCCTGAGAGGGTTTCTCTTCCCTGAGCACCAGAGAGGTTGGGCCACGAGTCTGCAGAGGCTCTGGGAGATGGGAACACCTGGATGTGTTCCTGCTTTGAGGATGTTCTTCCCTGCCTGTTTCAGGCAGTTGAGGCTGAAGGAGTTGGGTTTGAGCCCTCCTGCTCCAGGGAACTTCCCTGCACCCTTGGAGAGCCACCTAATGGAGTGAGATGCAGTTGGCTGGTTACCTAAGTGGGTTTTCTCGTGTTTCCAGAGAGGAATTGCTGATTTCTACCAAAGTGTGATGTGAAATCCTGTTTTCTGAAAGCCACATCCCTTTCCACGTGCCAGGACTCCCCTTAGAGCAGAGGAGGGATAGAAAGGCCCCTCAGTCAATGTTTTTACCCACAGAGTTGGTCAAACCCCCATCCTTGCCCCAAAACTTCCTTTATGGCATCTCCATCAGTCCATTCCAGATACAAAACAAATGCAATTATTTTTCTTCTCTGTCTGCTTATTTAAAGCAGCAGCACCTGGAGATTTGCCCCTTCCAGTGCAGCCAATGTAGGTCCTACAATAACAGCAATAATGAGGCTCTTCACATTCTGTTTTCTGCTCTGGATGTGCATCCCTCTCTTCCACTCCTTCCTGAAAGATAAAGAGCAGAACTTTAGTATTCTAAGGGTGGGTTTTCTGTACCCAGCCAGCTCCCTGCAGGGCCAGGTGTTTGGATTCCCCAAGTTCTGTGCAGTGGAATTGTCTCCTGGGGTGCAGATTTGAGGCTGTTGCAGCAAGACAGGGAGTTGTGTCTGTGCAAAGTTTCTCCAGGAGTCCCTGGGGGTTGGTTTGCCTTTTGTTCAGGGAGCTTTGAACCTTGTGCACGGTTTGAATGAGGCTCTGAGTGCTGGGTGTTTATTTCTCCCTGTCTCTGTGGTGGGAGACGTGCCCTGGCACATGAGGAGGAGCTGTTTGCTTGCACTGGGGGGATTTGTTGTGTAAGGTGTGTTTGTGTGCACAGGAACCCTCCTCAGCAATGGGTGGGAGAGGCAGAATGAGGTGATTTAGTGAAATATTCCCCTGGATGTTCCTGGAGAACTGAAAGGGGGATCAGCCCTGACTGCAGCACATTCAGTTCATGGCAAACTGCAGAGCAAAATTCAACAGGCATCAGGCTGGGCAAAACTCCTGACACACTCTGGGGAGTGCAGGGATCTTGTCCTGACCTGAGAGGTGAGGCATGAACAGACCTGGGAATAAATGTCCAAAAAAAATGTCCAAACTGGTCTGTCATTGTTTGGTGTGAGTTGGCAGAGCTGAGTCCCTGTGCCCACCACTGAGGGCTGCTCTGTCCTTCTGCTTTTTGGGAGCAGGGGGGCGTTTCTCAAGCTGTGCTCAGTATTTTTCCATGGGGTTTTGGTCTTTGGTGATGCCCTTGGGGCATGGGGGCACCCCCTGTAGCCCTTCACAGGTGAGAAGGCACCACTGGCTCAGAAATGCTGCAGGATTCTGGCTGGAGCCCCTGGCAGTGCCAGCCCCTGCCCTTGAAAGCAAGGGGAGATGAAGAGATATCCTGTGCCAGGCCACCAGAGAGGGTTCTTTCATTAAAGGGTGGGAAAAGCCTTGCTGGTTTTCAGCAGTGATTAAATGAAAATCCATCTCCACGCCAGAGACCTGATGTCAGCCCTGTGGGCAACAACCTGGAGATGAGAGGCTGAGGAAATCAGGAATTGTCACTGCTGGTATGAATTCCCTCTGCCCTCAGGTTTGAGGAGTTTCCTTGATGACAAGTTTTTAATATAGTGGATTGAAATTACTTTGAAGCCAAGAATTCAGGCAAAAGAGGGGATTTGCCTCGTGGGATCCTGGTAAATGGGGGGATTCCTTTTAGACAAGTATAAAAGGTAAATGGGGGGGAACCTGGAAAGGATTTGGGGGTTCTCCTGCCTTCTGACGTTGAGCACTCCTCATCCCACTGACCAAAACCTCTGGGCATGGGGATTAGCCTGGATTTTTGGCCCCTGGGGGTCAGGAAGGGTGCTGGGAGTAGAAGCTTTTCAGGGCAGCAGAACAACAGATATTTGTGTCCTTCCAGCTGGAGGTTTTGCAGCCTCAGCCCCTTTGCTGCCCCCTCTGCAGGGGAACCCAAATGCTCAACAAGTCTCTGCTGAGATATTGTCTCACAGGTCTGAAAATACAGGTCATTGCTCAGGTTTTTCAGCTCTCCTCATCTCTGATACCTTTGGGGGATTTTTAGGACAGCACAAGCTCCTTTTCTCCCCTCCCTCTCTCCCTGTTTTACAGCTCACCTTTAAGTTCTCCTTAGAGAACAGAACAGGCACAAAGGCAGCACAGAAGGGCAAGAAACATCCTTGGTGTCAAAAATAGCTGCCTGAGAAAGTCCTCCTGCTGCTGCTTTAAGCTCAGTGATGCTCCCAAGTCGCTGTCCCTGGGTTTTACAGCACAGTCTCCTTCCCTGAGCAGCATCTCCCAACCCTCTCTGGCTCCAGGGCCCGTCCCTTCCTCTCATGTCACACATCACAGGCAGCCAGTGCTGCACAGTCCAGGCTGGCAGATCCACCACTCCTAATTAATGTGGAACCAGGGCCTTCATTAGGCTTTAAAGAGCTGCCCCAGTGCAGGGGGGAGGCAGAGAGGGGGCAAAGAGGGGTTTGGGAGCTACAGGTGCCCAGGGCACCTCTCAGGGGAGAAGCTGAGCAGTCCCTGCTGCAAATCGAGGCTTTATTTGGTCCCTGGGCACTGAGAGCAGAGCTGGGGGTTGCCTTGAAGTCCTTCCCTTCTTGGGCACCTCCTGAAATCTTTGGGGCTGGTTCTGCCCAGGCTTGAGCCCAGTGTGTGCCCTCCCTCCTGAATCCAAAGCAGGATTTGCAGCCCCTGAGGTGCTGGCAGGGACAGTCCTTGGCTTTGGGGTGCTCTGTGTTCAGGCTGTTCCTGCCTGGCACAGGAGGGGTGGGGGGTGGCTCAGAGGTGGGGGTGGCTCAGTGCATGCCTGGCCATGCCATGGGGAGGTGGCACAAGGGGCAGGTCACCTGGTTTACCTTCTTGTGTGTTTTTGGTGAAGAGATGAGCTCAGCTGGGTAAAACTTGGCTGTAACAATGCCAAGGTCGTGGGTTCAATCCCCTGTGTGGGCCATTGACTTGAGAGTTGGACTCGATGGTCCTTGTGGGTCCCTCCCAACCCAGAACAGTCTCTGAAAGGTGCCAATTCCTTCATGGAGGGAAAGGGAATTTTGGGCTCAGGCACTGGCAAAGCCAAATGATCCTTTCAAGGGCAGGATCAGCTGAGTGAGAGCCCTGGGGGGAGGAGGATTTTCTGTCTGTACCACAGGAAAAGGTGTTGCCTGGAGTGATTCAGGAATTGCTTTAGGAAACCTAAAAATTACAGGCAAAGCTGCTCTGCCAGTGCTCAGGTTTTAATCAAGACTAGTTGAAAGCTTCGAGGTGGGCAAGGCAGAATTATTTGTAAATAAATAAATAACTCCTGAAACTTTAATGTCCAGCATTGGTGGAGAGGGTTGAGCAGAACCTGTAGAAACCCTGCCAGGGAATATGCAATAAATGCACAAAAATTCTCCAGGTGCAGAAAAAGGCAACAGGTTCCAGTGCTGACAGAATGAACTTGTTTGGACTTTATCCAGAAAGGCCAAATAGTTTGATGGGTGGATGAGCTCTTGTCCTGCTTGGAGTGAAGAAATATTGGCAATAAAAAAATCTTCAGCCTTTCTTTTAGGTTGTCTTTATGGGCCCACAGGATTGGCTTAATTTCCAAGCCTCCATTTTTCCTGATGAATTGGAAATTCCATTTCTCATTGATTTTGTTGGTTATGGGGGCATTACCTGCAGAGCCACACAAAAGGTGAGCTCATCCAAGCAATTTGAATTGCTCACACCCAGCTCAGCCTTGTTTCCCATCAGTTTGAATTAGATGCAATTTCTGAAGGGACCATATTACATCCCCCAGACTTGTAAACTATCAAATTCCTTTCCTCAAAGCGTGTTCAGCTCAATTTGCCTCCACTTTTACATGTCTGATCTCTCTGTAGCCCTTGATCAATATGTTTTCCTCTGCCCCCAAATTAATTTGGTCTCCAATTAAGTTCTTAAGCCTCGGAGAACATCCAGGCAGAATTTCTTTACTTCCTGTTTTACTTGTCAGGGAGAGAAAACGAAGATTTCTTTTTAAAAGCCTCATGCAAATGTTGAGCTTTTGCTGCTGTTCAATAAAGTTGATCATTTCACTCAGGAAGTATCAATGCAATTTTCCACGTCACTAACTTAAAGATTCTCTCTGGCTAAATGCACCCATTCCTTTTCCCCCTCATTTGTGCTGTGAACAAACAAAAGAAACAGAAAATGTCTCTTGTCTCCCTGACAAACATTATTATCTCTCACACAAATCCCTCCAAGTCTGTCCAAAACAGGCACCGGCGCTGCCTTTTTGTTGTCCCTCTTCCATCTGTGTCTCAGGGAATGCACAACCAGGGAATGTCTTTCCACCCCATTACACCTCCCAGTGAAATATGGGAGAATTACCTCTGATGTTGGTAGGAAACCATCAGGACATAAAACACAGCAAATGAAATATTAACTTTCCTCTCCACCCCAGTAATGGCTGGGATGTGTTTTGTATTAGAACACATTAAGGTGAAGTTGCTGAAGAAGAAATAAATAAATAAAATTCCCAGGCTCCCATCTAGGCAATATTGTACAGAAATGACACACTGATGGGAGATGATAAAATTGGAAAGTTGGAGGGGGGGGGAATATAATATATTCACAGTTTAGATGACAGTGAATATAAAGACAGACTGAGCTCAAGTGGAAGTTGCAAAATATCCCTGAGAAGTCTCATTCCCTCCAGATTGCCACCAGATACTCTGGGAAGTGCAGATTTGTACCAGCAGAAAAGCAAAACCTTCTGGATCCGTGAAGTGAAAGTGTCTCTGTGGCCAT
Organism: Hafferia zeledoni; assembly: GCA_035583235.1. Classification (NCBI taxonomy): domain Eukaryota; kingdom Metazoa; phylum Chordata; class Aves; order Passeriformes; family Thamnophilidae; genus Hafferia; species Hafferia zeledoni. The sequence continues at coordinate 4,591,876 of JAWWEV010000069.1, read as the reverse complement.
TCAGTTCCCTGAGTTTGCAGAAAGGCTCAATATTTGCCATTTTTCTTGGCAGCCTTGCCCTTGGGCTGGGCCCTGCCTGGGGTGGGTGAGCACAAACATCCCCTGGGTCCTCCCCACCTGGGTGGCCAGGGCAGGGGGTGCTGCTTTTCCATCATTTCTGAGAAAATCTCTGCTTTTTGGGGTGTTTTCCACCCCTTTACCATGGGGTGGGATCTGCTCTGAGCTGGACCTGCTGACCACAAAAGCATCTGGAGGGACCAGGAATGCAGAGTTAGGGCAGGAGGATAAAAGATGATTTCCTTCACTATCTGTTCACTTCTTGCACTCAACAACTCCTTTCATTGCTGAGGAGGAAAAATAATTGGGAAATAACCATCCAATCCTTGTCCTGCTCTGCTTCTCCAGGAGCTAAATGTGCCTTCCCCACAATGCTGCTCCTTTCCGCGTGCTCCAATGAAAAGGATAAATGCAGGGTCATTAGCACTAATTGCCTCATTTTGTAGCCCAGCCTTGGGTTATTTGTTTGGCTACCAAGGAACTGGTTTCTCTTTGGGGTTCTTTGCTATTACAGCATTTTCCTTGGTAGAAACTTTTCCTTCTCTGAAATATAAAGGGTTGAGGCCAGACTTGCAGAGATATTGTGGTTATCAGATTTCAACAGGAATTTTATGTTCAAGTGCCTTGAAGTAAATGGTTCTTACTGTAGGTCTGCCAATTAGTCTGGAGGCTTCAAGGACCAGGGAAGGAAAAAAAAAAGAGGTGATAAAAACAATGCAGGTGATAATGTTTGGGGTTCAAAATGATCCTCATTAGTTAGTGAGGCACCAGGTGCTCTAAAGCAGCTGAATGAAAAGCTGAGTACAAATGGAAGGCAGTTTGATAACATCAGAGGGCATTTTTTTATCTTGTTTTGTAGGATTGGAGCTTTGCCTTGAAGCACATCCCTGGTGAGGAGTTAAACTGGGCTGGGGGTTTAATGGCAGGAGCCTGAGCAGGGGTTTCTCTCCAGGAATGCACCAGAGCAGTAGTTTTTTCTGTTTTCCTTATTCTATAATCAGTTAATCCTGGAAAAGTTGCATTTCCCACCCCCCTGGGTGACAGAAAACACTGTCCTACATTTTCCTTTTAGAAGGGAACATTTTCCTGCAGATCTCAACAAGCTGCTTGGAATCACCTTCCATGAGATTTGTCTCCCAGTGTGGGGCTTGGATTTTGGTGCTGTGCAGAAGGGACAGATCCTGGCTGGGGTTTGCCTCGTGCTGTAGAATCTCTGTGTGCCCCAGACCCCTCAGCTCCCACTGTCCTGGCTCCTGGGGCTCCAAACTCCTCCTCGTGGAGGGGCTTTGGAGGAAGTCACAGTGTAGTGAAGTGAGAAGAAACACCTGGTGGGTCATTTATTGCAGCTCCCCAAGTGCTGCAGGTGAGGGATGAGGATTCCTTGGGACAGAGCAGGCAGTTAGCCAGGGCTGGCTCATCAGGCTGAGCTTTCCCAGGATTGAGCTGTGACCCCTCTGCCTCCAGAGCAGCTTTTTGCAGTCCCCAGCCAGATGCTGAGAAATTAGTCTGCTAAAAGCAGCCATGAAGATGCTGTTTAAACTAAAAGCATCATCCATAATTCCATTGGAGGCCTTTCCAGGGCACGCTTTGTTTGCAGCAGGCGAGGAAATTAATTTTTATTTGCAGGCCTGGGAGGGAGGGGAGCAATGAAAAGCAAATAGAGAGAAGTGCAGACAGAACCTGCATCAGAAATCTTTGTGGAAGGCAGAGCTGGGGCCACCAGGCTGGACAGGGACTAAAATTCCCACACTCTGGGGAATGTTTGGGAAGAAAGCAATCAGAATGAACAGAAAATTTATTTTACAAGCATTTTATGTTGTATTAAGGGCACATAAGCCAGAGGAGGAGATAACCAGCCCGTTAATGATGATTAATCCACTCATGTTGGCAGCTGTATCCTTCTCGAGCTGCTTAAAGCAGACACTGGATGTGCACCCTCACACTCAGAATTTAACACAATTAGCATTTATTGCTGTTATTTGTTGTTCTTGGTTTTGGCAAATATTTGCAATATTTTTCATTCTTCAGGAGTGTTTGTTGGTCCCTGCTCAGGTGGGATGTCCCAGCCCACCCAGTGCTGTGCCAGGTGCCCACGTTTGGGGCATGCTGTGGACTTTGAGGTGCTTTTAAAAGCCTTGCAATGCACCTGAGTTTGACTTCACTCCTTTTCTTCCACGCCTTGTAATTGTTTCTGTGGGATATATTGATTCCATTTGCTGCAGGATTCGTTCCTTAAATATTTTTTACATAATGTGGGCTGGACACGTTTCTAATGGCTTTTGCAATCCTTGTCTTGCAGTGGCACCAATAAAGTAATTTGGTTTAAATTGAATTGAACTCGGTGAAACAGAGAGTGGAAATTGAGAAAGGGAACAGAGAAGTGTAAGATTATATTGAAGGGGAGGAAAAGCCAAGGGGAGAGCACAAACTAGGAGAGACTTTTTTTTTTTCTGAAGCAGAGAAAAGGATGGGAAAAAATATCAAGAGGAGATGACAAAAGACTAAAAGTAGGGCAATATTAGTGGTGACTGAGCTATTGAGACTCCAGAGTGCTGGATCAATGTTTAGTGCCAGAATCAGTGGCAGTTTTCCTTTTGAATTTCACCATAAAAGGGGGGAATTGCCCAGTTCACCAGTGAGGATGTGGAGCCCCAGCTGGCTGATTTTCAGCCCTTGAGAGAAGGGGGAAGAAAAGGTGGTGGCAGGTGGAAACCATCCCATGTGCTGGGGAAGCAGAGCAATGACAGCACCCTCTGCCCAGGTGTTGTCACCAGGGGTTCAGGTGCCTTTCTGGACCTGCTAAAGATGGAGCTTTTACCATGTAATATTTCCTATGTAATCTCCTTTCCTCAGGGCCCTGGGTGAGGTGCACAAGGCCTGTGGGATCCCAGGAGAGATTCCAAGCCAGAGCAAAGTGCTGGCTGTGTTCCCATTGCTTGTCCAAAGGTCCATCCCCACCCTCTCTCACAGGAGGATCCCCCTCAGTCAGCTGGGAGTGCTTCACCCCACTCTGTACATCTTACTTGTCTTTGTTACCTCTTCATTTAAATTTTTTATGTATTTTTAGGGAGATCTTATTGTAGCTTTGCTCTGATTTTCCTGTCTAATTGACAGGGATTCAATTATCCCCCTGAATGGGACTGTCACACACTCAGCAACACAACTTGTCAGGTGTCTGTTCTGGGGGGAAGGAATGTCACCTTTCCCTCCTCCCCTTCCCCCATTCCCTTGGGTTGGTTTCCACTCTTAGGTTGGTTTTATTGTGGCTTCCATTTGAGAGCAGTAAAATAAACCAAGGAAACCTCAGATAATGAGGAAGCAGCACAGGGGGAGCTGGTGGAGCTGATTTTAATGGGCTCCCTTTAGGAAGGGCTGGTGCTGCCTGTCAGATCTCACCCTGAGCCCTCAGCCTGGGGCCGTTTCCCCCTTTTTTGGGTCCTTTTTTTTGTGAGATCACTGGAAGGTGCTGTCACCAGCAGTGAGGGAGGTCTTTGAGACCTGTCCAGCGCATCAGGAGCATCCAAACCAGGCAGAGGCTGTTTGTGTCTTGGCCACAGTTAATGTGCAGCTTGTTTGGGGATGAGATGCACTTTGAGATGTATAATGGTCAGAAAACCCTTCCCCAGCCCCTCCTGCTCTGGTGCACCTGGGCCTCCTGTCTGTGGAGGGAGGATCCTGCAGAGCAGTGTCTTTAACCCCGTGGGCACCTGGAGGGAGAAGGAGGATGAGGCACAGAGAGCCCTGGGATTGCTGCTGTTCCCTCCATTCGCCTCCTGGAGGGCGATGGGCACAGCTAATGGCACCTTGGCATTTCAGAGCAGGCAGGAGCTGGAGCAGCTCCACTCTTACTGGTCCCTGGCATTTCAGGGAGCTGTTATGGGGGGGATGCTGAGGAGGTCTGTGCACCCCCAGCTATGCCAAGGTCACTGCCCAAGCCACCAGGTCTGGCTGAGCTGTTTGGCTGGGCAAGGCAGAGCTGGTGACCTCCTGGGGCTGGGCATCAGCTGCCCAAGGAAATCCTCTGTTCCCTACCCTGCAGGAGTGGGAATGTTTCTGGCTGCTGCTTCCACCCACTCAGAGCAGCTCCCCCAGGGCAGCAGCGCAGCAAGGGAATCTTTCAAATACTGCCCAAGAGGCTGTTTGAGGAGCTGAGCCTTTAAAAAGGAAAGGGGTGGCTTGAAGACAAGAGGCTGAGCACTGAAATCTGTGCAAGGGCCTTGTTTTCAGAGCTCTGTGTTTCCATATGCCTGGTAATTAAACAGTGAGTAAAAGTGAGGAGCTGCTGCTGCTCTGATGGCACTGAGAGGAGGCAACTGTGGCACTGCCATCTGGCTGCAGGCACAGTTAGGGGGGTGTATCAGCAACCTGGAGCTGTGTGCCAGGCCCAGAGAGACCAGACAGGATCAAAGGGCACCCTGGGGAATAAATCTCCTGGCGGGGTCAGGCTGGGGGATTCCTGTTGATTACTGGAAGAGATAATGATCATTAGTGAGCCCGAGTGAAATGCAGCACCAAAGGAATCTCAGCTTGGGAAGGGGATGACGTTGTATTAGAGAGGAAGAAAACATTGTCACCTGTCCCCAGGATGGTGCCAGTGCCTGCATTGCTTTTTATATCCCACTGGGCTTTGGGCAAGGACTGCAGAGCCCTGTATTGATTGGGGGACTGTGAGAGCAGAGAGGTGACCAAGGTAATCGGGGAAGTGTTTAAAATGTACACCAGGTAATTGCAAGTTAATATAAACCCCCAGTTCAGGCCCAGAACCTCCTCTCCTCTAATGAGGCAGAAGGTGGAAGGAGATTGACTCTGACTTGCTTGGCAGAGAATTGCTTTGCTCTCCTGTTTTTTTGGAGTCTCTGTGTGGACAAACCTATTAGTGCACTCAGGAAATGTTACAGCAAAGCTTTGGGGACACGTTTTAGAAACATAACACCAACTCTGTCTGGTCATGGCATTGTAAAAAAAAATGCTGAATTAAATCCTCTTTTACTTCAACAGCAAAAAGAGAGAGAATCAAAATATTTTACTGTCAAGGTTTGCTTTCCATCACATTTTTGTGCTGCTCTTTCAAAGTGATATAACAACAAGAACTACCTAAAGGAGAGGAGTGTTTTCTGAAGATGAGGCTTTTTTGCTGTCTGAGAGTGGATCCAACCATCCAGTTCCTCAGACAATGTGGTTTTGCTGCTGAAATAGGCACTAAGGGAAACACATTGCTGTGATATTTCCCCACCTAGTCCAGTTCCAGAATTTATTTTCTAGTGAGAATATCCTTGAGGGTAACATTGTTGGTTGTCCTGAAACAATTTATTTTCTAGTGAGAATCTGTGTTTCTCTGTCAGAAACCCTTTGCTTTCCCTCGTGCCATGCTGTGTGCTTGGCACATCCCATGCCCTGGGGGAAGTGCCCTCTGTTGAAGGTGTCACTGTGACTTTGGGGATTGTTGACCACAGGATATTTTCCACTCCTGTATCTCTTATTAATTCTCTGGTTTTGGGCAAGTCACCCACCAACTCCACGTGCCACCAGGACATTCTGCTGCTTCCCTTCTTCCCTCTCTGTTTCTTGCTTCCAAAGCCAAGATGCAAAGAGAATAAAGCAAAGCACAAACTCTGCATTCTGAGAGTGAGCACCAAACTGTTCTGCTCGATCTGCTTTGCTGCAGCATCTTCCCCTCTGCCCATCTGGCAGCTGATGCCATTGGGCTGTTTGGGCTGTGTTGGCAAGTGCTGGAGAGCCACCCCAGCCCTGGTTCAGTGCCCACAACTCTGAGTGTTGCTGGGTCCAAACTCTGCTGAGGGGCAGCTGGAAGTGCCTCTGAGTGCACTGACAGCCCATTTTTTGACTCCACATCCTTCTGTCTGACACTCTGTTGTCCAAACCTTCCTTTTTTAACCTTTTTTAACCTTTTTTACCCATTGCTGTGATTGTTTGCACTGTGCCTTCCTTACATCCTGCTCAGTGCAAATGATCACACTGAAAGCAACACTGAGAAGGCTTAAAATGTATACAATTTATACCCTAGGAAAATATTTACCTGGTGCTGCTTTCTGTAAATATTCTTGTTGTTCTTGCTTTCCCCCATTGGTGTTATGACTGTGCTGGAGCTCTGCCTGTTCAGTTGGATCCCATTTGCAGAGTTATTTGCTAATTGACAGATTTGAAGCTGCTCAGGAACAGGGAAATAACAGATTTCACCACCAGCACTTTATATTTTCTTACATAGAGTTCAAAATATTCTCTTTAGTTTTAAAAACAAAGGTCAGCAATTCACTCCTTTGGAGGGAACGTTGTTGGTTGTCCTGAAATCGTTCATTTTCCAGTGAGAATTTGTATTTCTCTGGCAGAACCCCCCCCCGTGCCATCCTGTGGGTTTGGCACAGCCCATGTTTGCAGGGGCACAGAGGTTATTCAGGCAGGGGAAGGGTTGGGGTTCAATTATCCTCCAGCTGTACATGGAAAATAAAAATATGGCTCCAAACCTGCTCTGGGCATTCCTTTCTAGTGTTTCCCCCCTAAAATACACCCAAATCCATCCGCAGACAGAGGATTTCTCTTCCTCTCCCTGCCAGATGTTTCTGGTTGTTCAGCAATTGATTTGGCAAACACAAAATAAATCAGCAGCACACGCAGTGACTGTTCATCCACCGGCTGTAAATCTTAATTATTTCCATATTTTCATGCCCTTGTTGGGGTTTTTCCTCTTTCTTTAATTGGAATTTCCTCTTTAGCAGAAAGAGTGAGCAAAGGCACTTTGGCTCTCAGGGCATTCTTGCTTTGTGACAAGGGAAAACTCACTAAAAGGAATGTAATTATGGGAAGACAGGAAGAATCTGAAAGAAAAACACCCTCCAAATCCCAACATCATTCAAATGATGGCCCAGGGCAGAACTTCCAAATAAGATCAAAACCAAACTCAACTTGGCCAAATGTTTTTCCTCCTCATGATTATGTAATTTTGCTGAATGATGAATAATCTCAAAAATGTTGCAACTGCACCTGCTTTTTTTTTTTTTATTTATTATTTTTGCATAAGGGTTTGAGCTCTAATGGTTTTAGGAAATGTTTTGTCCCTAATGGAGCAATAGTAGAGTTTCCTTTTAGGTGTTTTTTGTTACTCTGCATGGTTCTTGTCCCAGCTGTGGATGCAGTGGATGGTCAGGATTCTGGATTTCCTCCCAGCATCTCCAGACTCAAGCACTTTGGGTGCCTCTTGGTGAAGAGTTGGGAAATACCTGATTTTAGTCTTTAATTAGACCTGGTATTCAGCCTCCCCCTCTCCCTGTGGTTTTCTCTGCTGTAAAAATCCAATTTGTGTTGACCAGAACCATCTTTGTCACGTTGGACTAATGGATTTCAGCAGAAAGAGAAGCATTTTACTCAAGGTCAAAGATACAATTGCATGTACAGGGGTTAAAACATGGAATAGAATCCCAGAATGGTTTGGGCTGGAAGGGACCTCAAAGATGATCTCATTCCAAAAGGGACCCCTCCCACCAGCCCTGTCCAACCTGGCCTTGGGCACTGCCAGGGATGGGGCAGCCACAGCTTCTCTGGGCAGTGTGAGGGGTTATTTCCATGAGAAACAAGGATATATTTATTTTCCATAGGCAAGAAAAACTCCTTTTAGGTGCTTCAGTTTTGGCTGGCATATCAAAATAAGCCTTTTCACAGAGCTCAAACTCTGGTGCTCTTTTCTTCCATATAACACCCCATTTTAGGTTCTGTTTGGAGCCTTTAAAGCAGCTGTGAGGGGACCAGCAATCCTTGCAGTGACAGCCCTGGGGGTCAGGATGGCAGATGAGCTTCTGGCTCCCGTTGGGAAGTTCTTATTGTGCCCTTTGGTGTCCCCTCCGTGGCATCACTCGTGGTGCTGCCAGTCTGTTCCCAAAGGCTGTGCAGAGCTGCTGCTTCCCCTGCTGGCAGGGAGGGGGGTTTGTGTGGGGGGCTCGGCCTGGGAATCAGCTGGAGACTCGGGAACCCCCAGTGGGCACATCCATCCCCTCCTCCTCCTCCTCCTGTGCTGCTCTGGTGGAGCAGCAGGTCCCAACCTCTCCTTACCCTCCCCCATTGCCAGCTATTTTTGGAGAATCTCAGAGCAAATCCTTCCCCATCCCTTCACTTAAGGGGGGTAGATTTTTGCCAAGGGACTGCAGTGGCTCCTGTGTAACAGCACTGATGCCCTGGGGGGAGCACAGAGGGGGTTAGAGCTGCAAACTCGGGTCTCTGGAGGCAGCTCCCAGCAGCTCAGCGTTGTTGGCAGCTCTGCCACTGAGCCCCAGCCACTGGGGGGCTATTTCTGGAGCTGAGATGAGCTTACACTGCTCAGTGAGTTGCTGAGCCATGGATTGTGACAGGCACGCAGCAAAAGGGAAATTAGCAAAGGGGAAAGTGAATTAAATGCAATAAAAGAAGTGTCCAGGCGGATTATTCACCTGTTCTAGCACAGCTTTTGAGCTGGGGGAATGTCCTGGTGCAGGAGGCAGATCCTGGCTGGGGGAGGAGGCATCTTGGGGGGGGTCTGTGGTGTTGATGCTCAATAAATTTGGCCCAGTGACAGCACAGAGATTTGGGGCTGCTTTGGGCAAGAGGCTCAGATGTTCCACCTCTTGCCACTTCATTTGGGAAGTCAGGATAGTCTTGGTGGAAAGAAATGAGAATGATTTTGAGGTGACACTGAGGAATGCTGCCCCCACTGATGGTGTCTGGCTGAATGCTGCTTGCCCCTAAAATCAGGAAAGCAGAGAGGAAGGTGAGTGCCTGTGGCCATTCAGAAAGCTCAGAGAGGGGCTGGGGCTTTGTGGGGGCTGCAGGATGGAGTCTTGGCACATCCCTGTGCTGGGTAATACCCAGCAAACCTCTCAGGTTGTTTGTGTTCCTTTGAGCTCTCCCCAAAGCTGTGCCTGTTTGAAAACATTGCTCTGCTGCAGTTCCCTCCCTCCCAGTTACACCCAAACAGAACCTGCTCCAACTTCTCCCTGTTCTCCTTTCTCTGGATGGCACAGCCCAAATTCCAGAGCCCCTTGGTCTGTCCCACTCCTGCTTTGGCTTTGTCGAGTTCTCTTTGGAGATGGACCCCCAGATTCCCCAGGGCTTTGGGGGCTTTGAACACCCCCTGACCTTTCAAGGTGTGCATTTGAAGGGACAAGCCCTGCACAGCCACTGGAATAATTCCAGCCCCAGCTTTCCCCAGTGATGGCTGTTGTGGAGGGAATTGTTCTTCCCTCCTACATAAGTGTGTGCTCTCAACCCACCCACTTGTAGCCTGTGATTCTGTCCCCATCTGAGCTGTGCTTTGGTTGAGATTTATAGCACAATATGAGTTTGGTTTGGATGGCACCTTCCACACAAACACTGCTGTGGGAATGCTTTTCAGAGGCAAATAAAAGCCAGGCAGTGCAGAGTACAAATTAGGGGGAGCAGTGGCTGGGGGATGTCAGCCTGTGTGGACATCTGAGGCTGGAAAATGAGAGAGGGGGAATCTGAAGCACAGGAAAAGCAATCCTTTTAACCATGAGGGTTTTCAAATGAGCAGCTGAGGGGATGTGAGAAGGACTGGGGTGAAGGTGTGTGTGGAAGGGCTTTCAGGAGGGAAGGCAGAATTCCTGTGAGAGAACTGCACTAGAACACCCATGTCTGGAGGAGGCACCCTGGGAGCAGCTGCAGGGGTGGTGGGGGGGCACAGGGAGCTGCAGCCTGGCCAGGGGGGGCTCTGCTTCTCAGTGACAGCTCTGACTTGGGATTCCTCCTAAAAGGGACTGTGCATGTCCCTCCTGTCTCAGAGCAGGACTGGTGAAATAACTGTCCTGTGCTTTGTTCTTCTGGCAGCTGAGAAGTGATGGAGGAGCTGTCAGGGTGGGGACACTGAGCTGTCACTGCTGGGGACCCTGGGCTGGGACACTGAGCTGGCACTGCTGGGGACCCTGGGCTGGGACACTGAGCTGTCACTGCTGGGGACACTGGGCTGGGGACACTGAGCTGTCACTGCTGGGGACACTGGGGTGGGACACTGAGCTGGCACTGCTGGGGACCCTGGGGTGGGACACTGAGCTGTCACTGCTGGGGGCACTGGGCTGGGACACTGAGCTGGCACTGCTGGGGACACTGGAGTGGGACACTGAGCTGTCCCTCCTGGGGACACTGGAGTGGGACACTGAGCTGTCCCTCCTGGGGACACTGGAGTGGGACACTGAGCTGTCCCTGCTGGGGACACTGGGCTGGGACACTGAGCTGTCACTGCTGGGGGCACTGGGCTGGGACACTGAGCTGGCACTGCTGGGGACCCTGGGCTGGGACACTGAGCTGTCACTGCTGGGGACACTGGG
>JAWWEV010000069.1:4570730-4581394 GCA_035583235.1 Hafferia zeledoni | reverse complement strand
AGATCGGGGTGGGACACTGAGCTGTCACTGCTGGGGGCACTGGGCTGGGGACACTGAGCTGTCACTGCTGGGGACACTGGGCTGAGACACTGAGCTGTCACTGCTGGGGACACTGGGCTGGGACACTGAGCTGTCCCTCCTGGGCAAGGGCAGCTCAGCCTTGCTGAGGTCTCACCTGACTCCACCATCCCTGAACCACCACTGGGAGAGCATTTTGGTGAAGCCCCACCACGTGCCCTGTAAAAGCAGAGCTTTGCAGAGCAGGTGCTTGGCTTTCCAGGGCTGTCCTGGCTGGGGCCCAGGGGTGCTGGTGCCAAGGCTCTGATCTCCTGCAAACATTCTGTGTCTGGAGCAGAAATGTGGGGCAATGTGTGAAAGGCCACGCTGGATTCCCAGCAGAGCCCGTGGCATTGCCCCAGGGATGAGTCTGTGCCCCTGAGGATGCTCTGGGAGTCTGAGCCAGGCTCAGCCAGGCAGGGGACAAATGGAAAATAATGAGGAAGCAGCTGAGAGTGTCTGCAGCAAGCGGGGAGGAATGAAGATGGATGACTGTAGCTAAGAGACAATTTGAAAAAGGATAAATACAGGCAACAAGTTATTCAGCACAGCAATTTGTAAAGAGTGCTAAAAACCTTCAGACAGGATTGTTTCACATCACCTCTCTCTCTGTCTGCAGCCTGACAGGGCTCATGTAAATGGTGCTGATTGATGAGTGCAAACCAGTCCCTTCAATGTGATCCTCTGGTGTTGATGAGCTTTGCTTTTATCACTCCTGGTGCTGCTGGGCTGGGAGGAGACTCTTTCTGCTTAACCCCATCCCTGGAAGGGGCCAAGGCCAGGTTGGACAGGGCTTGGAGCAACCTGGGCTGGTGGAATGGAAGGTGTCCCTGCCCAGGGCAGGGGGTGCAATGAGATGGTCTTTAAGGTCCTTTTCAACTCAGGCCATTCTGATTCTTCACCTTGGTAGCATTGCTCTTTCCCCTATAAAATATAAATATATCTATGTAATTGTGGCTATAACCTGGCCTGACCTTCCTGCATCACACCCTGGGACTGGCAGGATCCCTGGGGTGCCTGGAGGAGCTGGGGAGAAAATAAAAAAGCTGTGCATAAAGATATCATTAAATTCAGCATTTATTTTCTTTGCCAGGGAAGGGAGAGGGAATTGCTGCAAGCAGCAAGAAAAGGCAGGAGCTTTGCAAGAGGAAGATACAGAGAAATGGAAATAGGTGTTTTATTGGAGGTGTTTGAGGCAGGATGGGCCAGGGAGAAGAGAAATTCCCATACCAGGGTTGACAGAGAAAAGCAGACAATGGGGATGGTGAAGGAGAGGGGAAACAATCAAAGCACACTCAGCTTGTTTCTTTTCTAGAGTTCTTAGAGCTGTTCCAAATGTGGGAACTCGTTATATCACACAGGCAGCTTCATGGGGATGTGGAGGTTGGAATAAAAGTTGCTGTAAATCTGTCTGTGCCTCCTCTCCCCCCTCCACCAGCACCTCCTGAGTTCTGTGATGGGGATGGACCCAGAATGGACCATCCATTCACTGCACTTGGTGTCTGTTCCCTGCCAAGTCTGGGCTGGTGTGTTTTATTTGGCCAGACTGACCCCTGAGCAGAGCCTGGCTGAGAACAGAACTCCCAGAGTGGCTCTGCTGGGCAATATCCCCCTGTTGGAGCAGAGAGAGCTCTGGAGAAGGGACTGGCAATTGTCTGTGTTGAAAGGCCTGAGGCATATTGGGCAAACAGAGGTGACACCCTCTCTTTGGAGTGCAGCCATTTCCATCAGCAGCCCTGAGTTCCCTCCAGCAGGAGAGAAGAGGATCTTTGGCTGGGAACAATCAAACCCACTCTGCCACCCTCAGTGAAACTGCACAATTGTTTGCCAAGTGCAACACTGACCTTGTGCCCTGGCACCATCACAGGGTGGTTCTTGTGCTGCTGGAGGGGCAGCCCCCCCTTGCTGCTCTCCCAGGGGGTGCACCTGGGGCTTTCCTTCTGCTGCTGCTCCCAGCAGGATGAGGTGACCTGGGACACCAAGGGCCTGTCAGTCGGGTCTGTGGCTCCCTGAGGAAACATCTGCCTGTGCCTCAGCATTGCAGGCACAGCTGGCCCTTCCCTCTCTGCTGCAGCACCTGACTCTTGGAGGAGAGCAGCCAGGTACCCAATCTCACATCAAACCTCCTTTTCCCCCTGACAAGACAATCCTGGAACAGACTCTGGGTTTGGAGGTCCTGCCATGCTTTAGGTCTCATCATGGGGCAGCTTCAACATGACTGGAACCTCCATGGGAGAGTCTTCCTCTTGAAAAATCAGCAGCACTGCAGAGTTTTCAGAGTGAAAACTGGTCAGACGTGTCTGCATCAAAGAATTTCTTCAGAAATCTGCAAATTTGATGTCCATCTTGTAACTTGAGATGGTTTGGGGTGGGCATGGCTCTAGAAAGGACAGTCTTCTCAGCTAAACTGGTCTATTTGTGTGTGTTCAGGTCCTCACTTTGGCTGAACTTCTCTGTTTCTTCAGTTAATGCTGATTTTTAGACCCAGTTCTACCCCTTGCTTAGACAACAAACCTTCAAACTTCCTCTTCAAGCAGTATCAGGGCTTGGATTATAATTCATGTGATGTTTTCCTGCATCAGACACTGTCCCAGCTGTATCTTCTGCCTCTGCAAGGAAGAGCCACGAGGTTTGGGGGGCCAGGGGAGTTATTCCTGGGAGATCTCTGGGATGTGGCACAGCACATGAAAACTGCAGTTTGAAGGTCACTTTATTTCTACCAAATAACTTAAAGAGGCTTTTATACAGCATTTTGATTTCAGAATGGAAGGGGTTTAGTTGCCCTGCTGGGAGCAGTCATGAATATTAAATTAAATAAAGACTGAGTGAGCATCAGCCCTCAAGTTCCCTCTGGTTCCTCTGCCTTTGGATGCTTCTGATGTTGTTCCCCTGGGGAGGGGAAGCCTTTTGGAAACCAAGGGCTGTCCTGATTCTGTGAGCCTTGGGAAGGGAACAGTCCATGCTGGCTCTGGTGTGGAATTCCCAGCATGGACTAGGAGAGGGTGGATGAGGAGCTGGGAGGAACAGCCCTCTCAGAAGCAGCTGAGACCTTGTCCTTGGTGCTTCCTCCCCAAGAAGTTCAGATTGCAGATCCTCAGGTCTTTTGGGCTGAGAACTTGCAGCTTGATCCACTTTCTCCAAACCACCTTTTGACTTCACCTATTTGGCTGTTGCTCTTTGGAAACTACATTTTCCTTTGTTTTAGCCCCACTGTTTGATCCTCTCCATGTCACTCCTATTAACTAACTGCATGATCTTATTAATAAACTTTTAGACCTCAAGCCATGAAAATTAGGTTTGTTCTTCCAAGGACTCCTCAGTGCCAGGAGCCTTCACTGCTGCCCTTTCCTGGCAGGTCCCTTGCAAAGCTCCTTTCATAGATCTGATCCTCACAGAATTCAACTATTCATCTCCTTTGTGTTTTTCTCTTCTTTTTTTTTCCCTTCCAACTTTGTGTCCTAACCCAGGAAAAATGTGAGGATAAAACTGGGCACCTTTTTGAGCCTGAAGCCAAAAAACTTTCCCTGGGTAACCTTGGATTTTCCCGGAGGGATTTTCTGATGACTTTTATGGATGTTTCCTCTTTTTTTGTGTGTGTTTTGTCTTTCACCAGAGACCTTTGCCAGCCTGGCAGAGGAGAGGGGTAAGAGCAGAGGGAAGAGCAGACAGAGGGGGAGAAGGTCCCTGTCTGGGAGGGAACGTTGTGGAAATCAGGGAACTTGGAGCACTGTGGTCTGTGTTGCAGCAGGTGAATTGACCTTGGGTTGAAATGGTTATTGTGGGGATTCCAAGGGGGGTATTGATGCAGATGTTTTAATGGCATAATGAAAATGTAGTGACTGCCTGGCTGGGTTGGTTTTTTCCCAGAGTGGCAGGCCCAGAGCTGAGGAGTGGGAGGAAGCTGGAGCTTCTCCTTGCCTTAGTCTTTACCACTACTATTAATTTTCATTACAGAAGAAATGAAATTCAGCCCAGGAGAGCTGCTGTGATTCCCAAGGAGCAAAGTGCCTCGCTTTTATGGCAGGAAAATGCACTTTAAAATGCTTTTAGGTTGCCTTGCAGACTGGTTTACAGTTCAAGCCATAGGCTGGCAGTTGGCAGGGAGCTGCTGCTTCCCCTGGGCAACCTTTTTTCTGCCTTTGGTTCCTTCCTCTGGTGTTCCTCTCCACGCTCCAGGCCATCAGGCAGCTTCTAATTAATCAGGGTCAGGAAGAAAATTTCCCCAGGGAAAGGTTATTTTCTCTCCACCTGCTCAAGGCTTTCCGAGCCTTCCAGCAGAGCTGCTGGGACTGCTTTGGGCAGGGAGAGTGGATGAGACTAAATGAGGCTCGTGTCTAAACCAGCCTGAAAATGTCAGGCCTTGAATGCTGCCCAATCTCTCATGGACATTTGTGGCTTTCCCTGCTCCTTCTGAACCAACTGCAAGTGCATTCGAGTCAGCTCTGATCAGCTTGGAAATATTGGCTTTGGGGGGAATGACTTTGGAGGAGCAGAGTGTGATCCTGGGGAGGGGAGGGCTGGCCTGGCAGCTGAGCTTAGTGCTGAGCTCAGCCTAACTGCAGGCTCTGCAGGGCCTGCCCAATCCCAGCACTCCAGGTGCAGGCAGGATGGTGGGCAAAGCCCAGGGGTGGGGCTGGGTTCAGTCTGCACGTGGGGGATGGTCACCAGCAGAGCCTGAGGGTCGTGGCAGAGGGAACAGCTTCATTTTCATCCCAGGGAAGGATCAGCCCATCTGTTGATTGTCCCCACTTTGCAGGAACCCCAAGTTCAACTCACCCATCTCTTAGAGGGGCAGAGCAACATTTCACTCCTTTCTGGGGCACAGGGCTCGAGACCCTCACAGCCTGAAGTTTGTTCTCCCTCTGATGGCAACAGCCCCTGAATTTTAGGTGATACCTAAAGATGGACATTTTCTGTGCTCAGACACCTCTGTGAGGAGGACAAACAGTGACCAAAAAAAGGGTTATTCTGCTTGTTTGGCCAATGAAATGACTTCCACAGAGAGCACCAGCACAGACCTCTGGTGTCCCCATGCACTGGGTCAGCCCCACAGTCCCTTCTGCCCGCAGAGAAGGTTGTGGCTCCTCAGCACCTGAGGGCAGGTGACTTCCCTTAGCCTGTCCCCTCTCATCTCCAGGGAAAGTCAAGGTTTCCACTCCCAAATTCCAAAGCAGGGAGCTCAGATTTGCTCTCGTGTCCCTCTCGCCCCTTCAGCACCAAGGACAGGGCATTCCGAGGGCTCTTTCAGCTTCTTGGAGTTAATCCCAAGACAGACTTATCCTTCAAAGACTGACCAAGGAGCAGCTTGTTTGGAGTTGGAGCCTGGGAGGAGCTTGCAAAGGGATTTTTCTGGGAGCTGTTGGTTTCCTGCTCAAACAGCCAGTGCCCAAAGTTCTGTTAGTGCAGAGAGAGCAGCTCTGAGTGCAGCACTCTGGGGACACTTGGCCTCCTTCTCAGCCTCTGTCCAATGCACTGGTCTCCTCCTTTCCCTCGTGGCTTCCAGCAGGTCCAGCAGCTGCAGTTGTTGTCTCTGGGGGTCAAGCACTGCCCTTTCTGTCTGTCCTCTCCTCCTCATTGGCACCCAATCCTGGATGCAGCACAGCTCCTGCTGGGATGGTTTTCCTTTGCCTTGGACAGGCTCAGGTTGGGTGGTGATGCAGCAGGACTGAGGCTGCAGCAGTTCAGGAGGCAGAGGAGGTGGATCCAGACTCTGGGAAGAGCTGAGGGATTCCAGCAGAGAACAGACTGGACAGAGGTTGGAGGGGACAGGGCAGCCCGAGGCCAGTTGGATGAACAAGAGCAGAGCTTATTTGCTGTTACAAAACATGAAGCACTTGTTAATCCAGCACAGGCAGTGCAAGCCAACAACCCCAAATGAGCAGATGTCTTTTGTCCCTGAGTGAAGAAAACTTTCAGTTCCCTCTTATTGGAGTCCTTTGCCAGTTCATGGAATCCTAAAATGGGCTGGTTGGAAGGAAAATTAAAGCTCATCTCATTCCCCCTGCTGTGGGCAGGGGCACCTTCCACCAGAGCAGGTTGTCCTACCTGGCCTTGCACACCCCCAGGGTGTGGTGCCCTCAGCCAGTCCTTGTCCAGGCTGTGGATCCTGCCCTGAATCCTGACAAGGGAAAGGCCACTGAGGGTTTTCTTGTAGGATCTTCCCTGGCCCAGGTTTGACTGACAGCTCCAGTGAGGTGAAATCTCATCTCCCTGATATTAAACTTAACCTTTATGGTTTCACTTTAAACAGCTCTGGAATTACACTGCCTGTCCTTTAATCAGAGCAGGTTTTTAAGGTAACATTTTTTTTGTTTAATGCTTCAGTCCACTCAGATTTACTGGTGGTGGGAGAGGAGCCACGTCCAGCTCTGCAGAGCAGGTTGGTGAGCAGCACTCAGGGCATTTGGCAGCACATCCTGGTGCATTATCTGCATTGTTTGGGCTCGAGATTACTGGGATATTCTTTGAGAATTTCCTTGGGGAAAGAATTGTCCATTCCTTCCCTGCTTGGCTCCAGTGACCTGGACTTTTCCCTGCTGGGGAGGGGAGTCTAAAATAACCCCTTTGCTGCTCCAGGCACAGGAATTGCCTCAGGGAAGTAAAGCAGGACTGAACCAGGGCTGTACAGAATAACAGGGAATGGTTGTGCCTTCTGGCCTTCCAGTTGAGGTGCAAATATTGACCTGTCTGCCCTCAGAGTTGTCTGTGGTGCCCCAGGGCATGAACCTGCCCCATAATAACCACCCCATCAGCTGCCCCCCACACACAGAGGGCAAAGAACTGGGCAAATCCTGCCCCAGCTTCCCAGCCTCAGAAAAACCACCAAGCCACGACCATCAGTCCCCTCTGAGCATCACTGGAATGTCCCCACTTCCTGTGCTGGAGCCTGTTATCTTTAATTAACACTCTTACATTCCCTTTTTCTGGTTTCCAGACTTGTTAATATTTCTTGGATCTCATTAATGTTTTTATTTTTTCCCTCAGCAAATTCACATTTGCTTTCCAAGTTAGGATTTTTAACAAATAATGAGTCTAATTTATTCTTGTAAAGAAGAGCTGACCTTCTAAGCTTTATATTGCAATTTAAAGCAAAAAAAAAGTGGGGGAAGGGATGCTGTGAAGCAACTGCAGAAGTAGCTGTAAGAACTGAAGCATGAGGAGCTCGTCTGCCTCATCAGTTCTTGGATTTTTGCATAAATTGGCTGATTCTGGCCCCTCTGGGCTGGGAGGGAACAAACTGTGTCCCTGCAGCCCCACTGTGAGTCAGCAGCATCTGCCTCATCCTCACCTGGCCAACCCCCCCTCTGCCTGCTGAGCCCGAGGGAGAAGCTGACAGGATTTACCACAGAAATAAGTGATGCACTATTAGGGACTTGAAACTTTAAATACCTCCTCTATAAATGGCTGCAAGGTGAGCCCTGGGGAGGGCAGAGGGAGGAGGGAGTTGGCCAGTTCCTCCAGTTGGGTCGTGTCCTCAGCCAATCCCTGGGATTGGGAGGGGAGGGGAGGGGGCTCTGGGGGTCTCTCCGTCTGCTGCAGACACAGGATCATGGAGAACATGGAAGGGATTCTGCTGGAATGACAGTGCAGGGAATGAGCTCTCTGGGCTCAGTGGAGGGCTGAGTGTCCTTGTTGTGTGCTCTGGATCAGGAGGGAGCTCTTGGGCACTGGAGGGGGCACAGCCCCACTGGGGTGGCTGAAAAGCAGCTGATGCCAAAGGGGGTTGCAAGAGCACCAGTCCCACCTCTGGTGACCTGGTGGGCTCAGGCATTGGGGCACACACAGCTCCTGGTGGGCAAAACTCATCTCAGACTGTGCTGGGATCTCTGCTGAAGGGCTTTTCCCCCTGGAAGGGGAATGTTGCCATCCTGCTCCTCCCTCGAGCCATCAGGGGGGTGTTTGTGGCTCCTGTTTGTTCCCCCTTCAGCTGGAGATTTAGTGCTCCCCAGAGCAATGGCTGGAATTTATTGGCAGCTTCAGTTCTGCATCTGAGCAGATGCATCAGGACACCAAGTCATCACCACATGACTGAGAGCACAACTGGGCTCAGCTTTTCTGCAGCTTCAACCTTTGAAAGGCAAACAAACAAACGGAGCTGTGCAAAGCAGCTGCAGTTTGGGTGCTGAGAGAGGAGAGTCAGATAAAAGTTCATTGGAGGGGATTTGCACAGTCCAGAAAGGCTGATGGATTCTATTGTTTAGTCCAGGGTTGCTGAGGAGAGGTTTGAGCTCCAAACCAGGGATCTGAAATGGAGACAGTTCACAAAGAACCATTCAGGGGATGGGCCATACAGAATGCAGAGAGCTCAGAGTGGGGATGTGTCTGCAAAGCTCCCTGGGCCTGGATTTAATGCTGATCTCTGCCCCAGCATTGCCTCTGCTGGCTTTATTTCTGCTCTGAAACCCTGAACAACCCCAGGGGGATCAGGGCAGAGGCAGCCTGGGCTCCCTGTGCTCACCACCAGGCTGAGTTCAGGGGGGATCTGTTTTTCCTGCTGTTTTCCTCAGCAGAACTTCCCCCAAACCCCCAATTCAGCTGCTGGGAGAGGGGCCAGGGAGCAGCAGTGTGAGGGTCTGCCCCTCAGTGGCCTGGCACTAATGCAGGTGGCACATGCCAAGGGGTGTCTGAGGAGCTGCAGAATCTCTGGGGGGCTCTCAGTGGTTTGGGGTGTCCTTGGCTTTACACTTTGGTTTGCTGACAGAGCTTTGGGCTGCCCCACTGTGCTCTTGGTGCAACACAACAAGGTGAAACCACCTGGGGAAGGTGCTGCTCCTGCCAGCAGAGGATGCTGCGTTCACCTGGCAGGGAATGTGCTGTCCCTGAGAGCTGGGGGGACTGGCAGTGCCTCCCCCTGGGCAAGGCACTGCTCAAACTGTGGCAAAACTGAGCCCTGCCCTGCTGGTGCCTCAGCCTTTGCCAGCCCTTAGGGTGGCATTGCCCTTGAGCTGTGCCCCTGGAACACCTAAACCTGCAGGCACAGTCCTGCTGGGGGCTGGCAGCTCCCCCTGGGCACAGGTGCCCTTGGGGCAGCTCCCAGGGAGCCTGAGCTGGACAGGACAGGACAGGAGTGCCAGCAAGGAGTGCCCAGGGGAACAGGGAGCTGTGGTGGGGCTGGCAGGAATAGCTCTGCAAGAAAAGAATATAATGCCTTCCACCCTCACATCATCCTCCTGCTGGCTGGTGCCACCCCAGAGCAGATTCCTGCAGAGGAATCGTGGCAGGGAGAGGCTGTGAAGGGGCACCCCCAAGCTGAGAGAAACCCCAAACTCATTTCATTATGTGGCAGAAAGTGGGGGAGTTCAGGAGTAACAAGCAGGAAAATCCAAGCTCATCTGGCTGGGCTGATAAAGGGCTGTGTGACTGAGCTGCCAGGAGACGAGCTGAGGGTTGGGCTGCAATCAGTGCCCATGGCAGCCCAGGGGCATGGGGAGGGCACTCATTATGGGCAGATATTCCCCACCATGGCCTGCAGTGTGTGAGGGAGAATTAAGGAGTTTAACTTTGCAAGAGCTGACAACAGAAAGGGGGATTTGCAGTAGATAAAGTCAACTTGCATAACTCTGTGAAGGCTTAAGGAAAAGGGGAGAAAACATTTTCTTCTTTGAACAGGGAGCTTTCTGCCCAATTCCTGCTCTGCTCTGGCCTCTGTAATGGGAGGCTCCACATTTCCCAGGGTTGGGAAGAAGCTCAACTGCCTTTGGTTTCCTCCCTGCCTTTTGGTGCAGTATCTCTCCAGAATTTCAGTCCTTGCTGTGCCTTTGTTCTCCTGTCTCATAGGAATGTGTTTCTGTGCTCAGCTCTGGCTCTGAGAATCAGGATTGTGGAATCAGAGTGGTTTGGGTTGGGAGAGACCCTAAAGCTCTTCTTGTTCCACTCCCTGCCATGGACAGGGACACCTCCCACCAGCCCAGGCTGCTCCAAGCCCTGTCCAACCTGGCCTTGGACACCTCCAGGGATGGGGACAAGGACTGAGGAGTCTGTTCTTTGCTGAACAGGAGTGGGTTTGGTGTGCTCTGAGTTTTCCACCCTGAGGAAAGGGCCCAGGGAAGGCACCTCTCCCAGTGCAGGGAAAATCCTTTGCATTAGAGGTCTTTCCATGTTTCCAAATATTTCTGTTTCTGCAGGGGAATCTGCTGAGCAGAGTGGGGGCCTCTTTGGCATCTGTGTTTAATGTCCTAATAACCTCCCATTAGGGGACAAAAAGCCATTTATCTCTGGAGAGGTGGGAAAGCACAGGTGACAAAGGAGGAGGTGGAGCAGAGGAGAGGTAATGAATGTGGCAGCGGAGCTGGGCAGGTAATAGAGTGCACTTTAAAAGACAGGAGGGGAAAAAGGAGACATTAATCTGCTGTCTGGGCTCAGAGGCCTGAACAGGCTTTATTGGCTGAAAGCAGAGCCCTTCTCTTGTCTCATCCCTGGAGGTCTTTGTGTTCCTACCCCAAAGGGATGGGGGAGAGATCATCTCTCCTCTTTCTCCAACAAACCCCCCCCCGTGGTGGGTGCCCAGACCCCCATCCATCCTGCAGCACACCCAGACCCCCATCCATCCTGCAGCACACCCAGACCCCCATCCATCCTGCAGCACACCCAGACCCCCATCCATCCTG
>JAWWEV010000069.1:4540029-4565533 GCA_035583235.1 Hafferia zeledoni | reverse complement strand
GGGTGCAGCAGCCCCGGCCCTGTGCCCTCCCTGTGCCCTCCCCGGGCCCTCCCCGTGCCCTCCCTGTGCCCTCCCCGTGCCCTCCCAGGTGCTGCTGGAGGTTCCCTGCTCTCCCCAAGCTCTGTCTGGAGCTGTGTCAGACCACAGATGGGCTGTGAGCAGGGCACCAACAGCTTGGCTCGTGCTGTGCTCCAGTAAACAAGTGTGGAGCAGATTGTGGTGGGCAGTGATACATGAGCCAGGTGAGCTGAGCACAGCCAACCTGTTGTACCCCCAGCACTCCAAACCTGCCACACAAACCTGCTTCTCCTTCTGAGGGCCACAAAGGTGCAGCACAGCTGCAAGTTCTGGCTGGGAACACTTAAATTGCTGAAGGACAAATCAAGGAGGTTGTAACATGAGTCTCAGCTTCTGGACAGGATCCTGCCCCAAGGTCAGAGCCCTTGATGCTCCTGCCCTTCCTTTGCCCACATTATTGCTTTGCTCCCAGCTGGAGCACCCCCTTGGCTTGTTCTGTGATGGGTTAACAGCATATCAATGCTCTGCCTCCTAGCAGGGTATTTAGAATATTCCTCTGAATTCTCAGGAGGAGATTTGAACAGCTGCCCCCTCCTCTCCTTGGCTGCTGCCACGTTCAGGGCAGGCATTGTTCCCTCACCTCAGACAGCTGTGTGGGAAAGGCCTCCAATCTCTCCAAGTCCTTGCTGTTGAAAGTCAGCAGTGCCCTGGTGATGCAGGGCTGGGGCTGAGCATCTCTGTGTGCAGGATAAATAACCACAGAGCTGAGCCACTTAATTAGGAACTGTCTGTGCCTCGCAGTGAGAGCTTCGTGCTGGCTGGGACTGTGCAGGGGATCAAAAAATCAATGGCAAGCACCAGAGGAGTCCCTCTGGATTTACTGAAGTGCCTGTAGGGACCATGCCCAACCCCATGGCTCAGGATTCTCCAGGAGGTCAGGCAGGAATATCACCCTTCTCTTCCATGCCCATCCTTTGCTCTGCCCATGCCAAGGTCTGTTCCTGGCTGCACAAATGTCCCTGCACTGTCAGCTCAGGAGGCTCTTCTGGCATCATCTACACAGAGGGTACAATATCTGAGTGGTTTTCTTTGTTTTAAAACACAGGACAAAAGACAGAAGAGCACTGAAGGAGGACTGTGATAGAAACAGTTCCCTCCTTTGGAGATTTCTCCTGCAGCATTTGCTCACATCAGTGCAAAGAACCAGTTTCAATTAGGGAAAATAGCAGGGACTGAGTCATTAAATCCAAACCAGTGTCCTTGGATCCCCCAAACCTTTCCTCCAGCTGATCTCCTGTCAGAGGAGCTGCAGCATTTCAGCTCTTTGGTCTGGGAACTGTCCTCTTGCCCTGGTGCTGAAGCATCTTGGATCAAGCTTCCCATGACACTCTGGATCCAGATCCAAAGCCCTCTTTCCTCCCTTTTATCCCTCTGCCCTCTCTGGGACTTGGCTGGGCTTGTCCCTTGACCCTCTGCTGTGTTGAGGAATGAGGCTGTTGGTCACATTTGGGAGCAACTCTTCTCCATCCAGGTGGCTCTGGAGAGTCTGAGCCTAAAGCAGAGCCCAGGCAGTGATTAATGCCTTGGCTCCCTTTTGCTGGTGGCTGACAGTGCTGCAGACCCAGCTCTGCTTCCCTTCCTGGCAAGATGTTCTCCTTTGAGAGTTTAAAAATGAACAATAACCCCCAAAAAGGTAGGAAATGTGTAAAACTCCCTTCTCTTCCCTTTTCCCTGCTTGGCTGACCTCTCTCCTAAAGCCTTTTGTCCCCAGAATCCTGTAAATCTCCATGAGATCTGCCCTGCCCCTCCCTTTGGCCAAGTCACAGGTGGAACCCACTGTTGGTTGACTGCTGAGCTGAGCTTTTAGCAAACAGACCCACATTTGATTGCTCCTTTGTCTTTCCCAAGGCAGCAGCAGGGAAGTGGCTGAGCAAGTAATGGACTTGTCTGTGTCGTTATTAAGTAACCATAAATAAAGCAGATAATAAAGGCAGTCTTTTTTACTCTCTCTTTTCAAACAGTGACAGGAGCTTCCTGGAAAATTACCTTTTTACCTTTTTTCCTTTCTTTTAGAGTACAAGTTAAAAGGGTTTGGTATTTCTCGACATTTAATAAACAACCACTTTCTCCTCATTTTCCATCCACTGAAGTAGAAGTAATGAATGCATTTTATCACTGTTCTCAAGAGAGGAGTGAGAATCAGGGATCTAAAGGGGAAGGCATCTCCTCCAATCCCTCAGTCGGGGTGCTGGGGGGCAGTTGGACATGGAACTCTCACCTTCCATCCCATAGAAAAGCATCTCTTTGGGCAGGACTGGTGCTGGTCTTGTTGTATCCTCCTCCACCCAAAATGGGATGCAGAGCAGAACTGCCTTTGGGATTTCCCTGCACTATAAATAAGTGAATATTTGAAATTATAGACATGTAAATAATAAATATTTCAAGATCTAAAAGTGCTGTCTTGATATTCAATTGGATTTATCAGGAACCTGCTTTAAAGAAGGAGGGTACAGAGAGGGGAAGTGGCTGCAGCTTTGACACCAGAGGAATTCCTTAATCCCTTTGTGCTGCAGCTCCCCATGTGCTGCTTCAGGTGGAGTATTTAAAGATGAGATTCCAGGTGCATTCCCAGTATCAGCCACATCCCAGCAATGATTTTGCCATAAACAGTCCCTCAGACTGTGGCTGAGGCTGTTTTATTGACCCTGGGATAGGATGGCAAACCAGGATGTGTTTGGGTTTGAGGAGGAATCCCCCGTGCCCACTAAATCCCTTTCCCTGCAGCTTCCACCTCTCCTGGCAAATATTTCCCTGTGGAAACAGAAGAACAGGAGCTCTCCCAGCTAGAAGGGTGAAGCAATCCTGCAGCAAAGGTTACTTGCTTGTTCTCAAATGGAAATGTGTTTATGAGTGAGAAAAATGATTTCTGGCAGCTCAGTTCGAGGGAAAAAGAACAGGAAGACTGAGCTAAAGGGATTGGGTGAGAAGGGAAGGTTTGGTGGGAGCGAAGGGCTGGAGAAACCATAATCAAGGAATGCAAAGTTCAGCTCCTTCCTTTCCTGAGGGCTTGGTGGGTGAGGCTCAGGGGTCCCTCCTGGAGCTCCAGGCACTGAGGGGCTGCCCTGCAATCAAGAGGGAGTTGGAGTCTTCTCCCCAAACACAGACACACATTTTGGTGCTTAACAAAACGTTCCTGGGTGAGATTCAGAGCAGCATCAGGAGCAGAGAGGGCTCTAAATCAGTCAGGGCTCCAAATCAGTGTCCCTTTCCTGAGCTGGGTGCCAGGTCCCACCCCAGCAGTGCTGCTGTTCCCATGGTGGGAAAGGGGTTCTTCAACCAGCAGCTCAGAGGTGGTCAATGCTCCACAGGCAGCACTTCTGCCTGAGCTGCTGCCCCCACCCAGCCCTGACTCCCTGGCACTGGGGGTTAACACCAGTCCCTGCTTTATTCAGGGGGAATTTGGGGAGCTGACGTGCAGGATGCTGCTCCCACAAGCAAGATGGAGAGCCCTGAAAAGCCCCAGAAGTTACTGCTGGAGGAGAGGATTGTTTTGTATCAGCTTGTAGACAAAATTCCTGCTTATATTTGTCAGCACTGGGGAGCAGGGACTGTTGTTTTGTGCTTTGCCCAAGGAATGTCTGTGTGACAACTCCCAGCCCAGATGTGGGATGCTGAAATCAGGTGAACAGCTGGAGCCACTTCACATTCTCAGAGGTGGTTAAAAGAAGCAAATTAGTGACAGGAAGTGTTGGATATGATTTATTATCTCTGTGAAAACTTAGACAGCCAAGCCCCAAGTGCTGTGCCACAGGAGGGAGGTCTGTTCCTTTGCCAGGGGTCTTCTCCCTCCAAACACCTCCTTGGCTCCAATCTGGGCACAGGAGTCCTGGGGTCTCCTTTCCACACCCTGTTTGTGCCCCAGCACCAGGAGGGAGGTGGCACTTGCCCTGCTGGCTGCCAGGCTGGGGGTGGATGGCAGGGCACAGCTGCAGCCACAGGAAATGGGCTGATCCTTTGAGGAAAACCTTCCCATCCAGGAGCCAAACTGGTTTCACATACAGGAGTATCATAACCAGGAAGGAGAACAGGCCCTGCCCTGTTATCAGGACCTGTTTAGCTTCATGAATCCTCTCAAACATCAGTGTGAGGGTGGAAAAGTAATGGCAAAAGAGAAATGAAGGCACTGAAAGCGTTGGGGGTGCCAAGGCTGTGCAGGGCTCTGCACTCCCTTCTCCAGGGGATTCAGGACTGAACATACACTCATTTACCAGAGCACTGCTTAGTCATTTCTGTGTTAATTGAGTGACTCAATGAGCTTCCAAATAGGAGTCCATTCACCAGAGGAGGCTCTTGGTGCTGCCAGGGAAGCTCAGAGCCTGCAGGGTGAACTCTGGTTCAGCAGAAACAGGAGTTGAGTGGAAATGGAGGGATTATGAACTGCCAGTGGGGACTGGGAGATTAGAGGTGCATGGCCAGAGCCAGGCTGGGCCCTGGGGGGCACCTATTTCAGTGACAGAAAGTTTTGTGTTTCCAGAGGTGTTGAGGGGTGGATTTTTTCCCAGCCCTGAGATGTGTTGCTTGGGAATAATAAGGAAGGGGGAGGATGGAGAGGGGGCTGTGAGGAGCAGTGATGATTTTTGTTGCATGAGGAGCACAGGGGCCAAGGAGGATTAAATGACTGAGCTGGGATCTGGCAGGACGTTATGGCAGAGCTGGGAACTGAGCCTGAGGCTCCTGCTTTCCTTCTGCTGCTTTTACATCTCAATTTTCTGAGAAAGC
Organism: Hafferia zeledoni; assembly: GCA_035583235.1. Lineage (NCBI taxonomy): Eukaryota > Metazoa > Chordata > Aves > Passeriformes > Thamnophilidae > Hafferia > Hafferia zeledoni. The sequence goes on along the minus strand of JAWWEV010000069.1, from coordinate 4,560,736 downwards.
ATCAAGCAGGGGCTGAGCTGGTGGGACCCCAGTGCTGGGGCATCCTGTGCCACAGCAGAGCTGGTGCTGGCACAGCCCAGCAGAGCTGCTCTTGTGTTTGAACACAAACCTGACCCCAATCCCTGTGGCAGCTGAAGGGAAAGGATCAGGTTTCAAGTCCAGCTTCCTCTGCTGACACCGGAGCGTTTATTTAAACGGAATGGTTAAACAAGTCCTTCTCAATAAGCTCTCCGGGCCCCTGGAAGGGACAGGGCTGTGGCAGCTCAGCCCCTCTCCTGGCTCTGCAGGGTTTCGATGCATCACAGTGACATTTGTCGGGCCAGTGTCGCTCAGGGCATGGCTGGGACTCCAACACTCCTTCCCTGCTGAGCCTCCCATGGGCGGCAGCTCCTCCCAGACATTGGCCTGTGGCCTGGGAGGACAAAATTGGCATGTCAAGCCCAATCATTTCAGAGGTCTTCATGCTGAATAACTCTGGGGAGTGACCTTGGAAGCCACTGTGGGGAGGGAGGGGGGGCAGGGACTTGTTCCTGCTTGACAAGGCAATTTTTTTAGACTGAGAACAGTTTTTCCCCTCTAAAAGGCTCCTTGGCAATTTGAATGTACAAGGAGGAATGTAGATGTTCATGATTATCTTGACATTGCCTTCTCCTGTGCTTCTCTTTTGTAATCCTCCTTGCAGTGATGTGTTTGGGTGTTTAACTGTTTCTTTGATGGCTTAAATTCCAGTGGGTTTTTTCTGTTCTTTCTGTTAATGTTGGAATGTGGGGAAGCAGCATCTCTGTCAGAAGTGCTGATGGGGAAGGGACAGAGACAGGATCTGCAGGACCTGCTCCTTCAGCTGGGGCTTTTATCACCAAGTTGTTCTCGTTAGGAATGGTGTGGAATGTCAGCAGCAACAGGAGTGTATGGCCTGGAAATTTTGGTTTGTCCTTGTGCTGCAGGGGAGGGAGAACAGGAAAAAGAGAGAGAGGCACTTCCAGGCTGTTCTCCCCAACAGGCAGAGCCTTGGGGTCCAGGGGCCTCCCTCCCACCCCAAAGCTGAACACCTTGTGGGGTTATTTGTGCTTCCTACTGGCAGTTCTGCAGAGCTCTGTCAGACTCTCCTCTCCTGGTGATGGGCACATCCCACTGCCCACACTGTGCCTCGTCCTCTCCTTGTTGGGTTTGCTCCAAGGCACTAGTGAGGTTGTGGTTTGCTGTCAGGCCCAGGGGGTGCTCACCTGGTTAACCTTTGCTGTCCTACCCTCTCCAGCCTTCAATCCTCTTAACACTGAGCCCACAACTGCCACCATCCCCAGGCAGATGAACTGGTGGCTGATCTTTAAAGGAGTGAGTGTGATTTGCTGCGAGGGAAGAGCACGAACACCTGACCCAGGGTAGTGCATTGAGCTGTAGAGCTGTGCCTGTGATTGCCAGCTCTGTTTGGGGCTGCAGGGCCACAGCTGCTGATTCCTGCCTGCCCTCGGGCTCCTGGGGAAAGCAGGAAGGTGCAAACAAGAGACATTTATTAACTGTGATGCTCTGAGTGCGTGGGAAGGAAAATCGAGGTGTGTTTTGCTGTTGTTGGCTGAGGTTGTACTTCTTGATTGTACCTTTTCCTCTAAACAACAGGGTGTTTAACATGGCAGAGAGTGTGTCTCACCAACATCAATAACGAGAATAATTAGTGCAGTTGGAACCCATGAGTGTAACTCCCTCTGTCCGTGGCTCTGGTGGGCACATCCTCACACTGAGCTTCTCAGCAGCCTCTGGATGTGCCTCTGACTTACATGGCCATGAATTAAGTCTAAATTAAGTCTGGGGTTTTTTTGAAACTGAACCAGCTTGAGAGCTCTGAGTGTTCATCTCCTTTCTGGAAGTAAATAGCCCAGTGACCACAGATTAAGGAGCTGCCTGAAGAACAGCTTTAGCTGTGAGTTGGGAGTAAATGTATTTTTCTCTTTTCTCTGCTGAATATTAATGATTCCTCCCTGGAGCAGTGGGGTTTAGCACAGGATCTCCTGCAGGAGCCCTGCTGGAGTGCACTGGAATAGAGCTGATAGCCCAAGCATGAGGGAAGGGACTGTCAGGAGTTTGTCTTAGAGCCTTGATGGAAATAACCAGAGGCACGAGATGTTTGGGAACACACTCAGCTCCTTCCAGCCAAGCCCTGAAGCTCAAAGCTCCAGAAGGGTGAGCCCCAAAGGAAGGGCAGGGCAGGGCAGGGCAGTGCTTGGAGGAGCTGCAAGAACAGCCAAGTTTTGTCCACAGCAAGAGGACACAGCCCTTTCCCAAAGTGGGGATGTACCTTTCCTGTTCTCTGCATTGAGATTGCTTTGTTTGGCATGGACTGGGGGGATCATTCCAATGCAACAGCCCCTCAGCACCTCCAGGCAGCCTCGTGGGGCCCTTGAGACACCCCCACTCCCTGTGCTGGGGACCTGCAGCCTCCTGGACACTCAGGGTGTCTCTGTGTGTCCCTCTCAGGGTTCTGGTGCCTTTGGCTTATAAAGGCAATATATGGAAATGCAACACAAAACTTAAGCCCTCAGCACTTCTCTAATCCTCTTCAGCAGCACAGGAGTCATTTTTATGCATCCAATAATCAAATTTCCCTGGGTTTATCTGTCACTTGCAGACCTCCATCACCCTTACTGAGGAGCAGGGGGAGATATCCAGGGACTTGTAACACCAGCCATGTCCTGTTGTTCCCATTTGTTTGCTGAGCATGAGGGTGGAGAGGCATAAATATTAAAATATACCTATTATATAGCCAGCCCTCCATTGATAAATGATGTATAAAATCAATTTACAACCTAGGAATAAAAAGCATCCATGAAGTGCTTGCTAGCTCCAGGTACTAGAAAATTATTCCTCTATAACTTGCTCTGACTGGAACTCATTACACACTCTGTCCATAGAATGATTTTGTTGTTAAAACCTGTGTCATTCAGAGCTTATTTATTCCCTCTCCTCACACAGGATTTTGGAGAGTGTCAAGCCAAGAGGGGCTTGGCTTGGCTGTGTTGGGCTGGTGCAGCAGTGCCAGCCCTGCCTGGCTCAGTGCTCAGCAGTGCTTGGGGAATTGGGCAGGAGGAGAAAAGGGGGAAACATTCTCATTTCTATCCTGAAGACTCAGCACCTGAATATTTCCCTTTGGACAGGTGAGCAGTCCCCCTTTCCTCTGGCTGTGCTGAGTTTAACCCCGGCTGTACCTGCTCTCACACTCACCAAAGGGAAGAGATGTCCTACCTAGGTCCAGCCTGGGAATAAAATCTCCCCAGATTATCCAGTTTGGCTTCTCTCAGGGGTTTAGAGGAGCCCCTTCAATTTTGGGAAGGAGCAACAGCAACATGGGAGAGTTGAGGAGTCTGGTCTGAAGGCATCCTCCTCCTCCCCTGTGACACAGGGAAGCTGAGGTTTCTTTGGCTGCTTCCATGGATGTTCTGGGCATGCAATGCAGGCACAAAGAGAGTTTGAGGCTTGATTGAAAGAGTTTGTGTCACCAGCTTTGTGTTATCTCAGTGCTGATATTTTTGTGCACAGTTTTGTGTGACAGAGCACCTAAAAGACCCCAAAGGAAGATTCCCCTCTGCTTTGGAGGCACAGCTGGTACACAAGGCCAGGCTGGAAGGGGCTCTGGGCCACCCAGTCCCCTGGAAGGTGGCCCTGCCCATGGCAGGGGGTGCAGTGAGATGAGCTTCAGGGTCCCTTCAGCCTGACCCATTCTGTGGCTCTGCTCATGGAGGCCCTGGAAGCTCCTCAGGGACCAAGGTGTTAATTGAAATTCCCCCCTTAGCTGGAACATCCTTGTGGGTGGCTGAGGCAGACGTGAGCTCACCGTGCCCTTCTCTGCTCTGGCTCCAGGCCAGCCCTGGAGCTGCATCAGCTGCTGAGCCCCTGGAAGGGGCAGGGATGTGTGTTTGGCCATGGCACGTGCTGGGCTTACACAGCTCAAGGTCCTGGCTCTGAGAGGTCGGCCGAGTCCTTCTGAGAGTTGCAAGGCTGAAACAAAGGGTAAAAAGAGGCCAAGCCAGATGGTGAGAGCAGCAGTGGGAGGTCCAACCCCTGTTGCACAGAGGAATGGCTGACCTGGGAGTTTGGCAAGAACAAACCAGAGGATAAAAATAAAATTCCTGTGAGTCAGCAGAGCGCAGGTCTCATCAGCCAGACCTGGTGGCTTTTCTGACAGCTGTACAGCTCTGCCTGGTGCAGGCACAGTGTTGGGAGCACATCCTTACCTTCCTCTGAGGCATTTGACTTGCTCTCACCTGACATTTTGATTAAGAAAAACTTCCATGAGGTGGAATTAATGGGGGGAGTGTGAGATGGATGAGAGTGTGGCTCAGCAGCAGAGCTCACAGTGCAGTTGTTCAAGGAACAGCATCAATGAAGAAGGTGCTTTAAAGCAGCTTCCCCAGGGATGGATTATTTTGGGCCACAGCTATTCAATACCTTTATTAATGACTGAGCTGATGAGCCATGTCCTTCGCTGGGCTCGACTGCAGATGAGGTAAAGATTTGTGATGTTGCAAACAATGTCGTTATTGTTCTGGCATGAGGCAAAGTGCCTGGTGCATGGCCACGGGCCAGCAGATCCCTCTGCAGCAGCCAGAGCACCCAGGGCATGTGCAGTGAACATTCTGGGGTGGGAGCTCAGTGGTTTGCTGGAGATGGACCTTCCTGTCCTGCTGACACTGTCGTAGCTCCTCTCTGGCTCTGCTTTTCTCAAATAATGTTGCCCAATGCTTTGGTGTCCGAGTTCCTACATCACAAGGAATGTAATGATGGCCTAGAACCTTCTCCCCCACAGCTAATCCCAGTCCAAACCAGTGTAAGCAAGGAGAGCATCCAGCCCCCTGACACTGCTTTTGGGACCAGCAATTCCCATTGTTTGCACTTCTGCAGCCTCTGGAAGATGCAACACAGTCCGTGGCTCTTCTTAGGGATGTTGGTGTGAATAAAGCCAAGCCTGGGGGAGCAGAAATCAGTCTGGGGGCTTTGCAGAGATTGTTCCAGCCAGGGGCAAAACTGGTGCCTCTTACTTCTTGATTCATGTACAGAATAAATAAAATTTAAGAAATCATCTGGTTAAATGCAGCAAGAAAGTGCAGCAAATTAAAATCAATGCAGGGCTGTAGCTCTAGGGAGGATTTTCAGAGTTTTAGGCAGAGGCTGTTCAGACAAACAGGTACCACCTTTTGGTGAGAAACCTTTTGACCAGCCAAGGAAACAAGGGCAGCAAAGAGGGGCAGAAAGCACAGGTGAAGCTGCAGCTGCTCAGCCCTGGGGGAGCCCCTCCCCAGCCTGTCCCCACTGCTGGGGTGGAGGCACCTTCAGCTGGATCTGTCCTGTTCTCTCCTTTGGGGACCTTGTGCACAGCAGAGAGTTAATAATGCACAAGTGACAAGCATAAACCCCAGCCCTCACTGAGGGGTGCAGCTGCTCCTTGCAGCTCTCCTGTCACTGAGCATCTCTTTCAAGAGGCACAAGTGCCCAGAGCCCCTCCAAACTCCTCTTCCTTTCTCTCCTCTGAGCGGGGGTTCGTGGCATTCACCTTGTTAAAAAGCCATTAAGCTGTAAAACAATCTCTCTCTTAATAACTGTATTAATTTTAAATGCCAGAGATATAGTCATAAAACCTCCTTGCAGGTTGTTCGAGCCACAGAGCCCTTTCCCTGCTGTGCCAGCAGGCTGGAGGCTGCTCCCAGCCCTTCCTGCTCTGCACTGGGGAGAACTGGAGCGGCGTATTTTACAGCAAGTGCCGTGTTTGAAAAGGTCAATGGCTGACGTTATTCATGGAGGGGGAAAGAGGAGGAGGAGGAGGAGGAGGGAGAGGAGTCTCTGGGCCTCTTGCTGTGCAAAGTTCCCTCAGTTCTGCTGAGGGGCTTTGGCACCTCCCAGGAGGAAATGGGGCAGTGGGATGTTGATGCAGCACCAGCCCTACTGGGGAAAAGGTGATTTCAAAGTCAGCCTCTCAAACTTCTAAATTGCCAACAGGTTCCCCTGTGACTGAAGATACTCTGAGGGACACAATCCACATAGAGCAGGTCCTGCTTCCAGCCTGGAATTCTTCAGTGTCAGCTTTAAGCCACCAGTTTTTGTGCTGTCTTTGCTAGTTTAGAGAGACCTTCACTGTCTCAGAGCTGGGTTAGAAAGACCAACAAAGCCACTCACTGTGTCAACAGGCAAATCAAACCTGGCTTTGGTGTGAAGTTCAGCATCCCTGAGGCTGAGAGTGCCCTGCAGAGGATTGTGGTCTGGACTTTCCTGGTGTCTCTAAGCTCAGGGGCTCCCTGGGTCCCTTCTGTGGGTTGTAGAGTGACAATATTTGCACAGATAACAAAAGTGTTCACTGGTTTTTCCCCCTTGGAAACACCCATGAGAAGTGGTGCTCCAGTGTTGGGATTCCTGGGCTCTGTGAGCATTGGGCCAGCTGCCCATGCCCCAAAAGTGCAGGGAATTGGAGGCTTTAAAGCAGACTGGAGTGTCATTGTCCCATTTCTGACCTGGTACATCCCCCAGCTCTGGATTGCTCACTCAAGTGCCTTTTGCTGACATGTCTTCCACACTTCACCTTCCTCAGTTGCAAAGTGCCAATTTGCTGCTTGCTGAAAGCCCAGAAGGGAAGGGCAGGAGCCACCTGATGGAGGACACGAGGCTGTTGATATTCCTTGAGAATTCAGAGCTGTCTCTCTTTAGGTCAGGCTGCTTTATTTCCAGGGGCACTTTGGTGGATGAGGAGCGAGATGAGATGTGAAGTCTCAGATGCTGCTGCTCAGGAGCGTTCAGGTTCCTGCCATGGAGTGTCTCTTCTTGTGTCACAGTGACATTCAAATGACAACCAGAGCTGTCTGACAACATCACTGGTGCTTGATGGCACATCAGGGGGAAAGCCAGGGAGAAAAGCTGTTCAGTGCCCAGTACTGAGTGCTCTGCAGTCAGCCCTGGTGCTGCTCTGCAGCCTCAGAGCTCAGCCCGTGCTGGGGGGCAGCAGAGGGGCTGCAGAGCTGAAGGACAGCACGTGAAGAGGAGCAGCTCCTGTTGCTTTGCTGCTTGTCTTGTTTTATATGAATGCTGTCACATTTTATTGCCAGCCTGAGACCTGCCATGTCCTGAGTGCTCAGGACCAGGCCTGCCCTCAGGGGCTCCATCCCAGCCTTTCCCCCATGTTGCCATCAGTGGTGTCTTGTGAAGAAAAAAAAAAAAACCACTCAACTAAGTCAGATAGAATAATTTTCAATCCGAGGGTTATTCAGACTTCATGTGTCTTTTGCAAGACACAGAAATCCTCAGTATGAGGTTGAATGGCTGAAGGGCTGAGAGGTAAATAATTCTGCTGTTTGATCCAGAGCTGGCTTTGTCCCTGTTTGTCACTTGTGATCGATGTCACCCCCTGGTCTCCCATTGTTATTCTGTTGTTGCTTGTCACAGTCACACCTTCCTTTGAATCCTGTTCTTGTCTGTTTTCCCTCTTCCTTTCTCTTCTGACACGGGGCTTGTGAGTAATTTATGTATGACAATATGAGACTAATTCTGTTGTTATGTCAGAGGGAAATTGAATCTGGGGCTTCAGAGCTGCATCTGGGGGAAATCTTGCAATGAATGTGGAGTGCAGGAAAACTCGGTGTTCGATTCCCTCGCTGTCACTGCTGCCAGATTGAGTCATTATGAAGGGCAGAGAGGGGGAGAAAGGAGAAAAAAACCACAGGAGCTGGACTGAGAAATGAAAGGGAAAGGAGGAGAGGACAGGAGAATGAAGACCAAAATAAAAGGAGCAAACGAGGTGGCAAACACAGTAAACAAAGGTATTGGCAGAGTGCTCAGCTGAACATGGAAAGCAGGTGCTTAACATGCAGTGAAAGCAAAAATGCAGCTCAGTGAAAGGTTCAGACCATTGCTGAGTGTCCAGCCAGAGCTGGGGCAGTGCTGCCCAAGTGTGGCAGTGATGGAGAGTGGGACAGCCCTGCAGAACCCCCCTCAGATCCGGGGGGAAGCTCCATCCCCCCCACTGCTGGGGGGAGGCTCCTGGGTGGAGGTTCCTGTCCCTCTGTGCTGGCAGCAGGGACTCAGTCCTGGCCACGGACCTGACTGGCTGCAGGGGCACAGCTGGGATCCCACATGGCATCTGCAGCCTTTGCCATTGGAATTTGTCACCCTTTGCTCCAGGTGTCATCAGAGAAGGTGAACAAACCTTAAACTGGGATCTTGGATGGTGCCACCCCAGTTGGGTTTTACTGTGTCAGTGCAAATATGGGTTCAACAACAGGAAAAAAAGAGCAGATTTAGAGGATCTTTGTCTTTTCCCAGCTCAGCTGTGCTCCATTCCAACAACAAGTTAAAGGAGAAAAGCTCAGTGATGGTGTTGTATTCCCTGTGCTTGGTGAGCTGGACTTTGCTTGATATTCCTGAGCTGCAGCTGCAAATAAACCCTCACTTTGTTAGAATGACCCCAGTCCCTGGCATCACTGGCACAGAGGTGTGTGGGTGCTGAACCCCCCTGGGGTTGTTTATGGCACTGCTGGCACAGCTTTGCCCCAGCTCTTGTAGGGGGTTCTGCTAATCCTGTGTGTACAAGGAGTGGCAGCTCCTCCACCCTCCCACCCTCCCCTACTCAGCAGCATCTCTCACTTGAGTTCCTGATGCTGCTTTACTATTAATTGGCTTGTGTAATCTCTGAGATTGTTATTTATTAATAGATTGTTCTGAGCATAGCAAAGTTCATTATTTAAAGCAGGAGACTGAGAGAGATGCAGAGGAACAGATGGATGCATGGAAGTATCAGAAGAAGGACTAGTTAAAATTCCAGACATGTGCTGAGCCTTGACAAAGGATGGAAAACAGAATCAATCATCATTATCTGGGAGAAAAGCCATCAGTCTGTGTTTAAAATGAGCACTTTGTGGATTAAGCCCACGATGCCAGAGCTGTGAGGGTTTTGCCTGGTGGCTGCAGCCCTTGGGCTTGGATGGAGCACTGGGGAGCACAAAGGAGCAGAGGGAAAGGGAAGAAGGTTCCTAAGCCTGAAAGCACAAGGAGAGGTGGTTTGGATGTCCCTCCAGCTCTGATGGGGGCAGACAGGGGTCATTATTTATGGCTGTATTGGTTAAAGCCACCCCTGCAATGGGAGGGCTGTTGAAGCCTTTCAGATCCCACCCAAGGATTGCTCTGAGCAGCTGTGGGAAACAGGCTTGGAAAAGAGCAGGAATTTCCCTTTGGAATGATGTGGTTTCCCACCAGGCTGCTCAGGTGGATTCTCAGCTGATCATTGCCTGTAAGTGCCAAGAAGGTGCCAACACCAAAGAATGGAAGTGCCAAATACACAAGACGGTCAATTTGGGAGCCACGAGGGATTTTGGAGCCAGCCAAGCCTTAAAGATGGGTAGAATAAGTCAAAGCAAGGCAAAGTCTCTGTCACACTGAGCTGATGAAACTAGAATTTAGGAATTTTAAATCTCAGACCATTCTCTAAGCCTCAGAATGTCTTTTGTTTGTTGTTTTTTGTGGGGTTTTTTGCTTGGGTAAGTCATTCTGGTACTTGCAAACACACCAGCTTTCTTCCACAACACATGAAATGTTATTAAACATAATATCTGTTGGCCCCCTGCATGTGAAAGCAAAGGTCAGTTCCATTGTGAACTGCTGCTAAAATGACTCTAATTGCATCCAATTTTGCAGCCCTGGGTTTCTCTGCCATCAGCAGGCCCTGAAATGCTCAGCTGTAACAGCCAAACCAGCAGTGCTGCTGCTCTGTTGCCTCTCAGTAATTGGTTAATACTGGAGCTCTTTGGTAAGAGGAGAGAGGTCCTTTTTTTCCCCCCCAAACATAACTTTTATATCATGGCTGTTCCTCCAAACAAGGTTATTTCTGGCTGGGTCCTGGATGTGCTTTTATCTGGAACCCATTACCTGTTCCTGGGCCACTCCAAGGCACAATCAGCATCTCCTTTGTGTCCCTCTTACCTCCAGACTGTGTGTTTGGGACATTTGCTCTGCACGTTCCACATTGACAGGGGAGGGTTTGCTGTTGGTTATTTGATTTTCAAACAAACAGGTCACAGACCCAATTGGTGTAGTTGTCTGATACCTCTTTCTGAAAACCCTTCCTGAATCTGGACATTTCCTGGCATGTCACCTGTGAGGCAGAGGCATTTCTGCCTCCCCCAGTGAGCTCTTCTCCCTCAGAGCCACTGAGAGGCTTTTAAATACTCCTAATGTGGAGCCTCCTAATGTGGCTCTTCCTTGCACCGAGAGGGCAACTGCAGATCTTCTAATAATGGACAATTTCCCTTCTCCTTTTTTCCATCTGCCATTGAGCACAGACAGATTGCTCTTAACCTCCATGTCCCCTTCATACCTGGCTTCCTTTTTTTGGACCTGAAATGCCAGAAAGGGAGGAAATGAATGATGCTTTGTGTTCTTAACATCTGCATCTTCCCCAAGAAAGGGGCGGGGGAGAAGCTTTGGGAGGATTTCTGCAAAGAAAATCTTCCAGGGCTGCTGGAAGAATTCAGATGATGGATTCAAGGCTGTCAGATCCATCAATGCTTTCCTGAGACACTTTGCAGAGCCCAGCAGAGGGAAATGAGAGCTGGGCATGGGGGAGATGAATCCTGAAACAACTCATTGATGTTTTCTTTCTTAGTCCTTGTCTGAGGCCAAACTGCCCCTGGTTTTCATGAGGTTTGGTTGGTAGTGACTTCAGGGGTTGTTCTTGTTTGGGAAGGGGCAACAGAGAAACAACTCCTGGGTATGCAGAGGTGTTCACAGCACCCATTGTGCCACATGCTCTGATGGCACAGGTGCCCAGAGAAGCTGTGGCTGCCCCAGCCCTGAAGTGTCCAAGGCCAGGTTGGACAGGGCTTGGAGCACCCTGGGCTGGTGGGAGGTGTCCCTGCCCATGGCAGGGGTATTTAATTAGCTGGTATTGAATTAGATAGTATTTAAGGTCTCTTCCAACTCAAACCATTCTATGATTCTGAGAGAACCTTCCTCTTTCCATGGCTTGAGTATCCAGTCATGAAGGGGAGTTGTGGGAGTTTTCTTTGAGCAAAGAGAATTGAAATTGTCCTGGTGAATGTGCCAAAAGCTCCCAAAGGGTGACCACCAACCTGTCCTCCCTACTAACCCTTATCCCAACAGCTGAGACTTAAGAAATGACTTTGCAATCACAAAATGGTGACTCTCCAGCTCAAAGTCTGAAGTAGCTTGCCCAAAATTTCAGGTGGTCTTGCTGAATGTGCCCCTGCCCACCCTGCCCTGCCCTGCCCAGCCAGACCAACAGCCCCAGGCCTTGCTGCCCAGGGAAGACACGAACAGCTCCAGAGCTGGGGACTGGCATTTGTTTCACCTGCTGCCATTCCTTGTGTACCCCCTTTTGGACATGCCTTGGCACAGGACTGGGCACAGCAGGGAAGGGGAACACAGGGTGGTGCAGCTGAAGTCAAATATCTTTCCCACCCTGATGTGAGTGAGTGGCTGAGCCAGAAGGAGAGCCCAGGGCTCTGCCTGAGCAGGAGGAGGTGGATTTGCAAAGTTTATTTCTGTGCCAGTGGAACAAAGTGTGAGTGTGGGGAGCAGGGCAGGGGCTGAGCTCTCCTGTCCCAGGGCCAGTGTGTCCCCCCTCAGTGGGGGAGACACTTCCCTCACCTTCTCCCAGGTTGCCTTTGCCCTTTCCAAGAGCCATCCTAGGATGGAGAAAGTAATTCCTGTAAATGCTGCCAATGCATCAGGAAGGGAGTGGATCAGGCCCAGCCCCCCCATGTCCCATGTCCTGGGCTCTCACAAACCACTTGGCACCTTGGCCTGAGGGACAGGACAGTTCCTTCTCTCCAAGCTCCTCTCAGGGGGGATTTGAGCAGGACTGGGGGGGTGATGGATGGGAAGTTTAGAAAACCAAGTCTGAGGGATCAATAGAAGAATACACACCCAATGTATCATGCAAGTTCCTCCTGTCTGTGCAGCACTAAATCAAAAGTGATGAATGGCAGACTCGTCACCCTTGGCACCTCCAGCTGCCCCAGTGGAGCAGTAGCAGCCACTGACATGGATTATGCTGCTTTTGGAGCCCATTTCCTTTGCTTCCCTAATAATTCTGGCATTGAAACATGAGGCTCTGGTTTTAATATCCTTCCCTTCCTCCAGTGCTCTCCATCTCTTTCCCCATGCAATTTCCATCTTGCAGGCACAGTGCCCATCTCTCATTCCCCTGGATGTATCCAGGCAATCCACTGCAGGCTGGAGCCCCTCTGGAGCATGGCTGGGTTGTTCCTTAATTTCTAAATGAGTTGCCTCTCCTGGAGGTTTTGTTGCAGCCACATGAACAGTCAGAGGCAGCAGGAGCTTGGAATTCCTCTCCTCCTGTGAGCTGGTGCTGCTTGTCTGACCCAGGAATCTCTGTGGAAGGGCAATAATGCAGGAGCAGGTTTGGTGAGGATGCCAAGGTGGCACCAGCTCCAGCAGCCTGGGGAATGCAGGAGCAGGTTTGGTGAGGATGCCAAGGTGGCACCAGCTCCAGCAGCCTGGGCCTTGCAGAACTGCCCTAAAATCATCAAATGGCATCTGGGCTTTCTTAGAAGTTTGTGGTTTTGGCTTGGAATCCCCAGGCCAGGCACAGAGACTGAGTGTCCTCTTCTGCCACCCCCTCATGCCTTTGCAAGGTCATTTCCACCATGAACAGCAAAAGCCTCATTTTATTGCTTTACATATTTATAAAAAATGTTCTCAGTAGCAGCTGAAGTGACACTGAAGTAAGTGGTGAAATTTTCCTGGATTGGAGCTCTCTGGCTGCTCCAGTGGGAATATTTCCACCCCTCTGTTCCAGCTCACTTGGCCCAGCTGCAGATGACAAGGGGCTGCTTTAGTTCCCGTGCTCTTGATGTAAGTCAGCTCTTAGTTCTGCCCAGTCAGACTTGTGCCACTGTGACAAGCATGAAATGGTGAATTCAGAACATCAGCTGGCCAAGAACTGGGGAAGTTATTCCTAAAGATGGCAGAGATTCGTCTCAGTTGATGCAGAAAGGCAATCAGTTCTCTCTGAGGTGGCAGGAGCAAAGCTGAGGGGCTTTAACAACTCCTTGAGAAATATCAAATTATGTATCATGGAAAACCAGTCCAGGCTGGTGTAAAAAAACACTTGGGAATTTCCTATGGCAAGTCTGCAATTCCATCATGCCCTGAGAGCAACAACAACATCCTCCCAGGCTTCTGGATGGCCAGGACTGAGCAGGATCTCAGGACACACGTGCTCCAAAATATTATTGCAGGATGGGGACAATGAGAAAGGAAAAACCCAATTCAAAGTCACGACAACAGCAGAGCCCTGGAGGGAAATCTGAACACAGAGCCAGGAACGAGAGAGACAATAACAGGGAGAGAGAATTGTGTCTTGAGGTGGCTCTGAGTGAGAGCTTCTAGAAGGAAATAGGAGAGGCAGAAGATCCTCTGTTATCTATCAGCTCAATTGATTGTTGTACCCAGAGCCTGGCTCAGTAATAAATGAGAATGCCACTCGTCTGCTTTTCTGGTCTATTTAGAATATTTTTAGAAGTGGTTTTGAAATAAATTCTGATTAATCTCTTGAATTTGCCTTTGCTCACTGAGACTTATGGCAACATCAGATTTAATTATCCTGTGACTGGGAGGGACGTAGTGAAGGCAGATACAAATCCTGGTGACAGCTGAGAGTGGCAGGAGAGGATTTATCCTTGGAGGAACTCGAGTGCTGCACTGGAGCCTGAGCCTTCTGCAAAGGAAAAATGGGGTTTAGCTGCCAGAAGGGCAAAGCAGAGGGACTGAGGTGGTGGAGAGCCCTGGGTGGGTGATGGCAAACCCTCCCCTCAGGGTGATGCTCTTTGCCAGAGTTCCCCCACAAAGCCAACAGTGCCCAGAGCTCAGAATCCCAAATCCCACCTTAGGGCTTCATGGAACCATCAAGATTGGAAAAGACCTCCAAGATCATCAACTCCAACCTTCCTCCTCCTCGTGATCTTCAAGCAAGGGGCTTCTCAGAGGGATAAAACTCACTCCATGGAGACCAACAAGATTTTCTAGACCATCCTCTTTGGGATGATGAATTCCAGGCTGGTGCCCACATGGAGTGGGGCAGATGTTTGGGCAGCTGAAACCCTCCCTGCCCACCCCCCAGCAGCCTCCTGCCTGTGCTTGCTGGCACCTCCACACCCCACCCCAGATGTGTCTGCAGGTAACTGCTGCCTGAGGGTCCCTTTAGCACAACTCTGGAGTGCCTGGCAGCCAGGAGAAGATAAATGTTCCTTAAGCAGCACCTGCTTGCTTGAATAATTTCCCAGGAAAGGAGGCCACTTAGAGTAATTCATTACCAAGCCTTTGTTAGCACAAACAAGGCTGGAGGAGTGAGCAGCACAGCTTTCCTGCTCCTCACTGTTTATCAGCTGTGCTTTCTATTAAGAGTTCCCAGCCCTCTCCTCTCTCACTTTCCCACTTCTCAGCTCTGCAGCATCATCTGGTCACGCTGGGGACATTTATAGCTCTTTTCTTGGCTTGGGTTTACACTGAAGCCCAAAGAGAGAACAACAAAGCAGCTTTTCCCTGGGGAGGGAAGCAGAGGGACAGGCTGGAGCCTGGGCAGCAGGAACAGAGCTCTGGCTCAGCACCTCTCCCTGAGCTCTGCCCTGTCAGTGCCTCTCACCCAGCACTGAGTGGTGGACAAGGTCAGACCCTTCAGTGCCACGAGGTGTTGCATCAACCTGGTGGGGATTTCTAGGCAAGGGGTTTGTGTCTGGGACACTGGGTATGGGATGTTCCTCCTCTGTGATGTCCAGGTTTAGTCCTTACTGCAGAACCACAGAGCGACCTTAAAGCTCATCCAGTCCCACCCCTGCCATGGGCAGGGACTCCTTCCACTAGACCAGTTGCTTCAAGCCCCATCCAACGTGGCCTTGGACACTTCCAAGGATGGGGAGTCCACAAATCCAATTGCAGACCCAGGGGAGCAGGATTAGAAAGAAAAAACTGAAGTAGGAAGGAAGCAGAGTATTTTTCAGTGCTATTTTCAGTTGAAGGCTCAGGTCTGATCCTTGTCCTCCCCAGAGACTGAGCCTGACCTTAAGCCAATCACTTTTCATGCTCTAAACAAGGTTTGATTATGTTGATGGCTCCAAGTCCCAGCGTGATAAATGTGAGGTGAGAGCAAAGCATTCCTAAACTTTTGGAGAAGTTCTGCATCCCTGGGGAAGGAAACCTGTCCCACCACTCCCAGCCCAGCCTGGCCAGGGTAATGAGAACTTAAATGCTGCTTGGGATGAGAGAATAGAAATATATTAGTCCTGTAATGCCTGGAATCAGATGCAGATCTAATTTTGGAATGGACTCACATTATTTTTAGGAAACTCAATGTATGAAGTCAAAGCTCTTTAGTGAACAAGTCTGAAACCATTTTGGTTCTCCTGTCCCAGTCCAGCAGGAGAAAGGCCCAGCAGTGAATATGAATGCCCAGCTTCATTTTCCCCAGCACCAACTGTGTGATTCAAAAGCAGCTTCCCCTGGGCAGGAGCAAAGGCTCGATGTGGTGCCTGCAGGAGAACACAAAGCTTTTCATTCTCTTGGAGCTGTTCAGTGCAGGGATCCAGAAAATGAGATGTTTCTGTAGCCTCTTTCAGGCTCACCAGCAGACACAGGATGCATTCACAGCCTTGCTGAGACATTTTCAGGCAGTTTGATGGGGAAAATAAGCACCTCCAGCACTGCTGAGGGAGCTCCCAGCCTGGAAGGGATTCGTTTCTCAGGGTGGGGAGTGATGTTTGGGCTCTGCTGGGGTGAGCACTTGGACTCCCACAGCTGAGGGACCCCCAACAATCCTCAGCTTTCTCTATTTCCCTCTCCAGAATGGAGCTGTAAATTTTGTCCTGCCTCTGAAAATCCCGGGATGAAATAGGGAAGCACAAATCAATGGTTGTGGTGAGGGATACAGAGCGATATAATTGATACTCTCATCTCTCAGGCAAAATGATGGAGTGTTTTGCTGTTTAAAGAGCGTTGAGATTTATAAACTTGCAAGGCCAGGCTCTTCTTTGGTGTAAATTCACGTTGTTTCACCCCAGCTGTGATTCTGGGCCAGGACTGGATTTTTGGAGCTTATTAACAGGCTTCTGTTGACTCCTCTCACTTGCATTAAGCAGGAATTTCCAGCTCCTCGTCTACATATCTTGAAAGCCATTCTTCACCTGGGGCTGTGTTGATAAAACTGATTAGCAAGGGGAAGGCAGGCGGGGAGAAATGCCTGAAAAGGGCACTACATCAAGCTGAAATTCCAGAGAAATGCTGAGTTCACAGAACACATCAGGAGTTATTAACCTTTGCATGAAAACTCCACTGCACAGTGGTAGGAAATTTGTCTAAGCTGAACTCCAGCATCTCTGTGATGCTGTTTGGAAACTCTACAGCAGCGCTGGGGGCTGATTTTTCCTCTCACTTGACAGTTCATCCAACTGTTCTGAAGCACCTTTGCCTTAATGAATTTATCTCTGCACCAACCCTGGCCCTGGTTAATTCTTTACCAAGTGAGGTGTTGCAGGTGGATTTTCCTGAATAGCAAAGACTGCAGGAGATGTTTCCAGTGTGTGAATTGATGGTAGAACTGGGTCTCTTTCCTTATTTTATGTATGGAGTATCTGGAGGCACCAAAAGAGCATCTCCCCTTGATCTTCTCCAAAGCATCAGTGCAGGAAGGTGTCCTGTCAGAACCCTGAAAAGAGACCTGATCACATGGTCAGAGCAGGGTGTGCCTGCACCCAAGGGTGTGCCTGCACCCACGAGGGAAACCAGCAGCTCTGGGAAACTCCCAGCAAAATACTGGAGTGAGCTATTGATGCTCTTCACCCTTTTTAAAAGCAATTCATACATCAGCTCTGCTGGGGTCAAACCAGAACTCAATCTGCTCGTTTGGGAAAGTTTGCATCCTTCTGAAATGAAGGGGTTTGGCTTGGGATGAGTTTCAATGGCATGGTTTGGGTTGGGATGAGTTTCAGTGATATGGTTTGGATTTGGATATTTTAATGACATGGTTTGGATTTGGATGAGTTTCAGTGACATGGTTTGGCTTGGGATGAGTTTCCATGGTATGGTTTGGATTTGGATATTTCAATGATATGGTTCGGCTTTGGATGAGTTTCCATGGTATGGCTTGGCTTGGGATGAGTTTCAGTGATATGGTTTGGATTTGGATGAGTTTCCATGGTATGGTTTGGTTTTTCCAAGGGAATTGTTGGTTCCCTTCCTACCTCTTTCCCTGGAGCTGCATTCTTTAGTTCAATGAAAAAAAAAAAGAAAAAAAAAGAAAGGAAAAAAAGAAAGGAAAAAAAGAAAGGAAAAAAAGAAACACTTCCCAAATGCCTTGAAAATTAAATAGCAGCTTAGGAGTCAAGGTTTGACTGATGGCTTGTTTGACACGTAGGATGTGGCAGTTGCCTCTCTGTGGCATGTCTGGCTCAATCAGCTGCTGTCACTCCCCAAACACAGTTAGCAGAGGTTACACTCATAAAGCAGGGCAGGGTTACTCTGAATCCCCTCCAGAGGGCACAGCAGGGCCCAGCCAGGGACTGGCACAGGATGGAGATCCTGATGGGTCTCCTCTCCTCTGAGGTTGGTGCTCCCTGCAGCAGCCCCTCTCTGTACTCTGGCCTTCATTGCCACCTCTGTTTGTCCATCTGGGAAAGCTCTTCCTGCTTTCCCTCCCCTTCCACACAGATCAAGAGGTATTTTTTTTTGGCAAATGGGGATAAATAATTGCAAATTCTTCGTGCCACCCACCCTAGAAATGAACTCCTCTGGCCTGTTCTGAGCTGACCTTCCCCCAGGGGAACCAGCATCTGCATCCTGGAGGTGTTTCACTACTCCCTGTGACAATGTGCATTGTAATGCTTATTGTGGTGCTTCCTCACATGTTCCTACACGAATTAATGATGTCCTGATGGATGCTGAGCTTTGTTCTGGCCCTCCAGGAGAATTCCTGAGTTTGGCTGGAGTGCATTAAATTCCTCTGGGTTTGGCTGGAGAGCATTATAGGATTGCTGAGTCCTGTGGGCCAAGATCTCTCCTCAGCCTCTGCTGCCACCGTTTCAGGCTGCTGTGATCACTCTGTGAATAATGGAACATTTTCATGTTTTAATCAGATGCAATTTTCCAAATGGTTTTTATGATTTAGCAAGTCCATTAAAAATGACATTTGTTCTGCTCTGACACTCGTAAGGAGCTCCACAGAGCATAAACACTGGAAATTACTTGTAGGGGAAGAAGATATTAAAATTCCCCAGCTCTTGTGTGCTTGTCTGAGAAATTCTGTTACCTTGTGTGGTGCCAGTTTGGAGCTGAGCCACTTGCTGTGCCTCTGAGTTCTTCTCTGTGCTCTGCTGCTGCAGAACAAAATATATGTATTTATCATGGGGTGCCTCTTCTGGGCAGGAATACAAAAATATGCACAGAAATACAGGACAGAACTGTGTTTTGAGGCTGAAACAGGCTCAGTTTAACTGGATGGGGCTCTTGACCCCTCTGAGCAGAAGGGTTGGTAAATGCAATGAATCTTAGTCATGTAAAACAGCCAAAGCACCACCAGGTCCTGCCCATTATTTCTGAATTAATTCTATTTCTCTATTAAACTCTTTGGAGATTTGCACAGTGTTTAAAGTCAATCCCATTCTTGTTTCTGCCAAGTTCAGAGCAGTTCCAGGATGGAGAAGGAGATTGGTGCCCCATCCCTTGTCCTCCACCCACCCCCATTTGCCAAGGAAATCCCTCCAGGGATGCTCCTTAGGGCACCTCCTGCCCCATCCTGGTTGAGCATCATCTTCCTGCCCAAAGTGACTCTTCCAGAAGCCTCTTTGATGTGGAGTAACAAGGGTATTTCAGTGCAGCCCCCAGATGGGCAGCCCTTTGTTCAGGCTGCCTTCCCTCTCCTAACCAGACAGTGGCACGAGGTCCCTCTTAGTGAGGAGCAACTTTCCAGCACTGTCTGGAAACGTATCAAATTGTCTGCCTTTTCCTGTCCCCAGTCACCACTTTTGCACTGCTTTATTTTGTGTGCATCTCTTAAAATGGTTTTTGCATATAAATTATGGATTATTTCAAGCCGTACCTCTGTGGGCATGGAAAGCTGCTCAGGAGTCACAGCTGTCACCGTGGGCCTTGCCAGAAAGGGGACAAAGTGGGGTTTAGGCTTTCAGTGATTCCTCTGAAGTCCATTCCAACCTGGATTTGAGCCTGAATGGACTTCTTGTTTTTTCTCCTGCAGTCACCAACCACATCCTGAGTCCTCGGTGCCATTTCAGGTTATATTTTTTATAAGTTGAAATAGTAGCTGTTCTTAAAAGTTAAAAACCTCCAATCAAGGAATATCCAACTGGAACAGGAGATGCCCCAGGGGAAACCCATGGAGGGTAAATTGGTCACCACTCAGAAAATTGCTGCACTAGCCCTGATTACCTATTAATTAACCAGAGCAACCTGTTCTTTCCCACCTGCAGAATCTGTTCCTGCTGGTCCAGCTTGGAATGTTATTCCATTTCTGTTCAGTCCTGAATCAGGCAGTGATTTAACACCCCACAGTTGGCCAGGCAGTAACTTCTCTGCAGAAATGTCGTGTTCAGCCCAAACTTGTGGTCCAGCATCTTATCCCTTCTATATCTCCCTGTTTTCCTCTCTCCCTTGGACAGAGATCAAGGGTTTTCGTTGTAAAATGTGTCAAATCTTTCTAGAAGTGGAAAGAGCTGGGGGTCAGATTTCCCCTGTTAGACTTTGACTGAAAGACTGGAAGGTTCTTGCTTTCTCCTCTTGAACATTTAACTGCACCCACCACTGAAACAAAGCCAGAGTGCTGAGTGTATGAAGGTTTGAGGGCAGAAATATTATCAGTGGAAAGTGCCAAGAAAGGTGCAAAGGGAAGTGCTGGTCATACCCACGGGTAGGGATGGAAGTCTGGGGATGAAGGTGGCACCAAGGGATGGGTGTGATTCCTTTGGAACTTGTGGACCCATCAGGAACAAACATCTTGAAGGTGCTAGAACGTCCCTGGAGTTCATTTCTGGGGGCAGGGATGGGAAGAGACAGGTTGATGGGTGGGCCACTGGTTTAGGATGCAAATCCACAGCTGGGGGGAAGGGACTGTCTGGAAACAGAAAGTTTGGGCTTTGTGGAGGGGAAAGGGAGGAAAAATAGCTCAGCCCATGGTGAGACATTGGAAACAAAACATTTGCCTTGATGGGGACCATGGAGAGGCTGCAGGTTCTGATTGAGAGCAGGGGGGGCTCTGCACTCTGATTGCATTGGGGACACGTGACCAACCCCAGGGTCTGGTCCAGCTCTCCTGGGCTGGGACATCCCAGGGGACCATGAGGAGGAACATCTGCCCTCCCACAGAGGGGGAGCTGGAGCTGAATCCAATCCCAGGGGACCATGAGGAGGAACATCTGCTCTCCCACAGAGCAGAGGCTGGAGCTGAATCCAATCCCAGGGAACCATGAGGAGGGAAATCTGCCCTCCCACAGAACTGGGGCTGGAGCTGAATCCAACCCAGGGAACCATGAGAAGGGAAATCTGCCCTCCCCACAGAGGGGGAAGCTGGAGCTGAATCCAACCCAGGGAACCATGAGGAGGAACATCTGCCCTCCCCACAGAACTGGGGCTGGAGCTGAATCCAATCCCAGAGGACCATGAGGAGGAACATCTGCCCTCCCCACAGAAGGGGGAGCTG
>JAWWEV010000069.1:4517147-4539929 GCA_035583235.1 Hafferia zeledoni | reverse complement strand
ATCTTGAATCCAACCCAGGGAACCATGAGGAGGAACATCTGCCCTCCCACAGAACTGGGGCTGGAGCTGAATCCAATCCCAGGAAACCATGAGGAGGAACATCTGCCCTCCCACAGAACTGGGGCTGGAGCTGAATCCAATCCCAGGGAACCATGAGAAGGGAAATCTGCCCTCCCACAGAGCTGGGGCTGGAGCTGAATCCAATCCCAGGGAACCATGAGAAGGGAAATCTGCCCTCCCCACAGAGCTGGGGCTGGAGCTGAATCCAAGCCAGCCCTGCCCAGTTCTGCACTTTGCAGCTCTCCCCAGGAGCAGGAGCAGAGGAATTCCTGCTCATTACATCATCCCTTGCCAGTGAGGTGCACAGGATGTTCTCCCTGCCTTGAGGGCAGTGGCACCTGAATCTCCACGTGGCTTTACAAGCACTGTGAGCTGAACTTCACCGCAGCAATCAGAGGGATGTGCCTCTGATACCTGCAGCCCTCATTTGGACCCCTGGAAGCCTCAGATAAGCATCAAGAGCTCCATCCTTGGGCTGTGCAAATTGGCTCCGTTTCACCACTGAAGTCAGGGGAGTTCTTCTCTAGTAAAATGCTTGGGAAACATCTCAGTGTTCTGCTCCCTGGGGCTGTGCGAGGTGAGCATCACTGAAGCTTTAAAGTCTTTCTTCTCCCACCACCCTCGGAAGGCAGGAGAGTCCTGTTCTCCCGATTTTCCCGGTGGGAACTGCAGTGCCAGGCTGGGTTGGGCGGTCCGTGCTGAGTCCCTGGCGCTGTCCAACCTCGGGGTACTGAAACCTCCCTGGCTCGGACCGGGCTCTGAGCCCTGAGGACACACAATCCGAGAGTGGTTTGGGTTGGAGGGACCTCAAAGCCCATCCAGTCCCACCCCACCTTCCACTATCTCAAGTTGCTCCAACCTACCCTTGGACACTTCCAGGGATTTTTACAGACTTTCAGGTGTTTTATTTCTCCTGAGGCATTTAGAGGCTTCATCCTTTCAAAGAGCAAAGGTTTCCTCCCCCCCTGCTGCTCAGGTTTAAACCTTTGCCACAACGGAGCAACAGAAACAAGCAGATGGAACAGCAAAGTGACGTTTGATGGCTTGTAATGTGTTAACAAGCCCCAAATTTCCCCTGTCAGTAAGAAACCCCATGGAAAAGGGGCTGTAATTGTAACCAGAGGAGTATCTCCCACCCTGCTGCTCTGGCTTTCACTTCTAATTCTGGCAAACAAAGTAAACAGGGAAAAACACAATGTTTGTGCAAATTGCTCTTAGAGAAAATATGGACTTATTTTGAGCCTCTCTTCAATTTGTGTTTCAGGCTGTGATTGCACAACAAAGGGAATGTATTTTATTGAGATCAAGACTGAAAAGGAATTGCTGTTTGCCAACAAAATAAATGTATGGTTATCTCCTCATCTCTGATCAGTTTTGATTTGAATTAATCTGCCACTTGAGTGTTCAAATCCCTGGGGTTGCCTGAGAAATGATGCACTGAGCTCAGAACAGGAGCTGCCTGTGCTGTGCTCTAGAACTGCTGCTCTTCTGGAGCTGCAGCTCCACTTTTGGGGGGACCAAGGTGGTACCTGGTGATCCTCTTGGGTCCCTCCAGCTCAGGATTTCCTGACTCTGCCACAGTGTGACCAGAGTGACTGAGCTGGGCTGAGAAACACCTCTCATACTTACAGATAAATAGCTTTTTATCCAGTGCATTAATCTGAATTTGCTGCTCTGTGTTTTCTGGCACTGTGGAAGTTTTCAGTGAAGGGTTTGTAGGTCAGGAAGCCACTGCAGGAACGTGTGGTGTGGGGAGACTCTCTCGAGATTTCAGCAATCTTTGTTTCCATCCTTCCTGGAGGCAACTGGAGAGGGAGAGAGTCTGGAGGAGGTACAGAGGGACCATCTAGTTTGCGGTGCCATGAATGAAACATCATAAAAAGTGTCTGCAAACTGAGAGAATCCATTATCAGGGAGCTGTCAGTCAGTGGGGGGGAAGCAAGGGGGAGAGGGAAGAAGAAACAATTTAACAGCAAAAAAGGCAGAGCACAAGTCATTTTATGAAACCCTTATTTGAAGTAATGTTTGCTAAATTACAGGCTGGAAGGAAAAACATTGATTCTTTTCCTTACCTTTGATTCTGGAGCACTTGAACACTTAAGTGAAGGGAGTGAAGAGGGATGCACCCAAGGATTTGGTGGAGGGGATCCCAAAGCCACAACATCTCCTGTCAAACATCCCTGCCCTGAGCTCAGGGACCTGAGCAGTTCGGTGGAAGGGAAGATAAAGATTCAGGTCTTATCTCTACCACAGAAGTCTGTGCACAGAGCTGACATTTCCTGTGTGTTCTCTGCACGTTCAGCTCTTCCCTGCATTGATGGGAACAGGGAAAGACCCTGGATCTGGGATGGGAGGGAAATCCCAAAGGAATTTCTTGCAGGGCTTATTCCAAGCCCTGGAATTGCTTGGTTTGAATGCCAGGAGTGCAATAATCCCCTTAGATATTCATCACCACAGGTGCTTGGGAAATAAAAAGAGGGAAGGCATTGAAGTAAAATAAAAAATTCAAGTATTTTGTCCATGTTTTGGCTTGTCTGAGGTGGTCAGGTCTGAGCTCCAGTGCTGTCCTGGGTGTGACCTTCATGCCATTCTTAACCTGCTTTCCTGCCCCCAGTAGGGAATTTGGTCCTGGGTTTGTGTTTTAGGCTGCACTTTGATTTTTCCTTTGGCTGCACCAAGTGATGCCAGAGAATGTCCTTGTCCCTGGGACAGGCAGGACCTGGTGAAGGCCATGGCTGGAGACAGGGATGGGGTTCCTTCTGGAGGCATTGGATGTGTCTCAGGTCTTTGCCCTCTCAGCAAATTGGTTACAAGTTGCACAAAGGAGTGATTAAAAAACCCCAAAACTGTCTGCAATAAGAAGAGAAACAGCCACAGTTTGTGGGTGGGTGGGGTCGGGTTGAACACCAGGGAGAACTTTGCTGCCAGGAAGTATTTAATCCTCATGTAGAATGGACAACAGAGAATCTCCTGAGGTTACAGACTGGTCTGGAACAGTTATTTTCTCCCTTTATCCAGGACTGGCTGCTCAGGAATTCAGGATGAGGGACTGTCTGGGATCTCACCATGAGGTGGAATTGTTGAAGGGAAAACTTTGGGGCTGTTTCTGCACCTTCTTGAGCAACACATGAAGTGTGGCAGCAAAACTGAGAGAGAAGCAGAGAGAGGGGATGGGAGGGAGAGTTGTTTGGCTCTGTCCATGAGGAGGTGTGGGAAGGGGAGGGATCAGCAAGCCAGGCCCAGCCCAGGCAGGAGAAATGGAGCTGGCACTGGGCTGGAGCGTGGCCAGAGCTCTGCACTGTTTGGGCAGAACTAATGTGACAGTCAGACAAGAACTGCTCTGGCCAGATTGAATAAGAAAAGCAACCCGTGGTGTGAACTGATCTGATTTCAGCCCAGGAAAGAGACACCCAAGCCATGTAGGCCCAGAGAAGAAATGTGTGGAGCCACCCAGCTGTGCCCAGCTCTGGCACACTGCTCTGCCCACACACACACCGTGGTTATGGCTTCTCTTACACCACCTGAGGCTCCCACCAAGGCCTGAGCCTGTGCAGGGGAAATAATGTCCTGAAACGTTCATTTTCTGCCCAGGAAAGGGGCTGGCAGGGCTGAGAGCTGGCACAGCTCAGCTCTCATGGGCAGCATCTGCCTCCAGGCTGGCACGTGGTCCCTGCCCTTGGCACTGGGGCAGGGATGGCCCAGCTGGCACTCAGGGGGTGCAGGGGGGTCCTGAGGGGGGCACAGAGCTGGCAGCACCCAGACCTGCAGCCAGCACAGTGGGGGTGCTGAGGAGGTGCCCAGGCAGTGGTGGGGATGGAGGGGATTCACATCTTGAGTTCAGTTGTGCTCCTCTCTCTTCCAAAAGGGCATTGAGGGGCTGGAGCATGTCCAGAGAAGGGCAGTGGAGGGGGTGAAGGTCAAGAAAATACATCTGATGACTCAGGGAGTGGGGATGTTTAGTCTGGAGAGGAGGAGGCTCAGGGTGGGGTTTCAGCAGTATCTACAACTGGTTGTGGTGAGCTGAGGTTGGTCCCTTCTGCCCCAGATCAAGTGAAAGGGGGAGAGGAAATGGCCTTAAGTTGTGCCAGGGGAGGCTCAGATTAGATATTAGAAAAAGAATTTTCCTGAAGGAGTGGCCAGGCATTGGAATAAGGTGCCCAGGAGGGTGGTGGAGTCACTGCCTGGGTGTGGTTTGGGGGTGATTAGGGTGGTGTTGGCTTGATGGTTGGGATGGATGATCTGGAAGGTTTCTCCCAACCCTGATGAGTCTGTGACTCCAGAGCAGAATTAGCCTGAGACTTGGGCTCAGCCCTGGAGTCAGATGTGGGCACTGACTCTGAGCTCTTGAGTTACAACTGCCTGGCAAGCTCAGGAGAAATGGCAGAAGAAGATTTTGGTGGCACTAACTTTGTTGCCTCTTCAGTGCCAGGGATTTGTGCAGACCTTCATATCTGCCTCAAAATAGCAATGCAAAGCTGCCAACCCCCTGCCCTGGACCCCTGAAACACCTCCCAAGACGAGGGGTTCATTTGCACCCTCCTCCACAGTGTCCTGTGCCAGAAAATCAGGTTTGCCCTGCCCAGGAAAAGTGGCAGCAAAAGGCTGAGGAGAGGCCTCGTGTCCCTGGGACCTGAACAAATTACAGCACAGAACATTAACTGGCTTGCCATGAAGTATTATCATAATTAATTACAACTAAACTGCAGTTGTCAACTACATGAACAAAGTACATTTCATGATGCATTATCCTTGCTCTTGTGTTGTTTGTCCTCTCGCTTGTTAAGCTAAAAATAATCAGTCATTTGCAGCTGGGCTGTGGTTGGTGGGGTGGCAGCTCCACTGCAGCTCCATTGGAGGGAGGTGAGGGGGAATTATTGAAATGTCTGTACCCCCAAATAGCAAATTATTAATGAAAAAAGCTCAAGTTACAGTAACATTTAGGTCAGGTGAACCTTCCTTGGCCTTTGTGCAATCACAGAAAACAATGAATTGGTAAAACGTTTTTACAACTTCGTGTCCACTTTTGAGGTTAAAAAAAAATGAAAATAAGCAAATTGTGGGAAGTGTGTGGGGAGTGTGAGGAAGAGCAACAGAAAAACGGGCCCTTGAGGGGATGTGAGACACTTCACTTCCCTCCAGCTAAGGGAGAAAACATCCCTGCAGATACATAAAATAGGGTAGAGAACATAATTCTAATAGACAGACTGACCTTGCCAAGGACTTCTGAGCTTGGTCTTCAGCTTCCAAATATTGGCAAAGCTTCTCAGAAGGGGCTGGGATTCACCTGCTTTACTCCAGTTGGCTGCCTGATGATTCCCATCAAATTGAACTATAACAAGGGATAGGGTTTTTTATCCAGCTATTGACAATTGCTGGGTGAGCTCTTAAGTCCCTTTGCTTGGATGTGATTGAGTTTCCTTTGTTAAAAATGGTCTTGTTACCTTCTAAAGCAAAGCCTGACTGTCTGATCACTGCCCTGGCAGAGCAGGGGGTGGTTGTGCATAGGAATGGTCGAGGTGTAGACACTTAAAACCTCATTTCTGAGTGTGTGGCCCACAGGAACATGCCCAGAGCTGGGCAGGAGTGGGTGTGCTTGCACAAATAGTTGCCTAAGAGAGGAACAGGAGGATGTGCAGCTGTTGGTGCCACACTTGGGAAGGAGCAGAGAGGTTCTCTCTTGGCTGGTTCTCCCTTGTTTAACAGCACTAGGTGGGCACTGTAATTCTCTGCAAGGCAGATGCTCCTGTCAGTTGTGTTGTTTCCTTGCCAAGATGCACAGTTTCCTCTGGGAGCCCTTAGGGGCCCATTTAGCAGGGATAATTAATTAAATTAACAGCATTTGTAGGCGTGCTGGAGGTTCCTGTAACAGCCCTCGGTAAACAAGGTGCCCCTTGGAACTCCTGCCCGTGCCTTTCACTGGGGTGAGGCACAAAACAGCCAATTGTGCCAATCTGGGGACCCAACTCCTTCTCTCTGTCCCCTCCTCATTCCTGTTTGCTCTCCCTGTCTCTGCAAGGTGCAGCAAATCTGCTTTTCCATGCATGGCACAGCCAAGCTGGGTGACCCCTCCCTGCCAGCCCATGATGATTGTTCATCTTCCAGATAACAGAATTAGGGCTCATTAAAATAATCTCTTCCCCCATGAGCCAAACTTGTGCAGCTTCCCCCTGTCTCCTCCTTGTTCTCCCAATTGCACCATTCCCTCCACCCTGGGAGGCAGGGAAAGGAAATCTGGGAAGCATCAGTTGTGCTGAGTATCTTTAGCCACTTTTAAAAGGAAACCAGTGCCAGCTGTTTGAACATCCCCTTGTTTCAGCAGAGATGGCCCCGTTGGCTTGTGATGACCCCTGGCCTTCCATGCCTTTCCACTGGGGTCATGGATCATGGCTGTGGAGCAGGAGAACCTGCTCAGCAGAAAGGTCAGTCAGCCAGGGGAGGCTGTTTCCCTTTCAGCTCAGGTGAAGGCAGAGGGGAGGGTGTTGCTGCTCTGCATCTCAATGAACCCCACGCTGGGAGCTGCTCTGCTACAGAAACTGCCTCTTTCATCCTCAGCTTTGCATTTGGGCAAAGCAAAGTCAGATAAGGACTTGGCCAAGGCTTGCAGTGCTACAAGGGAAAGCTCAGGCAAAGCTTTGCTTTGGGCTTTTTTGGGTGCTACTTGTGTACAGAATTAGAATCATGGGATCATTAAGGCTGGAAGAGACCTCCAAGATCATTGAATCCAAGCTGTAACTGATCCTTACCTGTCTCTGAGTGCTACATCCACTCATTCCTTGGATGCCTCTTGGATGCCTTGGATGTCCTCTTCTCCTCTGTTGCCCTTCTCTGGACACATTCCAGAGATTTTCTGGTGCAGATTTAGTTTCACCTTCATTCCTCTGAGGAACAAAGTAACACTGAGTTGTTTTATTTGCCATGATTGCCCATGAACAAACACTTATCCCGTGGGGTGGACTCGATTCTCTCATTCTACCCCTTCTATTTTCGGGCTGTCTGTGCTCAGCCTGAACAGGAGGATTGTGGTGTCACTCAGAAGAGCAGCTGCCAGGGATGAGGGAGTTTTTAACCACTCACCAGCTCCACTGGGGCCTCGAGTCTCCCCTGCTTGTCCCTTCTGGCCAAACTGAAAGGGCAGGGCCAAGTCACTTTTGGATAGTTTGGGCCATTTTTAGCACTTCATGTTGGGCTCTGCTGCGAAAAGGCTTCAAAGTTGTAACAGAACTGACGGACTCCAAGTGATAGGAGAACCAGAGTTTGAACAGGATGATCTTTGTGGTCCCTTCCAATCCCTCCTGTGATTCTGTGAGCTTGGCAATCCTGTGTGACTGTTCTGGAAGGTGTCAGGGTGCTGCAGTCCCTCAGGTTTTTGAGGAGGGGATTGTTTGGGGTTTTTTTTGACATATTTCTTATCCATGCACACAAATCATGGCTGGCATTTTAAATTGGATCAAGGTGAGAGATGCAGCTCCCCAGATCTCGTCCTTAAGTTCTGATTTCCCTTCTCATAATCCCCTTCCTGTTTTAGTGCTGCCCAGCACCTTTTCCACAGGGATCTCCAAGTTCTGCTGCCTGGATTTTGTTCTTCCTCCATTAATAATGGATTGCAGCACCCCAAGAGGGACTGCACAGGAAAATTGTGGCACTCCTGAAACAAACACAGTCCTTGAGGCTTTCCTGGCTAAGCAGAAGAAGTTCAAGGCAAGATCTTTTCTGTCCTGTCATTGTCCCACTCCAGGTACAAGATGAGATGGAAGTTGCTGTAATTAGGAAGCTGCTGTAATTAGGAAGTTGCTGTAATTAGGAAGCTGCTGAGGCAGTGCCATAGTCCAGAATGTTTCAGCTCTCACTTCCTCCCGAGCTTTCTGCATGGCTCTAAATAACTCTTTTAGCTGTGGTGTCTTTATACAGTAACAGTGATTGCAGAATTGAGCTCTGTGATTTACCAAAGGCACTAAAGTGACTTTCCAGTCAAGCATTAAAGTTGGAATGTTGTTTCTAGGCCTCCCCCAGATGCTCTGCCTCAACCACTGTTGAAGTCCAGGTGGCATTTTGGTTACAATAAATGAATTGAGGAGACCCAGGACATGGAAGAGTTGAATTTGAAGGGCAGAGAGGGAGGGAGAGCCAAGGCTTGCCAAGGATCACCACACACCAGTGGACAGGACATGCTGTCAGTGTGGAGAAAAGGGCTCTGCCTGCCCCAGGATTCATTTCTTTTCATGGAGGAGTCAAATCTTTATCTACAAAGCACCAACATTTGAGGGCAAAGCCCAGAGAGGGGCAAGGGAAGCTCCTTCAGTCTCAAGGATCTTCTCATCTCTTAGTTAAAAGTTCTCTGCAGAAAATTTGATGCTTCATAAATTGGACCCTTCTCTGCTTTAAATCATTTTTGCAGCAATTGCAGAAGAAAATATAATTATTACAAACTGGTCATTTGTTACTGAAAAATCTCATTAAATTGACTTCATGCTGGAAAGTTTGGGGGGGGATGGGAGGGGAGAAGAGGCAAAGACCTGATGGAGGGGTGGGAGAGAAGCATCTTAATTACAGATTGATCCTTTCTGCTGACTGAATGTAGAACATGATCAGTTCATACTCAGAGGAGCCACAGGGCCCTTTCTGTCTTGGTGTGGCTGGTAATGGGGCAGCCACAGCTTCTCTGGGCACCTGTGCCAGGGCCTGCCCACCCTCCCAGCCAGGAATTCCATCCTCATACCTGCTCTCCTTCAGCCTGAAGCCATTCCCCTTGTCCTGTCCCTCCATCCCTTGTCTCCAGTCCCTCTCCAGCTCTCCAGGAGCCCCTTTAGGCCCTGGAAGGGGCTCTCAGGTGTCCCTGGAGGCTTCTCTTCTCCAGCTCTCCCAGTCTGGCTCCACAGGAGACCTTTCCCAGCACTGGGATCCCCTTCCTGGCACCCCCTGCCCTCATTCCTGCAGCTCCAGGTCCTCCTGGTGCTGGAGCCCAGGGGTGGGCCCTGCACTGCAGGGGGGACTCTGACAGGACCAGAGCAGAGAGGGACAATCCCTTCCCTTGAGCTCTGTTGGTGCAGCCCCAAACTTGCCTGGGAACTGGGGAAAGGAAGAACCTTCCTGAGTGTCCCCTCCCCTCCAAGCCCAGGCTGTTCCCACCAACAGGGACATGAGCAGATTAAATAAACTCCCAGCATGGCAATGCTGAGAACTGGGCAGTGATTTAAGGTGGAGGAATGAAAGCTCCACCATCACTCCTGAGAGAGACACCTGAGCCCACGATGTGCAGAAATCACAGAGGGAAATGATTGTTGCTGAAGGGGCAGGTGATTTTTTTTTTAATGTTCTTTCAAAGGAGAAGAATATTGTGTGTTTTGACATGGAAATGGAGCAATTGTTTTTGTAAAATGATTTTTCTCTAGTTTTAGACCTTTTTAGTGATTTCTCATCTTGGATCCTTAAGGACAAAAATTGCTGAAATATGACAAATTGATAGACCATAATGATCTAATGGTGTGTGGTGTGTTTCTGAGAAAGGAGGAAAAAAGAGCAAGAATCTCTGCTAGGATTTGAAGAAAATGATTCCTGGACATGCAGATTGTCTTTTACCAGCATTAAGAACAATACCAAGCACTTACCCAGAGTGTTTTCCTTCATAAAGATTGTACAACTTCCTGCAATCCTGGGTGAGGAAGGTTATCCAAATATTGGAGTATTTATTTAATGGTAAAACAAAATATTAGGGAAATAAGATTTTTGGTCCAATTACCAAGACATGCTGAGTGTCCTGGGCAGCAAAGCCCCAGTGACAAATGAGCAGAGGCTGAAGGGGCTGAGCCATCCCCGAGGGAGCTCTGGGGTTAGCAACACATTTGGCTTAAATGGGAACAGCAGATTTAAAAAAAAAAAATTAAAAAAAAAAAAAGAAATTAAAAGTAATTGTAATGACAAAAATAAATAGAAGTTTGGCAGTTCTGAATTTTTTACTGCCACTTCTCTCCACTGAAATGTCCCCTTAACTCACCCTGATTTTTGCAGTCACTTCTTGCTGGTTTAAAACTTCCTTTTTTTGTTTCTGGATACGTTTCACAAGGAAACTGAAATTCCACCCAGCTTTGGGATTGAACTTTTGAGCCCCTTTTTACTGAAATAGGGAAGTGATTTTGCCCAACATCACACAAGAAATCCCAAACAATCCAAGGAAGGGAAAGCAGAACTCCTGGAATGTGGCCAAACCCAGAAGGGCTTGGGTGTCTCAGGGGTTTCAGGAGCTTGGGGAGTTGCTGGGAGGTGTCTGAGAGAGGTTTCAGCCTCCTGGGGATGTGCTTGGTCAGTCAAGGAGGATGAGAGGGAGGTTCTGCAGTGATGGGATTTCTGACCCACCAGGCACTCAGGAGAGTCTTGGAGTCTCCTTGTGTTGATAAGGAAAGGGGAAACAATCCTTGTTTCACTGGATGGCCAGAAAATCAAATAAAAAGCTTTACCCTTGTAATTACAAAATGAGCAAACACAGAAAGAAGAAAAATCTTTCTTGGGAGGCAAAGCCAGGAGAGCAGGAGCCTTTCCAGCATTCCTGTTGGTTCTGGTCACTGCCACCCACCCTGCACAGCCCTGAGGGTGCTCTGAGCCCCCACCCCAAAAGGCTCCCAGAACTCAGACCATGGGAAGGCTTCAGCTTATCCAAGGAGCAAATCACCAGCTCATTCTTGAAGTCATGTGAGAGAATTTGTACAGAATTATGCCGAGTTCTCTGTGAAAACATATTTGCTTTTCATATCGTTTGGCTGTATCAGAGTCAAATAAGTGTGTTTATCTGTTGCTCAGTGGTGCTTTTCATTACTTTTGCTGTGATTCTTCTGTCCCCTCCAAAAACCTTGCAGAGATGTCTATTTGCATGAACACTCTCTGAACCTGTGCCAGGGGAAGGTGTCCCTGCCCATGGCAGAGATCTGGAACAGGATGTTCTTTAAGGTCCCTCCCAACTCCAACCCTCCTGCCACGAGCGTGGCACAGTCCAGAGAGTGCAGAGAGATCTGCCATCCCTCAGCCACCCCCCAAGGGTGTGCAGGCTGGGCCAGGGCAGCAGCAGTGCCACCCCAGCCCTGTGCCAGGGGGTGTGTGCCAAGGCAGCCCTGTGTGTGTGTGCTCTGATCCTGCTCAGGCTCCTGTCTCAGCTGTGACAATCTGATCTGATCATTAATAACACAATAATGAAATAGCGACTGGAGAGACACTTGGATAATCATCTGAGCAAAGGCTCATTAGTGGCGCAGAACAATCACTGCCATGTAATAACAGATCCCAGGAAATTTCAATTAAAGCTGCAACTCTGGTGCAGTTCCATTTGCTTTCCAGCCAGACAGGAGGGTGTAATTGCAATCAGCTCGAGCTCCTCTAGCTCAAACCTTCCCATGGGACTGGAGGTGCTGCCTGGATGGATTCAGAGGAGTTTCCTGCATTTTGTTTCAATTCTGCCTTCACAGGGCAAATAAAGGGGATGTTGTTCCCAGCAACACCGTCCCCTCCTCTCCTCCTGCCCTGCTGAGCTGGCTGAGCTGGGATGGATGGAACCACAGACTGCTTTGGGTGGGAAGGGACATTAAAGCCCATCTCATTCCATCCCCTGCCATGGGCAGGGACACCTCCCACCAGCCCAGGGTGCTCCAAGCCCTGTCCAAGCTGGCCTTGGACATTTCCAGGAGTGAGGAGTTTCAACCTCCCTGTTGGATTAAGGAAAGCTCTGCCAATACTCGGATGCTTTTCCAGAGGATCTCCATGTGGAAGAGCACCCAGGCACCTGCCATTGCACAGAGAACAGGGAGCAGGGGGACATGGAAGATTTTTTTTCTTGGAGCCGAGTTTTCAGCACACTAAAGTCCAGAATTTGGCCCAAAATACAGTTTAGCATTTTGTGCTTGGGGAGGGGGAGTGTGGTTTGCACTCTGTCCCCTGTGCTGGCCCATGGAGTGCACAAAGCAGGGGTTACCTGTGCCTGCTCCTCCCTCTGTGCCGGGGTGTTCTCATGGTGGATGTGCCCTGCCTGCCCTGCACCCCCTGCTCTGCTGTCCTTGAGCAGAACAGCTCTGTGTCCTCACACACACAAACCACAGGCCCCCAAACCCTTCTGGCCACTCAGACCTGTGGTGTTCTGCATGCAGATTGGCTGGCAAAACTCCAAGATGAGTAATTGCATCTTGCCATCTAATTAACACCTTGTCTGTGCTCTCAGGTGGGTGTTGTGTTCTCCTTCCTTCCCTGGTCTAACCCCTTTCCTCTCGCCCTTGGGTGCTGCTCTCTCCACGCTCCACCCTGGGCAAGGGGTGGGTGAGGAGAGCTGGGGGTGTGGGGATGTTTCTGCACTGCCTGAGCAGTGGATTTGGTGGTGGGGCAGCAGCTGGGTGGGAGTTTGGGAGGGTAGATGCCAAACCCAGGGATTGCCACAGGGCGCTCTTCTGCTGTGCCAGCCCATGGCACCCACCAGAGATGGTTCCCCTCAGCAGTGGGTGCCCCTCAGCCCTGCCCCTCCTCAGCAGCCCCTCTGCCTTCAGCTCAGGTCTCCATGCCAAGGGGTGCTGGTTTTAAAGGTCCTTTTCTCCCCAGAGCTCACTGTGACCTGACTGGCACAAAGTCACCCAGAGCTCTGGAGGAGAAGGAGCCACGTGAGGAACACGGAGTGTCCCCCAGGGCTGAGACCGTGAGTCACTGTGGAGTTGGAGGCTGGAGGAGAATCACAGCAGGCTTGGGCAGGAGGAGGGGACTCTCACAAGTCATAAATATCAAGTTTTATTTGCAGAGCTGAGAGTTTTATGCAAACAAAACGTGCTCCCTTGCTAGAGGTCTGCTCAGCCTCACCTGTGGAGGCAGCTCAGTGAACACTGGGAATTGAAAGGGGCTTTTGCTTTAATGGTTTGAAGAGTTTTTTTCCTTTTTTTTAAATAAAAACCTCACATTTTCCTGTAAGCACCAAGATCTCAGAACAACAGGTCAATGTGCACACAGCAGGCAGCAATTCTTAGCTTTGATCTTCCCCACTTGGGCTTTTATCTGGAGATGAATAAAATGAAGTCTCTTGGCATTGTTGCTCCCTGCTCTTCATAATCCACAGAATAATTGTTTACTTGTTCTGTTCCTTGGTATTTGCTGGTGTCCCATCCCTTTGGAGGTGAGCAAAGGGCTCGATGGACCCAAACCAACCATTTTCATGTTGTGATGGAACTGGAGGGTCAGCAAAAGCACATTGAGGGTTCCTCTGGACACCCATGCTGGAAATGGACTTGAATCCCAGGTCTCCTGGACCTCAAGAGACTAAGAGAGGTACACAGGGAGCACTCAAAGCTGGTGGTTGTAGGGACTTGAGGACTGTTACACTTGAAGTTCCTTAAAGGTGAGCAGCACATTCACTGAATTCTTGTTTTTATCCTCGAGAGAAAAATGTATTTTTGTCCTCGTTTCTCAACTTCAGTCCTTGCCAGGGTCCCTTGGGGAGAATTCCTTCCCAACCACAACTGTCTCCATCAGCTGCACCCTCATGACCCGGAGGGAAATTCCATTCCCCTTTGGAATGATTCACTCCTGAGGTGCTGGACTCTTCCCAGCTGTTTCCACCCTGTTCCTTTGCGCCTTCATTCTCACAAATGTTGGTCCCAGCTGGTTGCAGACCTTCCAGTGGGTGCAGAGCCCACCAGTGCCTGTTTCCACCAGCTCTGCCAAGGTGGTGAGAAGCTCTGGCTTGCTCCCCTTGCTGTCTGGAGAGGTGTGAGGCAACAAGAGGAGACAGGAATGTGTGATAAGAGAAGCAAACACACTTCAGGGAAGGGAGGGAGCAGCCTGTGCTGCATGGATGGAAGAGCATTCCAGAAAGTGTGGCTGGCAAGGAGGAAAGGGGTTCCTGGCACAGCAGATTCAGTGGGTGCCAGGGATGTGGGGAGTGAGGAGAGCAGGACTGTGCCCCAGCTCACCCTGGCACAGCTGGTGATGCAGGGCTGCCCATTCCATCCCCTTCCCCTCCCCAGGGCAGCTGGGGGGCTGCACACTCAGCCTGGCTGCTCAATCCTATCTCCCCCTGGCAGGTTTCTCCTCTCATGTTTTGGCAGTGCTTGCAGTGCCTGTCATGTCAATAAAGGCTCTTTGCTAATCTGAATTTATATGAGCATTTGTGCAGGTTTAGCCACGTGGAAGAGCATCTGCATTGAGCTGTATTTCTCTCGAGAGGGATGGGAGTGTTTACCCATAGCCAGGAGTCAGGAACACTTTGGAGCACGGTGATCCTGCTCTGCTGATCCCCCTGGTGACTCTGCTGTGACAGAATGCTCCTTGGGCTGACTCTTCAGATGAGACAGGAGTTGCTTGGCACCTCTGAGAGTCAAACCTCGAAGGAATGCTGCAGTGACCAGGAAAACCAGGCAGTGACACCGTCCTGGCAGTGACACTGTCCTGGCGGTGACACAGTCCTGGCGGTGACACAGTCCTGGCAGTGACACCGTCCTGGCAGTGACACTGTCCTGGTAGTGACACTGTCCTGGCAGTGACACCGTCCTGGCAGTGACACAGTCCTGGTAGTGACACAGTCCTGGTGGTGACACCGTCCTGGTAGTGACACCGTCCTGGTGGTGACACAGTCCTGGTGGTGACACAGTCCTGGTAGTGACACCGTCCTGGTAGTGACACTGTCTTGGTGGTGACACAGTCCTGGTAGTGACACAGTCCTGGCAGTGACAGTGTCCTGGCAGTGACACTGTCCTGGCAGTGACACAGTCCTGGTGGTGACACAGTCCTGGTAGTGACACTGTCCTGGTAGTGACACTGTCCTGGTGGTGACACTGTCTTGGTAGTGACACCATCCTGGTAGTGACACAGTCCTGGTGGTGACACAGTCCTGGTGGTGACACCGTCCTGGTAGTGACACCGTCCTGGTGGTGACACAGTCCTGGTGGTGACACAGTCCTGGTAGTGACACCGTCCTGGTAGTGACACTGTCTTGGTGGTGACACAGTCCTGGTAGTGACACAGTCCTGGCAGTGACAGTGTCCTGGCAGTGACACTGTCCTGGCAGTGACACAGTCCTGGTGGTGACACAGTCCTGGTAGTGACACTGTCCTGGTAGTGACACTGTCCTGGTGGTGACACTGTCTTGGTAGTGACACCATCCTGGTAGTGACACAGTCCTGGTGGTGACACAGTCCTGGTGGTGACACCATCCTGGCAGTGACACAGTCCTGGTAGTGGCACAGTCCTGGTAGTGACACTGTCCTGGTAGTGACACAGTCCTGGTGGTGACACAGTCCTGGCAGTGACACCGTCCTGGTAGTGACACCATCCTGGTAGTGACACCGTCCTGGTAGTGACACTGTCCTGGTAGTGGCACAGTCCTGGTAGTGACACCGTCCTGGTAGTGACACCATCCTGGCAGTGACACCGTCCTGGTAGTGACACCATCCTGGTAGTGACACAGTCCTGGTAGTGACACCGTCCAGGTAGTAACACCGTCCTGGCAGTGACACCGTCCTGGCAGTGACACCGTCCTGGCAGTGACACCATCCTGGCAGTGACACCGTCCTGGCAGTGACACAGTCCTGGCGGTGACACTGACCTGGTAGTGACACAGTCCTGGTAGTGACACTGTCCTGGTAGGTAGTGACACTGTCCTGCCAGTGACACTGTCCTGGCAGACCTGTGGGCACAGACTGGGGTACTGCTGGAGCTGCCAGGCCCTTGGGTGCCCAAACTCCCCCAAATCCTGCTGACTGAGCTCCAAAGCAGTGGTTGATTGAGCAGCACTGAGATTAGGGGGGTTGAGGCAGTGATTTGGGTGGGTATTGGATCTGCCCTTGAGATGTGGCAAATGGAGCCACAGGGGGTGTTGTCCCATCCCCTGGCAGGTCCTGGCAGATCCCACTGCAGGGACACCTTCCCTGGGCAGAGTTTGGTTTGAGGCTGAGCCTGTTCTCAGCCTGTTGTGGCAAAGGCTGTTTGGTCCCTGCAGCCTCCTGAGTGCTGCAGGATTGGCACTGGGTGCTCTGTTTGTGGCCCCATCCCCATCTCTGTCAGCCTTTTGTGTTGCTTTCTGATATTTGTCTTGTACTCAGTTGTTTCCTTAATTAGCTGCACATTTTTCCTCCCTCTCTTTGATCTTGCTGTGGTCTGCTGAGACCATCAATAAGCTTAATGGAGAAAATGTGCTTTTTTTTTTTTTTTTTAGCTTTGAGATTATTCCTTCCTTTCTTTAAGTATTTTTTTTTCTTTTGAAGGGGGATGGGGAGAGAACTAAAGGAGAGAAGGAAAATTATCACCACTTTTCCTGTCTTACCTGCCACTTCCTAATCGAGATTTTGAGAATAAGGCTGTGATGGTGTTTCTCCATCTGTCCCTTCATCTCCCCACGTTCCTGTGTGCAGATGAGGGATCCTGATGGCACAGCCCAGCTGGGGCTCAGCTTGGCTCAGCAATCACCTTTGCTTTGCTTTCTAATCCAAACCTTTGCTCAGGGTTAGTTTAGATGTTACCAGGAAATCCTTTTTTTGAGGGTGGGCAGGCCCTGGCACAGGTGCCCAGAGAAGCTGTGGCTGCCCCAGCCCTGGAAGTGCCCAAGGCCAGGTTGGAGAGGGCTTGGAGCACCCTGGGACAGTGGGAGGTGTCCCTGCCCATGGCAGGGGTGGCACTGGATGAGCTTTAAGGTCCCTTCCAACCAAACCACCCTGTGATTCTGTATCTCCTTGAAAGCTCCCATCCCATGTGGAAACAGGTCACCTCCAGATCTGCTTCCAGAGGCCGGGGCTGCCCTGAGCTGGTGGGATTCACAGCAGGCACAGATCTGGCTCTGCCATATGTGCCAGAGCCAACGTGCTCCCCTCCCACTGAGGCTGCTCCTCAAGCAGCAGCTCCTGCAGAGACAGAGGGTGTTAAAACAGGATTGGAGCCTCCCAGGGGGTGGGAGAACACAAGGAGAGGGGAACATAACGGAGATCAATGTGCTCAGGACCTCACTGTGCTGTCAAACTCCAGGGGAGCTTCTCAGGGCTGTGAAATTCCACGTCTGGAACACATTCCATCAAGTTTTCAAAGCACCCAAATTCCAGAGCTTTTCTTGTACTGCATTTTGCAGCTTCATAATTTTCTCTGACACATCCTAATTTGTTTCCATTAAGCCTTGCAGGAACTGGGAGAACTTGGGATTCTCCCTCCCTTTGGCTCTCCCAGAGGCCTCAATCCCAGAGCCTGCTGGGGAGGGAGGGAGGGAGGGAGGGGAGATCTGTCTTCAGGCTGAGTGGGAGCAGAGAGAGGGTGATGAAGGATGAGGAGGTTGCTCCTCCAACACAGGCACCATGCTGGCTAACTCTGGCTCATCCAGGCCTAATTATTGTAATTAGGGATTTGGTGAGGATCCCTTGACATGATGTTCCTCAGGGCAGAGCAGGGAGGAGGAGCTTTGCCCAACTCTGAGTTGTTCTGCCACAAACACAGGGCAAGGGGGAGGCAGTGGCTGCTCCTGGCCAGCCTGGGCATCAGCAGGTGGGCACAGCTGGAAACACCCAACACCTCAGCAGCCAAATTTGCATTAAACCATTCACGATGCTCAGGGTGAAGGAGAAATTTGTGTCCTCACCCAGAGCATCCCCACCAAAATCACTGCAGCTTCTTTTAGAGTTTTACTCCAGCTCCAGTGAGTGCTGCAACTCTCAGCTCCTGATGTAATTCAGCCACAAGGGAACCAACAGGGAGGGGGGGGAAGAAAAAGACACAAATCCTTAAATTCCATATAAAAATAGATAAAAGCAACTGGCTTAAAGGATTTGGTTGAGCCTTATTTAAGAACTTTTTTTTTTTTAAAAAAAAGGAGAAGAAAATGAATTTGGCACACACAGACTCTTTTACCTCGCTCATCAAAGGGTCACAAATTTGAGTTCAGATGCAGATCAGAGTGAGATTCAAAAGGTCACAGAGGGGAAATAATCTGAATAGGAGAGGTGGGAAGGAGGGGCAGCTGCACAATGTCCTCTTAGCACCCTCCCCTCTGCTTGCCAGATATCAAACAGAGGGAACAGTTGAAATAATACATCCATTAAGACACCTTCAGTGCCTGTCAGATTTGCTGTAAGAGGATTGTGCTTATTACACACTGGTAAGGTTTTTATATTCACAAAATTCCTCCAGAGCAAGCAAAACAGAGAGAGGTGGGAAGCAAACTGGCCTCTCTCCTGCCCTGGAATGGGGCTGGGGGAGCAATTAAAGCTCTGCCCTGTGCCAGCCTTCAGCAAGGGACACAGGCAGGGACAGGTTGGCTCTACCTCTTCTAGGGAGAGTTTTTGCCTCGTTTGGGCATATCCAGGGCATGAGGGGCAAAAATCTGGAATTAGAGGAAAATAGGAGAGGGGGAGGATGGTGAGGCTGCAGTTTTGGGGGTTGGGGCTCTCTGTGCCCCTCAGGGCTGGCAGCACCCAGGGCAGTGGTGTTTGTTGGCCAGGAGGGTAAGGGCTGTGTGGCAGCTGAAGTGAGGGAGGAACATTCCTGCAACGATCTGGGCATTTGATTCTCTGCTTTTTTCATTTTTCTAAGCTCTGATATCTCCTTGCCAAGGCTCTGGGTCTGGGCAGAAGCTCCAGCACCAGCCTGGTGGGCAAGCAGGACTGTGCTCCTGCTCCTTGGGGTAGGGAAGGGAGCAGTTCTCCTTCCTCCCTCTCTGGTTCCACCTCCTCATCCTCCTCTCACTGATCCTTCTCCATCCCCACGTTTTCAGTGACCCTCTTGGCTCTGGGTTGTAGGGTCAGATGCTCAGTTTTTATCCTGACTTCCTATGTTGGGCTCTGGTTGCCAAGAGCTCCAGGAGTGTTTGGCCAAAGCTCTGAGGGACAGGGTGGGATTGTTGGGGTGTCTGGGCAGGGACAGGAGCTGGATTTGATGATCCTTGGGGGTCCCTCCCAACTCAGGATATTCTGATTCCCTGGAAGGTGAGTTGTTCACCTCCCTGACATCCTGAGATCCTTCAAAGCAAGGTGCTGGATCTTTACTGCAAATCAACCCCCTGAGCATGGTCTGAGAAGATGAAAAGCTCTGAGGGGGAGCAGCATTGTCAAACAGGGGCTGAACATCCCACTGGATATCGATGGCAGTGCCTTTTCTGTGTCCCTGTCTCTGTTTCCTCCCTCAGAGTTGCACCTCTGTCACTTTGGACAGAGACAGAACCCACCTCTCCCTTCCTCTTGCTTTTATTATTTCAGCCTCAGTCTGTCAACAGCTCAGGGTTAACAGCCTACATGGGCAGGAGTTTTATTTAACATAATGCCCTTTCCTCATCACCACCGTTTTTCATTTAATCTTTCAAAGTCATAATTATCTCATATTAATGTTCTCATCAGTGCAACGTTCACAGGAAGACAGGGGGGTTTTGTCCACAGAGACAAAGATCTCTGAAATTAATATAATGCTTGTACAGGATTGATTTCAACCTTACAGTTGCCCTCAGCCGGAGGGACCAATCTGTTTAAAAATCTCTGATACTAATTACCCAAAGAGCCATTTTTCAGCTGTGGGATTGAGTGCAATTGTCCTTCAGACGTCACAGACACCTCCAGATCGTTTCATTGTTTTGGTGTGCCTTGAAAACATGTGGTGGTTTCACCCCAGGCAGCAGCTCAGCCCCACGGTGGGGTGGGAGAAGTGAGAAAACTCGTGGGTGAGATAAAGAAGGTTTAACAGGTAAAATAAGAGCCACTCAAGCCAAGCAGAACAAGGAGTTCACTCCCCACTTCCCACCCCCAGACAGGTGCTCAGCCATCCCCAGCAGAGCTGGGCTCCAGCACTCCCAACATCCCTCATTTCTCCTTCTTCTCCCCAGAAATACCAGGAGAGAAAATTAACTCTATTCCAGCCAAACCAGCACAAAACACAGAGATATTTTATATCCAATCAAGGAGGGAAAGGAGAGAGTGGCTCTCTGTGGGAACTGAGACAGACAGAATGGGATCCATTTTACTTGCACTGAGGTATTTGGCCCATCCCTGGAAGAGTCCCAGGCCAGGTTGGACAGGGCTTGGAGCAACCTGGGCTATTGGAAGGTGTCCCTGCCCATGGCAGGGCCTTGGACAGGGCTTGGAGAAACTGGGATCAGTGGAAGGTGTCCCTGCCCATGGCAGGGGGTTTGGAAGGAGATGAACTTGGGGGTCTTTTGGAAGGAGATGAACTTGGGGGTCCTTTGGAAGGAAATGAACTCGGGGGTCCCTTCCAACCCAAACCATTTGGTGACTGTGATTTGGGAAAATGGGCACCTTTTAATTTCCACCTTCCTTCAGAATTCTGATGGGTGACAATAATTAAAGAAAAAGGCTATGCCTGGGAAGCTTTGGGTGAAGGGTGAAGGATGAAGGATGGAGTTCCTTCCTGGTGAGGATGGATCAAAGCCTTAGTTGGGCTCTTGGCCTTACCTGCCCTGTGCTCCCCGAGCTGGATGTGGGATTATGAGCTGACAGAGGGACACAGACTGGGATAGGGAGGGGAGAGAAGGAGTTGCCTCCTGGCTAAACTGAGCTCCAGCAGCGTTTGGTGCCTCCCAGGCTCGCTGTGCCTCTCCAGATGGTGCTCAGCCCATGCTCCATGTGAGGACACGGTGACTTGGGGCTGGGGAATGTGAGGCACAACAGGGGCAGGGCTGAGGGGCAGGGCAGGGTGTGGGGCAGGGCTTGGGGACCTGCCCTCCCTGCCCTGCAGCACAGTGAGATGCTGTGGGGCTGGGCAGGAGCTGCCTTGGCCACAGAGACCCCCTTTACAGACTCACCTTAGTGGGGATCCAACAAAGCCACTCTTTTTTGGGGTTGATTTATCAGACACCAAACACTTCCCATAAAACTTCATTGGATACTCCATAAAACCACAGAGTAAGGAACCTCTTTCTCTTATTTTTCAGCTCTGTTCTTTATGCTGATGAAAAATCATTTGCCTGCAGGAAAATATCTTTGTTGAAAAAAATATCGACTTCCACATTCCTTCTTGCACATAAAACGTCTCTTCTCTCCCCCTCAAGGTTGTGCCTCCTCCAAAGTCAGTGGAGTTTTGTAGGACTAAAGCCAAGGGGAGGGGAGGCCCAAGTGTTGCCTGGGGAGGTGTGTCTGGGGCTGCTCAGATGTTCTGTTTTAGGACTGGGATGTGCAAGTGCTCACCAATGTGCAGCACCAGCCCTGCCATGAACTTCAGGATTGCTGCTCATTGTGTGGCTTTGGCTCATTTTCCATCCAGGCAGACCTGAGATGGGGTTTTTTTTGGCTGCTGGGAGGCTCCACACTCCGGATTTATGTGCTCCTGACAGGCTTTGCTGAGTTCCTTTCCAAATGCTGCTGTCAGGATCCTGTGCTGATCATGTGATGCAGCCAAATATCCATCTCCTTGCCATTCCCCAGCACAGCAGGGTCAATAATTAAAGTCTTTTATTCTTATCCCTGACATAGCCCAATAGTGGAAGTAATTGGAGGCTCCCACAGGCCACATGGAAGTCTGAAATGGCTGCTGCTTCCATTAATTTCCTTCATGTGTCATCAAGACTCGTGCAGAACGAGCCTAATTAAGCTCAGAGGTTCAGGAAAAGGAAGGAGATGTTGGGTTTTTTTCAGGAATTCACCACCAGCAGCACCTTTGTGACAGGTTTGAAGGGGAGGGAGGAGCAGAGAGAGGTGAGAAGAGCTGGACAACTGGAAATGGTTTGCTGAGAACAGGAAGGAAAGAAGGAGAAACCAGCAATGCCTGAAATTCCCATTTTTACTGCAGAAAGGGTGGGGAAGCAGCAGGAAAGGGTGCCAGGGCACTGAGTGAGCCCCAGGGCACTGGGGAGGGCAGAGCTGCTGCTTCCTTGGGGCTGGGCTGGGCTGCGTGGGCAGTTCCCTGCCTGGCACAGGGAGGAGGTTCATGCCCAGCTGCTTCAAGGGTGAGGAGACCTCAGAGCAACCTGGTCTAGTGGAGACTGTCCCTGTCATGGCAGGATGAGCTTTCCAAGCCAGGCCATCCCCTGACAGAGACCAGGAAGGGATAAAAGGATGTTTGTCTTCTCCAGAATTGCTGCTCTGGTGGTGTTTGGTGCTGTGGTTTGCACAACCAGTCGGCTGTAACCTCTGGGCACAGACAAGCCTTGCTGGAGCAGCTGGCTGGGAAAAAGCAACCACTGAGGTGTTGCTAAATGCTTTTATTTCCTTCCCCTTGGTTGTCTGGAGATTCTTGTCGACTGCAAGAATGAGGAAAGGGAAAGAAAGTTTAATTTGCACTAAAATAATGTTCAGTATCTGGGTCCCAGTGTATCTCACCAGCACAGATGTTCCTCTGTTGTTCTCCCTCTCTTGAATAACTTTCTGAATTAAATTGGGAATTGGGTGATTCACAGCATTTAGAGCCTATTTT
The DNA here is from genome assembly GCA_035583235.1 of Hafferia zeledoni. Classification (NCBI taxonomy): domain Eukaryota; kingdom Metazoa; phylum Chordata; class Aves; order Passeriformes; family Thamnophilidae; genus Hafferia; species Hafferia zeledoni. Next base: position 4,517,528 of record JAWWEV010000069.1, on the reverse strand, counting down.
GGGAGGAAATGAGCAGGACTTTGAGGGCTGTGTGGGCTGAATTCACACCTTTGGCGTCACCATTTCCTTCTGTCCCTCTTTGCAGCCTCTGCTGTGCCTTCAGTGGCTGCTGCCAGTCATGCCAGTCCCTCTGCCAGGCTGGGTCCCCATCACAGACAGACAGACAGACACCCCAGTGCTTGATGAATGCCAAAGTTTTGCTTTACTCTTGCAGCACTTCCTTCCATTATTTTGTTTTCTTGCTCTCCACTGGGCACTGTGAGCTGTAGGACAGAGGCAGAGGATGGGGAGGAAGGAACCTCAACACTGTCTGGAACTGCCTGAAGGGAAGTTGTGGCCAGGTGGGGGTTGGTCTCTTCTCCCAGGCACTCAGCAATAGGA
>JAWWEV010000069.1:4495013-4517047 GCA_035583235.1 Hafferia zeledoni | reverse complement strand
ATCTCAGAGGTCTTTTCCAACCCAATCCATTCTATGATTCCATGATTCTGTGAACTTCCCTGCCCAGGAGAGCAGGGACAAAGGTTTGGGTGTGAATGAATGTCCCATGGCAGTGACTGCCAGGAGGGTGGAGGGAGAAGCTCACAAAGAGGAGGAAAAAAAGGGGGAAGTGGGTGAGTAATTTCCCTCTGGAGACTGAACCAAGGTAACTTCTTCCCATTTTAATGAAAGGCATCAAATATGGTGTGTCTGGTGTAGAAAAAATATCAGGTTTTTTAGTCTTGAATGTGTGGGTTAAAGGCTGTGGGAATTAGGAACAACCCGTCGCAAACACGCAGAGAATTCCTTTAATTTTGCTTCAAAGTGGAGTAGAGGAAGGGAGATGTTCCAAACTCCTGGAATTTTCCAAGCAGAATCAGTTTGAAAAGCCATCCCAGGATGGTCCCTCCTGCAGTTCTGGTGAGGAGCTGCTCACTCTGCAATGACTTTTTGTAGGTCTCAGCCCAGGGCGTCTTGTTTCAGCTAAAAAAGGATTTAACAGATGGGTTCATGAATACATTTAGCTCAGACATGAGAAGGTTTTTATAAGCAGTGATATAACAGGAGCAGATTAAAAAAAAAAAAAAACCCACTCTGTTTTTAAGTGGAACTTGGTCAGCTTTCAAAATTGGGCTGGTTTTCTTCACTGGTGATATTTGTAGTTTATCAGGTGATAAATTACAATTTAAATCATCTCACAAAGAGTATTATTCTTATTCTAAAACTGCCAAACCAAGACACCTCATCATTGTCAATGTTCTTTTATACCCCCTGGCCCAAATTAGCACAATCTCACAACATGATTTGATTTTGGATGAATGACATTTCCAAATGGAGAACAGTCCCATTCAGGTCCTCACTCATCTGATTCCAAATGAATTTTTAGTGGCGGTTTCACCCACTTTGCTTTCTGTGAATCCTCTGATTGCAGCTCTCTGAAATGTGTGTGTTGGCAACGTGAGATCCAAAGAGTTTCTCCCGAGAAATGTTGGCCTGAAGCTTGTCAGTTGTGAGTGTCTGGGCAGAGTATTTGGAGCAGCTTTGATTCTTGTCTGTGGTTACATGGCAGGTTTCAAATCCCTGATTGGATGAGCAGAAATCCCAGTGTTAGATCTCCTGTATAAATCTTGGCGATTATGGAGCTCAGATTTTGGTTTGCAGTGAAATATCTGCTTAAAACAGTGTCAAACACACATTTTTCCAGGCAATTCATTTACTGTGAATCTTAAAAAAAAGAGAGAGAAAAAGGCAAACATGAAGAGCCTCTGGACACTTCTTATCTTTGGAGCTTTTATCCACTTTCTTTCGTTGCTACATTTCTTTGTTCCACAGACCTGTTGTGCTTAATTTCAATTGAGATCACAAGGGCTGTTTAGCAGCATTTATCTTCCTGTGTACACACAATTTGGAGCATAAAAGGAGCCTGATCTGGAGAGCACGTTCTGGTCTGCTAATAAATAAAATTGTAAAATTAGGTTGAGATCAGATATTAGGAAGAAGTTCTTTGTATAAGGGTGGGCAGGAGCTGTGGCTGCCCCATCCCTGGGAGTGTCCCAGGCCAGGCTGGACAGGGCTTGGAGCACCCTGGGCTGGTGGGAGGTGTCCCTGCCCATGGCATGGATGATCTTTGAGGTCTCTTCCAACCCAAACCAGTCTGTGATTCCATGAAATCCTGTGGCACATTCTTATAGTGGATGTGTTGGGGAATGTCCCCTCATATCCCAAGCTGAGCCATCAAACTCACTCACCGGGTCTCGCTGTTACTCAGCTTGGAAAAGGTGTCTCCTAAACATTTGCTTCTAAAATGGTCTTTAATTTATGATCAGTACTCATTTGTCTGACAGAAAGATGGATGAGGTTCTCTTCCTTCACTGTGAGAGGGACTTTTTCCATTCAAGAATGGGATTAGGGGTATTTCCCCTCTGTCTCTGTCCCCACACTCCAGTTGGGTGCTCAGTGTGGGAGCTGCACCAGCCAAGCCCAGAGCTGCAGCCAGGGGGGCATTGCCAGGGAACTGAGGTCATTCCTTCCACCAACAACTGCCATGGGCAGGGCCAAGTGCCCCTGAAATAAAAGGGAGTCTTGGAGCCAGTTTTGTGAGCTTTGCCCCCAGTCTTTGGTGCTCAATGTCCAGCCCAAGGCATTGGTTTGTACCACCCCCTTTAGACCTTTCACCCTGAGGGGCTGAGGCTGCCTGTGCTGCCTCTGGAACATTCCCCTCTTTGGGCAATTCTAAACCCCCACATCAGTTCTGCCTCACATTCAGGAGTGCCACTGCCTAATTGCACTGCATTTCAAAAGAGTATTTCCTTTTATCAGCTCTAAATGAATACTCTTTACTGTAATGGGATTCCTGTGTTATGAAAAGGAAATCTGGGAGCCTCCAGCTGACCTGCTCTGGGCCATTTATTACCTGACATGCCTCTATCATGTCACCTTTTATTCGTCTCCTCCCTGAACTAATCTAGTCTTAATATTTTTAATCTCTTCTAATACAGAGGCCTTTGAAATCTTCACATCATTCACATCCTCAGAGCTGCAGTGGAGCCCCAATGTCCCGAGCAAGCTGTTAACTTTGGAAAGGGTGGCAAGCACCTGATGAGCATTCTGAAGTGATGTGTTGAGTTATTTCAGCTTCCTGGATGGCTCTGGTGGCCTAGATGGTCTTTCTGCCACTCTTAGTCCCATACACTAAATCTTATTAATAAGCATCTCCTGGATTGAAATCAATGATGCATTGAATTACCTGACATAAATGAAGATTTGAGAGTGACCTCTGGCCATGGATCAGCCTGCAGTGAGTTATCAGACTTGGAGATGCTCATGTTTTGGGAATAAATGCCTATGGATAACTCTGCTCCAAGGCTGATGCCAGCCCAGTGTGTTCCCACAGCTGAGCCTAAAGGTTAAACTCCACCTATCCCCAAACATCTCTGCCTTTGGTGGATGTCTTGCCCTGATTTCCAAGTAATAAATCCAACTGTCCCATCTCCTGCCCTTTCTCTTCCCTTCCCACACCCACAAATCCTCAGTGATAGCACCAAATGCAGAGATTTATGGCACTAATTTACAACTGGGGGTTTTTGGCAGGGATGTTCTTGCCACACCTTCTCCAAACAGCACCCCAAGTGCTCCCTGTCCTCCTGTGCCCAGTGGGGTTGTGTTGGAGGCCCTCCTAGTTTAGACTGAAATATCCCACCCTTATGGCCCTTCCAGGCTGGATGGGCCCAGTTCAGGAAGTTATTCCAAACTTCCCCATTCCCATTGAAGTCAACGGAGTTATATCAAGTTTTTAATGAGCTGATTGGTGTTGAAGCTTATCTAAATAACCTCAGATATAACCACTGGGCTACCAGAGCAGTGTATTGACCTCTCCCAATAAATGGCTCCAGATGATGGAGAGGAGATCCCCAGTGGGGAACTGGGACTGTGTCCTCAGGAGAAGCTTCCTCCAAACACACCCCAATGAGAGGCTGCTCTGAGCACTGGAACACAAGGATTGATATCCCCCAAAACAAGTAGGAACAGAAGCTGACTCCTGAGTTCTACCTTTATCTTCAAGTCATTTTTCTTGAGGCTTAGTGCTAATTGTAAAGCATTTAATTGTCTTGTATTTTTATTTGTAATTCATTTTTCCCAGCGATCGATGCAGTAATTCAGATAAAAGATGGGGAATCAGATCCTGAGCCACAGGGAATTCATCATCCTCCTATTGATTTCTGGGGTATCATGCTTGGCTTCAGCACACGGAGCTCTTGTCCATATTATGAAAAAACACAGTGATGCAAAATGGGATGAATGAGAAGAGCAGGAATTACACAGTGGATTTAAGTAACACTTGATACATTTTTGTGTGGCCTTTCTGATCCAAACAGGAACTGTGGCATTGAACAATCAGCTTTTGGCATCCCCTCCAAAGGCCTCATGGAACAGCAAACAGAGCCCTCAGGACTATTCATGGCTCTTGATCATCTACCCATGGGCAGAGCTCTAAGTGCAGGGTGTGCAAACAGGGTGTCTGTGTCCATGATGTTTGTGTGCTTAGTGGGGCCCCAATGGACCACCACGAGCCTGCCCTTATTGCTTTGGTCACTAATTACATGGGAGCTGATTGCATCAATCATCTCCCTGTACATCCAGCTGAGGCCACTTTGTGGCTGTTTACATGGGGATGGAGAGAAGAAAAGGCAAACATTTCCTGAGAAAGGCTGAGATTACTGTGCTGGGCCAGGCTTGGCTCATGTGCCCTTTCCACCAGTGACTCCACAGCCCTGGCATGTGCTGGCATTCACACCCTCTCCAGACCCCTGCCCTGACTCAGAGACCTCCAATCAATCCTTGCACAAGTGCCTGAGATCTGCTCCACTTTTTCAGGAGCTCTGCTGAAATCACAGTCATTTCATGCATGGAACCAAAGGGCATTCATGGCAGAACTTTGACTTCAATGGTGTCACATGTGCCCTCCCTCCTGCCCACTCATGTGTGGGCAGACGAGGCTTTTGTAGAACAGGTTTGCAGATACACAGTGAAGAAGCTGATTTTATGTTCCCTTTAAACAAGGGGCAGCCAAGAACCAGGTCTTTTTGCTGCCACAGATGGCCAGGAAGGCCTTGGTCATGTCCAGTGTCCTCAGGAGGCTTTGTTTCCTTGGGACAACATAATGTCCTCTTTCCCTGAGCTCTTTAAAGGGTGTTTTCCTTATCAGTTTGTGATGTGCTTCAATATAAAGGTTGTTCTCTCAGCCAGGATTCAGGCACCCACCCCAGCCATGGAACTGGAGATGGGAATGGATTCCCTTTGGCTCCTGCTCCCCTGGAGCAACCTGGGCTGGTGGGAGCTGTCCCTGACAGTGAGGGTGGGACTGGATGATCTTTAAGGTCCCTGTCCCTGCCCATGGAGGGTGGGACTGGATGGGCTTTCAGGTCCTTTTGGCTCCTGCTCCCCTGGGGCAACCTGGGCTGGTGGGAGCTGTCCCTGACAGTGAGGGTGGGACTGGATGGGCTTTAAGGTCCCTGTCCCTGACAGTGAGGGTGGGACTGGATTGGCTTTATGGTCCCTTTGGCTCCTGCTCCCCTGGGACAACCTGGGCTGGTGGGAGCTGTCCCTGACAATGAGGGTGGGACTGGATGATCTATATGGTCCTTTCCAACCCAAACCAGATTGTGATTCTAAACTGTGGGAACTGAGTAAAACAGATCCAGGACATATCAAAAATTTCTCAAGTCACAGAAATAGCAGGAACTTTGATAGGCAATAAATGACTGTGTGAATCTTGCATTTATTCTCAGCCACTTGTAGGAACTCAGTGTGGGACTGGCTGGAAACCAGCCTGTGGTGGTGGCACTTGGGGGCCTGCAGGGATGCAGAGGGGAGTCCTGCAGCCCTGGCTGCCTTCACCTTGACTTTGCTTCTTGTTTCCTCTGTTGTCTGAGTGAATTCAGCGGGGGAGAAGGACTTGGCCCCTCGGGGGGTGGCGTGACGTGCCCTGTGACGCAGGAGCCACGGGGCTGTGTGGGATGTGGCAGAGTGGCACAGGCTGCAGGGCTTGGCCCCAGCAGGGCAGGCACAGGGGCAGGGGGGCAGCAGCCTGTGTGTCCCCAGACTCGAGGTTAACAGCATGATTAAAATATTAAGAAAGCAAGTGTCATGGAAGTGAAATGTTGTGCCCCTGCCAGCACAGATGCCAGAGCAGCTCCCAGGGCTCTGACAGGCCCCTGCAGGGAGCACAGTGCCCAGCTCTGCAGGGGCACTCACTCACCAGGGCAGCAAATGGAGCCTGGCAGCCTCATTTGCTGCTCCCTCTGCCTGGCTGTGCCCTGCTGTGCTTCACTTGGGCTCTGCCAGGCAGGTCCTGACAGACAGGGAGGTCTCCAGCCTTGTCCTTGCTGCTCTGCAGGTCTGGCCCCAGGGAAGGCTCAGCTGTCCCTTCTGTGCCCCTGCAGAGGGAGGAGGCACCCACAGGCACCACCTGGCAGGGTAAAGCTCTCCTTTCACCAAAAAGCACTGGCTGAAGGGGGAGAGACTTTCTGAATCCTGAAGGACAACCCCAGGACTCAGATCCCCTTCTCCTCTGCTCAGTCATCATGGATGGGGATGAAATCAGCACTTTCTTAGTTATTGTGTGTCCTCTCCCTGTCACAAGCAGTTAAAGTGTTAAAGCAGCCTTGAAATCTGCAGTGGTCCCCAAAGCACACTCCTGGTTTGATGAGGCAGGGAATTAAAAAAAAAAAAAAAAAGAGGAAGGGAGAATCTGAATAGAGAGATCTTGGGCCCATTTATACCAGAGTTGATGATGTTGTTATAATGGGATTGCTGTTGTAAATTAGACAATTATCTCCCTTGTAGAGTGGGTTTGTGTAAGAGCTTCAGGTGTAGTTCAATCCCTCTGGTGCTGAGAGAGGAACAAGGACGTAGCAGAAGGATGGGCTTTTCCTCAGACAGTTTAAATTAACTGTGCCAGGAGGCAGAGAGTGAACACAGACAGCAACAAGGCAAGGACAGGGGTAGTTCATCACGATGGGCCTCAGATGCAGCCCCAGGTGAAGCTGCTTCTTCACTGGTTCCTCTGCAAGGCTCTTTTCAGGAGAGCTGTGACAGAAAACAAGGGTTGGGCTTGGTGCACATTTGCAGTTGCTTGTCTGGACTATAAGAAAGCTCCAAAAATGCCACACAAATGATAAAATAAGCATTTTATTGGCAGCTCCTTGTCTTTGGGAGACACATCAATAACTCAGCAGCCAAGAGGTAAGGGAAGAGAGGGAATGAGGGAAACAGCTGCTCCTGTCAGCTTGGCTGGAGGACCAACCTCCCACCACCACTCCTGGTTTCATCTGCACTGGAAATGGCAATGAAAACAAGGATTCTGGGGGGTGGTGGAGCCTGTAGGGACCATCACAAACTCCTTGGAGCCAGCCAGGGTTTATCACCCTCTGCCAGGGTTTCACCAGCACAGGGAACATGAGGAGCAACATCTTTGTTCCCAAACCCCAGGGCAGGGATTGGCTGGACAGGGGTGTGGAGCCCACACAGGGCAGGTGTTGCAGAGCAGGGGGCAGGCAGAGGTGGTGCCAGCTTTGGTGGGGGCCCATACACATGGACTTGGTGTGTAGACCCAAAGTTTGGAGGCAGAGGGTGGTCTCCCCATGACTGCAGGCAAGTGGATACCTTGGAATGGACCCCTTTGATACAGGAGAGGGAAGGGGTGAGACAAGGAGTGGGTGGGCACTGAGGAGGGTGACTTGGCAGGGCAGGGAGAGAAGGAATCCAGGAGGAGAGAGTGGGAAATCAGGATGTTCCTGGAGAGGGAAGAACAGCTAATGAGGGAGCCAAGAAGCACCAGCATTACCAGATCAAAGGGGGGATTGTGCAGCAAGAGGGTGGTGAGGAATCAAAGGGGAGATAAAACATGTTAGCAAGACACACGAGGCTTTCTTCAATTCACACCCACCCCCTGCCTTGTGAGTGAGGATAAAGAAAGAGAAACAATTGCTATAATGTCAGCAAGGGGCTGGGGAGCACGTCCCAGCAAGAATAAATAAATCCCAGGCTAATCTGGCTGGATGTTCAAACACATTCCTGCCCAGATTTAACACACACACAAAGCTCTGTGACAAAAAGAAGGCATTAAAGGAGGATGTGATGAACTGGGGAAGGAAAGAGGGAATTGCCTGGGGATGGAGAGGCTGAGCCCAGCAAAGGGGGAGTGGAGCACCACAGCCCAGCCAAGGCAAAGCTCTGGGGGACTCAGGAGGAGATGAACCACACACTCAAAGTGTCCTGTTCTCCCTGCTCTTAGAAGGAGCCAGGGGAGGTTGCTGGGTGATGGCACACACACAACTCTGTGCCAGGGGCATCTCCCCTGGCAGAAATGAAACTTGGCCTGTAAGTTTTTCCTGCTGTTGAAGGACAAGTCAAGTTCTGTTCTCCTGACCAGCTCTCCCTGCTCCTGCACAGTTGGAGTCCAGCCCCTCCCAAATGGCACTGAATTCCCAGCTGTGCCATAACCCTTCATCCCCTGGGAACTGTCAGACTCAGGGGGGTGAGGAGACTTCACCAGTCCCCCAGGAGACACTGTCAGGTCCTGGAAGAGCATCCAGAGCTTTCTCAGCCCATCAGTGGCTCAGACAATGCCCAGAGCAGGGGCAACTTTCACCTGGCTGAAGCCCTGTGGCCACTGCCAGGGATGCAGAGAGGTCTCTAGCCCAGGGAACAGGGGTGTAACAGCCAGAGGAGGCTGCTCTGCTGACTGACCTTCAAGGTTTGCTCTTGAACGTTTCTTGCTGTTATCCAGATGGGCCTCGTTCCAAGTGAATGTTTGTGTAACTCCTGAGGGGCATCAGCAGCTCTAGATCAGCATTTTAATCTTGGTTCAATTCCTGTTTCCTTGTATGGCCTCTGGGGACCATCTCAGAGCTTTTAGAAGAAACAGGAGTGGGAGATTGAAGGAAATGAAGACATGGGCTGGTGCTGCAGGCTGGGAGATGCTGACCTCCAACAACTGGAGCTCTGACAGAAGTTTTCTGAGGCTGCACTGAGAGCTGCTCTGAGAACTGCTCTGAGAGCTGCTCTGAGGGCCCTGGTGCCACTGTAGGAACCTGCCTAGCAACCCAAAATGCAGACACAGCTCTATTTGAGCCCAATCCCCCCTGCCAGCTCTGCATTCTGCAGCTCTCCAAAAACACAACTCCACACCTTCAGAGCAAAGCCCAGGTTTCCCCAGATTGGCAGGAAATGACTCATTCCACAAATATAGTCTCAGAATATGAGCACAGGATTCAAGTTCTCATCCAGGTATGGCTGGGGGAGCCCTCAATAATGGCTTAATTAGGGTTTGGTGGGAAGTGTTTTCAGTATCTCGGGTGCTTTGCCTGTTCTGTGTTTGTCTCAAGACTTCTCAAGAGCCCAGAAATGTTGCCAAAGGAACCCTGTGGGCTCTGCTAATTAAAGGATGTCCTGGGACAGCCACACTCAGGTCCTGCTCTGCCCACACCATCCAGCCAGGCAGCAACAGGCTTGGCTTGGTAATCTCTTGTCAGAGTGGGACAGGTAATTAGACAGGTAATTAGATGATGTACAGGTAATTAGACATCCCACCACTGACTGACAGGCAGTTTGGGCAGCACTTCTTGGGGCTCAACAGGGAAATCAGAACTTCAGGTGTGTTTTTCCACTGCCTGAGGAGCAGATTTTCAAGCCAGGGTTTCTCTTTAGTGTTTACCCTTAACTAAAGTCTGGCTTTCTTTGGTAATACCCAAGAATCTATTTTTATTTTACACACTAGAGGGGAAAGTGGATAGAAAATGACAGAAGAACAAAACAAATGCAAAAATAAGCCCCTGCCCTTGTTTTTGGATCCCTTTGGCTGTGCTGCTCTACAGTGGCTGATTCTCTCCTGGGCATAATCATATTGATTGCATTAATATTATCCTGCAGGATTAGTTCTGATTCTTGGGGAAACAAAAGCAAAGAAGCTCTGCTGGCCCAGGGGGATCTGAGGAGACATTCTCAGAAATAACCCCCCAGGTTGTGTTGGTTTGGGTGGTTCCCTGGGGGCAGCAGCTGCTGCAAACACAGACACTGCCAACAGTGAGGGCTGTGCAAGGCAACGGGACCCCCACCCCCTGCCCCACCTTTGCTCCCCTCTGCCTTCATCCTCTGGGGATAAACTCCAGCTGTCCCTGGGGCCCTCCCTGGTGCTGCTGCTGCACCAGGGAATTCTCTCATCAGCACTGGGAGATGCCTCATTAGGAGGGAAGCAGAGCAGGCTTTGCTGAGGCAGGACCCAGGGGGGGATCCTGGATTTTGCTGCTGTTCCTCAGCTCAGGTTTGCTGCTTTCATCAAGGATATTTGGGCTGAATTGACCTGCTGTTCTCTCCTGGATATGAGGAGGTTTCTATTATTAACACCCACTGCCCTGCACACTGAGCTGAGGGACCCCAAGGGCAGTTTGTGCTTTTTCCCAACACAGAAAGACTCACAAGATCCAAGATAATAAGGACAGATCAGGCTCCTCTTCCCCATTTAGTGTCTCCCTTTTTGGAGATGTGTCAGACACTGAGCTCATATTTTCAAACACTGGGTTACATGTAGAGGAGTTGTTCAAATTGCCATGTATAGATGCACTAAAAAAGCTTGATCTGTTTGTCTGGTGGGAATAAATGTTTCCCTTAGCAGGTTCCAAGCAAAACTTAGTCCACTTTTCTCCTCTGTCTTTACACTGAACTGAAAGAGATGATTTCATCAGATTTCCTTGATTTTTTTTTTTCCTTTTCTTAAAGCTTCACCTCCATGAATCATGAGTTTATCTTTAAAATCAAGAAGAAAAACTCTCTGGCTCCCCCCTTGCTCTTCCATTAAAAATTCTAAAAGCTGTGTAGCCTTAGAGAATAGCCTTTCCAAAGACATGAAAAAGAATTGCTGATTTATTTATTATTTATAGAGCTCATTATATTTTAACTCCAGGGGGTGGCAAATATAGGATAGACTCCTTCAAACAACTTGTGGGCCCTCCAGTGGTGCTCCCCGTGTTCCTGTGCTAAAGAAGGAGCAAAGAGAAGCCCAAGCAACAGAATGAAGACAGGACAGGTGGGGTGGGCAGGGGTTGGGAGCCTTGATGGGCTGAGACAGGAGGAATGATGCCAGTTTGGCCAGGACAGCTGGGAATTGGGGTTCCAGGGGCACTGGGAGCTGGCACAGGATCAGCCCATGGATGAGGGATTGCAGGGAGCAAAGCTGTTCCTCCAGGAGAGTTCTGTGAACCACAGAGAGACTCTGCAGCTTCTGCCCCCTCATCTCTGCTCCATTGAACTCCTCTGGGAAGGAACGTGCCAAGGGGGCTCAGGTGGCAACTGAGCCCTGGCAGCAGCAGCTGAGAGTGGGTGAGAGCCTGAAAAATGGCCTCAAAATTCAAAGTTTTGTTTGGGAGCATTTGGAAATGCACTTGGATTGCTGTTGGTTCTCACCCCCTTGGCTTTGGTCACTGGTCTTGCTGGCAAAGCTCCCTGTGGGTCAGGCAGAGGAAAGGGATGGGCAGAAGGGAAGTGGGCACAGGGAAACCCAGGGCTGAGCCAGGGAATCCGTGGGACTCCCCAGTGAGAGTGGGATGTGTTCAGAGCAGCAGAGCTTTGGGGATCAATTCCAGCTGTCCCTGGTGCCCTCCCTGGTGCTTCTGTTCCACCAGGGAATTCTCTCATCAGCACTGGGAGATGCCTCTACACCACCTACATCCTTCTCAGGCCTCCTTCAGCCTTTGAGTTCCCCTTGTCCCATCTCATGGCCCAGTTCTAACAATCCCCACGTGACACCAGAGGTGTCTCCAAACCTGGCAATTAATTCATGCCCCTGAAACGGGTGCTAATGATGCTCAGAGCTGGCCTGTTCATCCCAAAGCTGAGCAGCTGCTCCAACTCCCTCTTGCAGGAAAACAAAGTGCAGTTTGAAAGCAGGTGGAGGGAGAAGATGTTTTAAAACTGTGGTGGCTCCATCACTGTGTGTGTCACACCTGGGGAGGGACATGACACTCTTCAGGCTGTTCTCACTTCTCTCTGCTTTCCTCCTGCTGTCCTGCTGAGCCTGCAAGGACAGAGGAACTCACAAATGAAGTCACAGGTTTAAGTCAGGACTCAAATCTTATTTGAAAGGATTGGTTTTCTGTTTCATTTTTCTGTGTGGTGTATTTTTATTAACAAGTCCATTCAATCAGAGCTGTGACTCGTTGTCCCCTGTGCCTGGAAGGATCTTTTCTCCCTGCAATTTGTCAGCTGGATTCCTTCCCAGCCGTGCTCCTGGTTTCTCTCAGCACATTCTCCATGCCCTGTTTTTCATCAAACGCAGACACTTCCTATTGCTGGGGCACAGGGAGGCCTCAGCCATCAGTTTGTCCCAGACATATATATGGGCACACACAGCTCTCTCTTTTTTTTTTCTTCTGTTGTTTTCTGTGTCTTCCTTCTGGTCTCAACTTTTAATTGAGTTTGCTGTGGCTCCCTGACAACATGAAATTCCAAGTGCCAGGATCCACTCCCCAGAACTCTGTGTGGACAGTTCCCCACTGCTGGAGCAGCTCTGGCAGCAGGAGGATGAACTGGTGGCTTTATCACCCAACCAGGAAGGACTGGAGGAATATGGACCTTCCTCAGAGCCCAGAAAGACCCCATGACACCCAGAAGGGAGGGGACCACCCTGGCTTTGGGGGCACATCCAAAATGTGACGGGAGAGAACAGGAGCTGGTGTGGAAAATGGAGCTCTTGGGAGTGATGGTTGGAACTGAGCTGGAGTTTGGGGCTGCAGCCCAAGGGGGGGAAGCCCAAACAAGGAGTCTCTGCTGTTCTTCACTGTGCAACAGGAAGGTTGTTATAAACCACACCCAGAACCCAGAGCCTTGTTCTGCTGCTCCTAAACCCTCCCATCCCTGTTGCTCAGGCAGCAGCAGGTTCATGGTGCTGCTGTGATGGTATAAACACAGATCTGAAGATCTTAGAGAAGGAGACCATGGCCCTGCTGGCTGGATCTCCACCCCAACCCTTGAACCTTCCACTGTTCCCTGGTTTTAGGAGGTGTGTGACAACTGCAGACAGGGGGGGCTTCAAAACCTGGCAGTGTTTTACTGATTGTGATTCCACATCCAAACTTTGATTAAACTTTCCCCAAATGCTCCCTGTTAGCATAATTTGGGTGGATTTATTCTGTGTCTCAGCACTGTATCTGATTATTTATGGGAGCTAACGGCCGATTACAATTAACTTTGATGAAGTAAAGCTTTCTGGAAGGAGGGAAAATGCCCCCTCCCTTTGCTATAATTTATAAAGCAGGTTAGTTTGTGGGTACAAATAAATGCAACTGGGTCATAAAACATCCTGACTGGAGGCAATGGGAGAATCAGGTGCAATCAGAACAACTTCAACAGAACTCAGAGAATTGCATGGACTTGATGCAATCTGATCTAGTGCTTTATCTTTAATCTCTTCTTTTCTGCTGATTAGAGATTTACTGGATTGGGGGGGGGGGGGGGGGGTGCTAATTTATGTAGATTTATGCACACTGATGATATTTGTGTGTGTGTGTGGCAATGTGTGCACACCAAGAGGGTGGGGGGAAAGTGTGTCCTTGTCAGAGGTGTCCACAGTGAGTGGAGTCTCTGGAGAAGCTTTGCCTTGGGAGCAGCTTCCAGCCAAGCTGGGTGAGAAACCATCTGAGCCCCAGGAGTGAGACCCTCTGTGCCTGAACACAGGGAAGCCTTGAACTGGAATAACCCCCCAAAAGCTTTGCTGCTCAAAGCCCCAGGAGTGAGACCCTCTGTGCCTGAACACAGGGAAGCCTTGAATTGGAATAACCCCCTGAGTGCTTTGCTGCTCAAACTGTGGCCAGGGGAGAGGCAGCTCCTCCTGCCAAGGCACCCCCCAATCCCCAAAGCTCCCCTGGCACATGGGGGTGCTTGTCCAAGCAGCAACGAGCCTGCCCAGGCTTTCAGCTGCCCCATCCAACCCTCCCCAGCCACAGCTGCCTCCTCAGCAGAGGGGTCATTTACCTGCAATGTGGCCACTTCGTGCCTGCTGCTGCCTGGTGAGGTCAGGGGTGGCACCACGGGCATGGCACCCACCTCTTCTCTCTGGTGAGCAGGGACAGGACCCAGGGAGTGGCTGGAGCTGAGGCAGGGAGGGTCAGGTTGGATCTCAGGGAAAGGCTCTTCCCCCAGAGGGTGGTGGGCACTGACCAGGCTCCCCAGGGTTTGGGCACAGCCCCAAGGCTGCCAGAGCTCCAGGAGGGTTTGGACAACACTCTCAGGACAGGATGGGATTGTTGGGGTGTCTGTGCAGGGCCAGGAGTTGGACTCAGTGATCCTTGGGAGTCCCTTCCAGCTGAGTTTTGATTTCAGGCTGGAAACTCTCTCTGTACCCTCAGCAGCTCCTTGTGAGAAACAAGGACTCCCATCTCACTTGGCTGTTGTCTTGTTTCTGCTGCTGACCTGAGGATAAAGATATCACATGGAACATTTTATCAGCTGTAGTGAATGTTCTTTCTTTATTAATTCTATTTGGGATCAATAATTAATGCTGCTGCCTCCTTTACAATTCCCCTCAGAGGGAGAGGAGCGTGAGGAGGGTTGGTGTTTCATGGCTCTGTGTTCCTTGAGGACCAAACAGTCCCAAAGTGTATCAGGGTTCTTATACTGTGAAACTCCTTTCCTTGTTTAGGGGTCAGCAAGATTCCAGTCTACCTAGACAAGGTATAGAATTGGGCAGAGAACTCCCAGTACAGAGAAAATGCAGCAAATGCACTGAGCAAGAATCTTTCCATCCCCAACCCATCCCTTTCCCTTCACTCTTAGTCAAAACCAAGTCATCTAACAGGAAAAAATATCCTTTTACTTGTTTCATCTGAGAAGGTACAACAGCAAATAAACCCGACCCCGACACTGGGACAGACATTCAGCTGTCAGGAAGGCAGATCCAGTCCCTTGACTTCATGGAGAGGAAAGCTCAGGGTTATTTTAAGGGCTTCTCCAGGCATTTCTCTCTCTGTTGTTTGTCTGGTGTTGGCAGGATCCCCCAACTCTCTGCCGAGCCCTGGTGGGAGCTGGTGTGGTCCTTGCAGCCCCACCTGCTGGGCTGGTTTGTGCCCAAGCTGCTTCCAACCCCCCAGAGCCACAAAGATTGGCCACCAGTTCCAGCTCCAGCTCTGGCTGAGGAGCTCCATGCCCAGTGCCCCCCATGGGTCCCTGAGCTGCTGCCTCTGGGGCTGCATCTCCTCTGCCAGCCCATCCTTTATCCAGCCCTGAAGCCACAGCCACGTTCTGCCTTTG
The DNA here is from genome assembly GCA_035583235.1 of Hafferia zeledoni. Classification (NCBI taxonomy): domain Eukaryota; kingdom Metazoa; phylum Chordata; class Aves; order Passeriformes; family Thamnophilidae; genus Hafferia; species Hafferia zeledoni. The sequence continues at coordinate 4,502,206 of JAWWEV010000069.1, read as the reverse complement.
CTTCAGGCTGCACAAAGGCAGGAGGCAGCTCATGAGGGATCCTCTTATCCTCTTCCCCCTGGCTTTGTCCCACACAAAGTGGGGGCAGCAGCTCCAGCTCTCCATGTGGGGACAACCCAGGTCCCTGCAGAGCCTGTTGGAAACTCCTCCTGCCTCTTCTTGTAGTCTGTCTGAATCTCCACTTGAATCTCCAGAGTTTGCCAGTGCTGGTGTTTGGTTTGGTGCCCAGTAACTCCTCTTTGGGTTTATTGCCATTGCCCAGTTCCTGGTGCTGGCAAAATATCTTCAAAGAAAGATCTTTGATCTTGGGTTCAACAGTGAATTCAATGAGAGGGTTGGTCTTTACCCCAAATTTGAGCCCTGCCCTGAGGCTCCATGGCATGGAGTGTGTTGCCATCCTCAGCCTTTGCAAACAGGCTCCTTCTCACTGGAGGATTCAGTTCTCTTTGCTTTGCCTCATCCTCCTCCAAAGGCATCAATGGGATTACAGCACAGCCCTGCAGTCAGTCCCAGCCCCCAAACATGACAACAATGGAGCTCTCTGCCAGAGGAAGGGAACGTGGAATTCAGACTCTAATTAGATGGGGACACTGGGAGCAAATATGTAAATACCAAGACGACTATTGTAAAAGATATTTTTAGTTATTTGTACTGCAGGATTTCTTGATTTGCTGCTGGGACTGGGAGGTTTTCTCTGTGGTCTCTTAGGAAAGGGGGGAAAAAATTACATGCAAATCAAACCAGTGGTTTTGTTTCTCAAATATGCTGAAAAGGGGGAGGGCAGGTACAGCATCACTCAATTATGAGAGGGGAAAAAAGGTCTCCAAGATGATCAGCAGGCTGATCTCTGAACACTCTGCACCTGCCATGGACATGTCTGAAAGGTATGAGATGTGAATAGATGCAAGCAGGGGCTCCCAGCCCCACACTGCAGAAAACAAGCAGGAGACGTGCTGGGGGTTTAGTCAGAACTAGAAGTGCCTGGGAAGAACAGTTTAATGAGTGCTGCTTGCAGAAAATGGAGCAAGGAGTAACAGACAAGGGGGACACGTGTCCATCCTGTGGCCCCAAGGATTTGGGGCCCAGCACTGCGTGTTTGGAGGCACAGACACCCTCAGAATGGCACAGGAATGTTCTGACTCACAGAGCAAAGGCACAAAGGCACTTTCTGAGCAGAGACCCCCTCAGAAATGTGCTCAGGGTGACCCAGGATGAGGAACATCCTGCTCTGCCCCATGAGCTGAGGCCAAACAGGCCCTTGGAGCTGCTGCAGGAGGTGTGGGAGCCTCAGCCCAGCTGGGATCTGGCCATTGCAGCAAGTTTAAGTGCAACTTGGGGCTTTAAAAGCTGCTGAAACAACAGCCCCAGGCAGGAACTTGTGTTCTGTGGCAGGAATGGAGTTTGTAATGCCCTGATTGGCAGAAATAAAGGAAACTGGTCTTACTGGTAATGCAATTGCCATTTAAGATCACCAAAACAACCTGTGAAAAGGAGTTGCCTAGAGGAGAGTCTGGCCTTTGAGTAAAAGCTGAAGGAAATTATTGTGGTACCTCAGGGGAGTCTCCAAAGAACTGATTTAGGATGGGTCAGAATAGTTCTTAGCACAAATTGCCCTTTAATTTCTCTTGTGCCAAGTGGCCACTCTCAAGCCCTACATCTCCAAGAGCCTTTCCTCCCATGATCTCTTTTCATCCTCCTTGCCTGAACTCTTAACCCACCTGCTTTAAATAGAAAGCATCTCTCCCTTCTGCTATGAAATACAGACTTAGAGTTATCCTTAAAGTGGAAACAGACTCTTGCACCAAAGGGAGTGTCCACATGAGCTCCAGCTCTGCCTTTCCAGCCCCCCAGGGATGTGTTTCCAGACAGGAAAAAGCTCAGCAGCTGAACTGCAGCCCTCGAGGAAAATTAAAAGAGGCAAGACAAGAAAACTTGATGTGCCCCATACCCACCTTTTCTCTCTGGCCATTAAGAGCCCCTGCCATCGCTTCAGAACCTCCTGACCCTCAGTAGCTGTGGGGTGAGGCACAGGAGGACCTGCTCTGTCCTGCTCCTCTGAGCACTGGGGCTGCCCTCTGAGCTCTGCCTGGATGCAGCTCCTCCTCGTCCTCCTCCTCCTCCTCCTGGCAGGCCGAAGGGAGGTGCTGAGAGCAGGGACTGCCTTTAGTGGGTGGCAAAAAGGGTCCCCCAGATGTGTGGCCATCACATCTGGGCAGGCTGGGACTGGGCAGCTCCTGGGCATCACTTTGTGCTGCTCCTGCTGGCACAGGGACTTGCCCTTGCTGTGCTTTAGTCATCTGCAATGACACAAAAAAAGAAATTCCTCCTCACCACAAGTGACAGGAGTGTCTTGGGAGCTGAGGAGTCTGGCCCCTTCCTCCCCTTTGCCAAGGCAAGTGTGGAGTAGTTAATGAAATAATTGCTCCTTTAACAAATTACCACTCATTAGCCAAGCAACTGTGACTGTTCACTCTTATCTACGAAATGAGAAGATATTACCCTAAACCCCTCCTAAGAATCGGCATCCCTGAGCTGTGGCCGTGCCTCTCTCAGCATCTGCCCCCAGGTGGTGCCCTGAGCTCCTGAGAGCTGCAATGGCCCCACCACAGCCCAGCACTCAGCCCTGGAGTCCCTTGGCTGCCCCAGGGGGGAACATCCTGGCAGGGCTCTCTGCAGGCTCAGGATTTGGTGCTGGAGAATCAGAGAAGGGCACCCAGAACTGCTGCTCCAGCTCCGACAGACGAGCTCTGCATTTTTATTTGTGCCCAAGAGATCACAGAAAGGTTTGGGTTGGAAGGGACCTTGAAGATCATCTGGTTCCTGGGACACCTTCAGAGCTCCCTGAGCAGCTCCAGAGCTGGGATCTCGCTCACTATTTCATTACTCTGAGCCAGTTCCTCTGTCCCAGCCCTTTTTTTTAATTCTACATATTTCAGTCAAACTTGCTGCATTAGATGTGATGGAAGTGGAGCATCTAGAGGGGTTCAAAAGGCATTAATAATTTCTGTGGGTAATGAAAACACAAAGTTATCATGTTGGTTATGAAGGGCAAAAGTCCCCTATGCCTCCTGAACATGAGAGTGTGTTGGGATGAGGTTTTGGTTCTTGATTATTTCCCTCTGCTTCCTGTGCAGCTGTTCTTGTAACAGAAGCAAATGGATTTGGGAATATTCAGTCATTACTTCTCCCTGAAATTATTTTTCTTTAAAGTATATCAAATAATAAGTGTTTCAAATGGGAAAATTTTCATTTTCTCCTACTATTCCCCCCACCCCCCCCCCCAAGAAAAATACATTATTCTGTTTAGGTTCCTCTGCTTCTTTTCTCATGTGTGTTCTGCCATTGTTCCATCCTTTCCAAAGCATTGCACATAAAATATTAATCTTATTAACCATATTTTTATATCAATGCACTGTTTTTCCATGGTGAGTTTATATTTATCAATCCCAGGAATGTTGCTCGTGCCCCCAGGCTCTGCCAACACCCTCACTCTGACCAAGAGGTGACCTCTCAGTCTCTGTGATTCTTGCCCCAGTAAATGTGCTGCACTGGAGCAAAAGGGTAGAGGAAATTCCCACCCCACTCATGTTCTCTGCCTTCCTTGGCCAGGCTGAGGGTCCCAGAAGAGACATTTTAGATAAGATATTAGAAAAAAATATCCTCCCTGTGAAGGTGGGCAGGCCCTGGCACGGGTGCCCAGAGGAGCTGTGGCTGCCCCAGCCCTGGGAGTGCCCAAGGCTGGACATGGCTTGGAGCAGCCTGGGCTGGTGGGAGGTGTCCCTGCCATGGCAGGGGGTGGAAGGAGATGGTATTTGAGGTCCCTTTCATCCCAGCCCACCCCAGCCCATGGCTCTGTGGTGCCCACAGGCCCCTCAGCTGGGAGGGGGCTGTGCTCTCCCCCCGTGTTCCCTGCACTAAGAGCAGCTTTCCTGTGCCAAGGGGTTTCCAGTGTGCTCAAATGTCTGCCCAACGTGCTGTTCTTGGGGTGTTATCATGTGACTGCCCTGTGGAACTCTGTCCAAGGACCTGAGCAAAGGGACAGTGGATTCAAAATGGGATTAGATCTATCAGAGGAAAATAATCCCCTCCTGGCTGGAGGTTGGACCTCAGGGTCCTGCCTGGTCACAAACTGCTTTTCTGACCTTAAGCAGATCTCACTCTCTGCTTCTGTTCCCTGTGGCTGCAGAATGAGGATTCACATTTGCTGTAAGTGCTGGGGAGATAAATCAGCACCAGAGGTGCTGATGCTCAGCTGTTCTACTAATAGGGAGCCACATCAGGTATGCAGTTAAAGGGATTTAAAAATACTAAAAGTGGTATTAATTAAGGACATAAGCTAAGTACTAACTGATGGGGTCATGAGGAAATAGCTCTCCCCAAGGGCACTTTACCCACATCTGTGTCCTGGTGTGTTCCATGGAGCAGCTGGTACTGTCAGATGGGCTCCTGAAGCAGCTGGACCTGCTCTGCAATTCCCTCACACTCCACCTTTGTGATTGCACCTCGGGAGTGATTTCCCCCTGAAAGTTTCCCTTTCCCATTTGCTGAGTGTCAGTGGGGATTGATCACTGCAGAGCAGGATCCAGACCCAGCCATGTGGAACCTGAGACCTGCAATGGGCCTGATGGCACTGAGGCTTCCTACCTTCTTTTCATAAAACTGGAAATCATAAGGGAATATTGTGGCCACCCCTGGCAGCCCAGCCCTGTGTGGGGCCAGCCCAGCCCTGTGTGGGGCCAGCCCAGCCCTGTGTGGGGCCAGCCCAGCCAGGGAGCCACTCTCCTTGCCCTCTGATGCCTGGGAACTGAGCTGGCTGCAGGGGGGCTTTGAGGACAGGGATCAGCTCCCCTTGCTGACAGAACCCAAAGGACTCTGAGCAGTTTTCTTGATGCTGACACTCAGTAATGGGTTGGGACAAGGAGTTGGATGCCCTCAGTGACGATGCTCGGCCCCAGCAGAGCCCAAACTTGAGTGATGAGAGGAGAAGAGAGGCTGGAATGGAACCCAGAGTGCCCCTGCTGGGTGGGGAGCCAGGACAGGGGTGGATGTGATGAGGCAGAGCCAGACTGCACACCTGGGCACTGCTGTGCCCCCTGCCAGCTCCACACAGGCCCTGCCGTGCCTTTGACACTCAGGGCACAGCCAGCTGAGTGTCGTGCCAGGAAGAGCTGAGTGGTGGATTTTAATTAGAGTGAGACTAAATGACGTGGGACTCCAAGCCTGCCTTTTGCACAACAGCTCGGGGAAAATGAAAAGACTCGCACTTTCAATTTAAGGTTTAGTTAGATAATGCCTGTTGGTGCCAGTAGATTACAGAGTGGATATTAAATCCTCCAGGATTTGCAGTGGGGAAGTACTCCCAGAATCCATAAGCAGGCAGGAGAGCAGGGCTGGGGAACTGTCGTCCCCTGGAGGTCCCGAGCAGGAGGAGAACATGGGGAGTAAATCTTTTCTTTGAAGGAAGCCCCACGTAAAGAGCACTCACAGGCAGGCTGTGGCCTTTAAAGGTTGCCCTGTTAAGGAGCTTTCTTGCTTCTGACAGCAGCCAAATGGCATGTGAAAAGGTAATGGGGTCTGCCAAGCAGGAGAGAGGCAGGGCTGGACTCCTGCTGGGGGGTGGTCTCTCTTCAGGATCCCCCAAAAACACCTTCTGTGGGTGCCCCTGTGAAACCAGACCAGCTGTGCTGTGGCACAGGAGTTGGAGAGACCCAAAGGAAGTTTATAGGTAACTCTGGTGCTGAGCTGTTTAATCAAACCAGTGTGAGCTGATGGTGCTGCAGGAGTTGATGAGCAGCTCCTGAGGGCAAAGGAGACTCTTCCTGATGGTTTGGGACAGGCCACTCCAAGTTCAGCAGGACTTGGGGACATCCAGGGCTTGGCAAGTTCTTCTAGAGCTGATCAAAGTCAGACTAACCAGGTTTAGGGTGCCAGGCACAGGTGTCCAGCACTGCAGCCCAAGGGAATGGGGCATCACTGCCATAAAGGCATCGGGTTCTGGCAGAGCCAACAAACAGTCTGAGTTTGGCAGAATCTGCTTCAAATCCTCCCTGAAATGCACCCAAGAGCCCAGGGCTGAGGGTCAGCAATGCCAGCAAAGCTGCTCCCCTTGATCTGTGTCTGTCTCCTGGTGCTTCCCTCCCTCCTCAGGGAGACAGAAAGTGTTGAAAACTCCTGTGTACAAACACTGAAAATCAGTAAAAACAAGAAAGGACCAAACGTTTCTCCTTCATTCCTCTCATACATAAGAAGCTTTGCCCAACAACTGTTCCAGGACTAGACAGGAGCTTGCTGGAGGTGTGTAAGATTAGTAGTTTAAAAGCACTAAAATGTGCAAATTAATTAGCACAGCTACCCAGGCATGTTTTATCTGGCCTAAATGCTGGGCTTTTTTTTCCAGGTTAAGGGAAATATTAACCCCTAAGGAGCCATAGCAAGGTCTGTAGCTTGAAGAGCTAAAAGATTCTTGGCAATGAAAATTCAGGAGCTCTCATAGTCTTTGATTGAACATCCCAATAGTTTCATTAAGAACACGTCCCTGTATTTTATGCTTGCTAATTAGCAAATTCAAACACTTTATCTCCGTGTTATCTTTGTGCAAGAGAGTGGCAAATTTATGTCATTATAAAATATTACCCAAATTTAAAGGTTCACAAGCAATTAGATTTGGTAATTCTTGTTTATGCCCCTGAAGAATTGTTCATTTTAAAACTTTACAGTTAATATGTACAAAGATCAAACAGTGGCCCGTGTTGCTCTGGTGACAGAAGTCAAGAGGGTGAGCTGAGGGGATTATTAGAGGAGAATATTTTGGAGGTGGTTGCCTTGATTCTGAGCTGGGCATTGCAGGGAATTCACACCCCAGGAGAGGGTCTGTGCCCACCTTATTGGCATTTCCCTTGGGCATCGTTCCCGTTTGGAAGCCCAGGGTTATAAATGCGGAGCAGAGCCGAGTACAGGCTGGAGGGCACCGAGGTGACCGTGGGTGCCACCCATTCCTGGGGCAAACGGCGATGGTCGCGGTCACACTCTGGGTATTCACGGCAACAATCCCGGCAGCGATGGAGCGCTGACACCTGCCGGCAGGACTGACCGGAGCTGCCTCCTTCTTTGGGACTGACCCTGGGACTGACCGGAGCTGCCTCCTTCTCTGGGATACACCCTGGGACTGACCGGAGCTGCCTCCTTCTCTGGGA
>JAWWEV010000069.1:4466144-4494913 GCA_035583235.1 Hafferia zeledoni | reverse complement strand
ACCCTGGGACTGACCGGAGCTGCCTCCTTCTCTGGGACTGACCCTGGGACTGACCGGAGCTGCCTCCTTCTCTGGGACTGACCCTGGGACTGACCCTGAGCTGCCTCCTTCTCTGAGACTGACCCTGGGACTGACCCGGAGCTGCCTCCTTCCCTGGGACCAGCCCAGAGCCACCTCCTTCTCTGAGACTGACCCTGAGCCACCTCCTTTCCTGGGACCAGCCCAGAGCCACCTCCTTCTCTGAGACTGACCCTGAGCCACCTCCTTCCCTGGGACCAGCCCAGAGCCACCTCCTTCCCTGGGACAGACCCTGGGACAGATCCAGAGCCACCTCCTTGCCTGGACAGATTGTTGAGCCTTGCTGTGACAGCCCAGCTTTGGGTGTCCCAGTGTCCTCTGCCCCCCTGCAGGTGCTGTCTGGACCAGAAAGACCCATCACCCTGCTCCTCATGGAATCACAGAACAGTTTGGGTTGGAAGGGACCTTTCAAAGCTCGTCTTGTCCAGCCCTGCTCCATAAACAGGAAAACCTTCACCTACATCTGGTTGCTCAGAGTCCTGACAGACCCAACCTTGAGTATTTTTAGGGATGGGGCAACCATGGCCTCTCTGGGCAACCTGAGTCAGTGCTTGTCCCCCCTCCCTCAGGGGTGTCCCTGGGATGCAGAGCTGATGCCCTGGCCAAGATCCAACCCCCTGTTGTGCCTGAGCAGGGGGAGATGGGCCGTGCTGGGCCTCCATCAGGGTGTGCAGTGGTGCTGAGCTCAACCCATGCTCTCCAGGCTGTGGAGCTCATGGCAGCGTGGCTGGAGCTGCTCTGCTTGGATTGCCTGGATTCCCCTGGGGGGTTCCTCCCCACCCTGCTGGCCCTGCTCGCTGCCTCACTGCTCAGGGGATGAGCTCCACCATCATTTCCCAGTGCCAGGGAGCCCAGGAGGGCAGGGGGTGCTTGTAACTTCTCTTCTCATGCTTAAATGGTGGAACTGAGATGTTGGCAGCAGTTTCAGGACAGGAAGAAGATTTTTCTTTGATTGCTTTTTAATCACAGTAATAACAGTAATGGAGGCAGTGAGTGGAATTGATGGGGAAGAGCTGAGCTCTCTTCTCTGCTGACTCCCATGTGGGGTAAACAAGAAGGATTTACTGGCTTCTCCAGTGCATTGGTGGAATCCTTGCTCTTCAGGAATGAGTGTTGGCAATGTCTGGGGAAAACCTGCTGGTGTCCAGTACCTGGGAGATAAAACACACCAGGCACCCTCTGGGAAGCTCCTGCCTGGGGTAAATGTATAATCCTTGCCTGCTTCTCTTCTTGTCTCCACAGACTGAGTGGTACAATTGCTCTTTTAAGCAGCTGTCAGGGCCACCTCTACAGGGGTCTGGTCCTGAATCTGCATCTTTAGCAGCCCAAAAGGGTTTTACTTTCTCTCTCAGAGGACCCCAGAGGGCTTAAGTGGGTGGAGGGTCCAAATGGTGCCCAGAATAAACCTCATGGGAGATTGGAGTCTGTGCTGGGGCAAAGCAGTGCCCAGCTCAGCATGTCCCCTCACAGCCCCCTTTTGGCCCCTGCACATGTGGCCAAGTGTCCTCCTGCAGTGGAACTGGAGAGGTTTGACCAGTCAGGGAAGAGCCACGGGCTGAGGGGCTTCCAGAACTGCCTTTGCAGGGAAGGGTTTGAGTGGCACCAGTGCCTGGGAACTGCCCCAGCTGGGCACACCTGCAGGGTGTAGTATTAGAGGTGCAGCCACCAGATTTGTCCTTCAAGGATATGGGAATTTTCTCTGACCTTGGCTTAAAATATCCACAAAGCAGTGAGAAAGCATCCAGTGGGTGGGAAAATGGGCTCTGCAAACCCATTGCCATATGAAGAGTATTTTGAAGAGGCTTGAGCTGCCTCTCCCAAGCAGACAGACACCAAGGACAGGCCTCAGCCTGGTTGGTTTGGTCACACATGGAGCTTTGTCCTTTATTTCTGCAGCACAGGGAAGGGCCTCGTTTACACCAGCACAGCCAAGTCCTGGCTGGGGAGGTGAAATTCCTCTTGCTTTGCTGAGCAAGACAAACATGACACAAACAGTTCATGCACAATACACCTCAAGCCTGGCTGGTACATCCCTGGCACTGAGAGGTGCCCCAGGGCTGGGCAGGGGGCTGGGGGGGTCCCTGGCACCCTCCCAGGCTGATGCAAATGGGGAGCAGCTCCACCCGTTGTGGAAAGTGGTGTGTGCAAGGTCTGGGAGGGTCTGGAGGGGAGGAGGGGCAGCAAACAGGCTGTGGGGGCTGCAGGGGTGGGGCAGGACAGGGCACAGCAGGAGGAAAGGGCCAGTTGTGTCCCCGGGCTGGTCACTTGTGTGCTGGGCAAGGGCAGTGCCCAGCTGGCACCACACAGGCAGGGAGGAAGGGGGGGATTCCAACACCCAAGTTCTGGAGGAGGAGGAGGGATCATGCCCACATTTTGGACCTTAAAAGGAGGTGGTGGAAGCTTTTCCTGGAAGCCAAGTGATAATTGGAACCTGCTCCCAGGGGAAACAGTGAGACCTGGAGGGGGTTTGGTTTCTCCTGTCACACACCTGCTCAAACCCTTCAGTGCTTTGCCCAGCAACTCTACCCCATTTTCCCTTTCTTCACATCCTGCCCCACCACACCAGCCCCTTCCCCCTCTGGTCTTTAAGGAAAAGATGAATTCAGAAGTGACATTTCAGGTACTCTGGAGCAACCAACATTCAGCCTCAGCAGAGTTTTGTAGGAGGGGTTGGATTAAAAAGCAGGATCTTTGCACAGGGATCAGCCAGGAAATAATCCCCAGGGAATGACAGGTGGGACCTCTCTCAGCAAGGTGCTGGAAGCATTTGGGGCAAGAAAAGGTGGGGAAAGCCATTCCAAAACCTGCTCTCTCCCTGTGTGAGTGCCCTGGCCCTACCATGGGCTGTCTGATCCCACTGACCTGGCCAGCAGGGATCCAACCCTGAGCCTGCCCATGGAGAGGGACAGTCCCCTCAGTGAGCCCATGGGGTGCTGATGGGATTCATCTGTCCAGGGGACAAATAAAAATAAGCATCCTGAGCAAAAAGCTATGGCACTAATCCTTATTGGCCACTGCAGAAAAAAAACCACGTGAACTACAGTATAGAAATCAATTTTGGTTTAGGGGAATTTAAAAAAAAACCACTACAAAACAGAAAAGCACCCAACACCTGTGGCATCTAATCAATCTTGTATTAGGAGGATGGATTTTCTTTTTATTTCTTAATTTGAAAAGGTGGCTGGAGGGGCACTCTAATGGGCTGGAAAGCCTCTCTGCCCTCCACCAGCAGCTGCCCTTGGGCTGCAGCAGCTCAGGATGGATCCTGTGGTGGCTTTTTGGCAGGCCAGGAGCAGAGCTGAGCTGCTGGAGGACCCTGAGGGAACGTGGTGGGACCTGCAGGGCCCCAGGCAGGTGGCAGAGCTGGGTGTGCCCAGAGAGGGTGGGTGACAGGGTGGAGAGGAGTGGGAAGAGCTCGAGCCTGTCACTGCTCCCAGTGGCTGGCAGGGACCTGTCCATGGTGGGCAGAGCTTTGGGCCCCCCAGCCTGGGAGCTCCACCAGGGCTGAGCAGCTCCCAAACCACAGTGGGGACAAGGGCACAGCTGGTTGGCAGGGGGTGCTACCCAAGCATGCAGGTGCTTCCCAGGAGTGGCAGAGCAGCAGAGGGACCAGGCAGCAGCGAGGAGGGGGCAGCAGAGGGGGGGCATTGTTAAGGCCTGTGGAGCTTTCAAGGCAATTGGGTGATTTGGAAAAGAGTCCTTGTTTCCTCTAGGAAAGGCTGTTCCCTTCTGCACCTTCCCTCTCCCTGGCAGAGATTAGAGCAGTGAGGTTAATATAGTAGCAGGTACATCCATGAAAATCCGCAGCTGAGTCTTCACTCCAAGTGCTGCTGCTCTCCCCTGATCTTCAGATCAAGGTGCCTCGTTGGAAGTGGCTCCGTTGCCTTTGTTGACGTAAAAGGGGCGATAATGTGACTGCAAGGGAGAATTTGGGCATGTGAGTTGGACCTTCCCGTGCCCACCTTCACCTCTCCCTCCCGGGCAGCCCAAGCACCCACATCTCACAGCCCCCTGCCCGAACCTTCAGCCCTCCCTCCTGCAGGGCAGCACAGCTGGAGGTGCTGCAGAGATCCCATGGGAATGGCTTTGCTTTCTGATTTATCCACACGCTTTGCTGGCCCTCACTCCGTGTCAGATCTCAGCCCGTGACTCATGGCTTGATGAGAGGTTTGGGGAGAAGAGGAATGTCACCTTTCTTTTCATGCTGCTCTCTGTGTGCTTTAATTGCTCAGGGGAGTTTTCACACCTAAAGCTGGGCACAGTTAGGCAGGTTAGGGGGTGTTTGTTGGTGCTCTCTGGCTGCCAAGCCCAAGCTCTGGTGCATGAAACACTCACCCAGGGGTGGATTTTTCATTTGTTACAGGGCCCAGCACTTGGTGTTTGTGTCAATGCAGAGGCAGCTCCCACAGGAATTGCTGCTTTCTGTCCCTCCAGCTCATTTTACTGCAGTCCCTGAGTGTGTCTTGTCTCATCAGGACCCACCCCTGAATTTCTTTCTTATCAGCACCACGTGGCAAAGGTGTGTGGTGGAGGGTCCTGTTGGCTCCTGCTGCAAACACAGCAGGTCAGTTATTGTGATCACTGCCCTGTCCAAGGCAGGACCTCCAGACTGGGTGGGAAAACCACTCCAGAAGAGACCATGGCAAGCAGGAGCTGCTGGGGGTGATGTCCAGTCTGTCCTAGGTTTGATCCACTGCCCAGATCCCACGTGCAGAGAGTGGGACACACCTTACAGGAACCCTTTTGGTTAATATGAGGCACAGCAGGAGGATGGGCAGAGCAAACCCAGCCCATCTTGCTGCCCAGTGCCCACCTCCTGCTCAATACTCCTTTTTGTTGAAATTCTTTTCATTTTATGGCTGTAATTTCCAATATAATTAAGATCTGGAAGAGGGGCCCTTCATTTAAAAGAACTTCCTGGGGTTAAAAAGATATTCCTCCTTAAACTGCACACTCCTTTGTGAAAATTCATATTTACAGACCTTTTAGAATGTATATTACTTAAATACACATTTAAGACTATTTTAAAAGGTAGATTATTGGCCCAATAGACCATAAATGCTCCTGCAGAGATACTGCAGTCCAGAGCACCAATTTCTATTTTGGTACTTTTAAATGCTTATATTTATCAGCTCAGTTGTTGGGTTTGGGGCTATCTGGTGAATAGAGGTTATAAAAATAAAATGGTCATTACAAATAAGTGCATGAGAGAGGAGGAGAGACAGAAAAAACTGGTGACTGTGTGGAAGAAGTTACCCAGGTTTCCTCTGTGGGGATTAAGGAGAGAATGGGCCATGGGAGGGACACCTTCCACTATGCCAGGTTACTCCAAGCCCCTTCCAACCTGGCCCTGGACACCTCCAGGGATGGGGCAACCTGTGCCCAATCTCTGAGTAATGAATTTCTGCCCAAAATCCCATCCACACCTCCTCTCTGTCAGTCTGAAGCCATTCCCCCTGTCCTGCCACTGCAGTCCCTGATGCAGAGCCCCTCTCTGCTCCCATGGTGGAGATGATGATCCTTCAGACAGGCAGTGATCAGACACAAGACAGAGGGGATTGTCACATTTCCCTGCTCTTTGGAGCTGCAATCCTTAGGCAGCCACTTTCTAACTGCTGTGTCTTTCCTCTGCTTTCCTTCAGGCTGGGAATGCTCTCAATTCTTGACCCTCTGCTCCTTACAAGTCTTATTTCCATGCAACAGTAAATAATCTTTCACAAATGAACAATCAGAAATTAAAAAAAAATAGATTGCATCTGGAGGGGCAGAAGCTTGACAATCTTAATTCAGATCATGCAAGACCTTAATGCAGCACAGTGTGAATGGTTGTTAAGAAAAAATAGATTAACTTAGTGCTTCTGTGGCAATGCATTAACTGTTTGTTAACCTTGAAACTCTGAGATCACAAGAGCTTGAATATCACTGTCCTCTTCCTCTTACAATCACCTGCTTGGTGCTAACAGTGTAAAATGAGGGACTTAGAGATGTTAGAGTGATTTCTGACCCCTCATCTCTCATATTGTATTTGCCCACTGTAGGACATAATTAGGAAGATACTTTTATATGTTGTCTTTGGTGTCATTTACACATTCTGGAAGTCACAGACTCCTCAGAGTGTATGATAACCCTGCAGGGAGGGAAATACTCCAGGCAGCAGCATGTGTGTGTCTGGTATTTGTACAGCTCACAGACCAAATTTCAGGGCAAAATCTTCCTCAAATGTCATTTTGCAGTATTGATTATCCCTCCAGCCCAGAGCTGTGGGGGTGGGGGATGATCTGCAGCCCTGCTGGGAGATGCTGCCTTGGGCTGCTGCTTTCCCCTCTCCAAAGGCCCCATCCATCCCTGTGCCATCCATCCCTGTGCCAGGCATCCCTCCTGCTGGGCAGTGCACCAACCTTCCCCCCCGGGGCAGAGTTCTTACCAAAACAGACTGTTTGGTGGATTTCCACGTCTGTGGCGTCACCTTCGCAGACTGATGTCTCACTATGGAGGGGTAAGCTGTGACAACACAAAACAGCCTGTTACACACCTGACCCTCCCTGCCACCCTGCCCGTGTGCCCTGGCCAGGGGCAGCGTGAGCTGCAGGGCTGGAAGTGCCACATCGTGCCCATGTCCCCTGGGCAATGCCAGCATGAGCAGCAAGTGCCACATCGTGCCCATGTCCCCTGGGCAGTGCCAGCATGAGCAGCAAGTGCCACATCGTGCCCATGTCCCCTGGGCAGTGCCAGCAGGAGCAGCAGGGCTGGAAGTGCCACATCATTAGTACTGCATTGCTTAATGATGAAATGCAGCCATTGCTGGAGGGGACACCACAGCCAGTGCTGGGAGGGGACACACCACAGCCAGTGCTGGGAGGGGACACCACAGCCAGTGCTGGGCAGGGACACCACAGCCAGTGCTGGGAGGGGACACCACAGCCATTGCTGGGACACACCACAGCCATTGCTGGGCAGGGACACCACAGCCAGTGCTGAGCAGGGACACCACAGCCAGTGCTGGGACACACCACAGCCATTACTGGGGGGACACCACAGCCATTGCTGGGCAGGGACACCACAGCCAGTGCTGGGAGGGGACACCACAGCCATCAGACAGATCCCTACTCCACCACCCATCAGTTAGGAAAAGGCACTAAAGAAAGGCTGGCTAATTAAAATGTCTGAGGAATGCAGAGAGGTGGAATGCAATCAGACCAATTAAACTGAGGCCAAATCCCCAACTCAGCATTCTGACTCTTGCAAAGAGCACTGTAGGCTGTTTAATTAGTGCAAAGAGCTGAGGCCTGGGGCTCCTGGCAGTACCTCTGGCAGTGTGATGAGCACTAACCCCTTCCTACCACACCAGCTCTGTTCTGACTCCAAGGGAACACCAGCCCTGCTGTATCACAGCCAGTTCCAGGGACACACAATGGCCTTTCCCCACCAGCTCCAGCTGCAAATTAATCAGACCTGGCTCTGCTTGGCAGGTTCTGGTTCTCTTGGATTTCACCTTGAACTTGTGAAAAGAGGATGGTGAGATGGTGAATGTGGGATTGTGGTTCAGGTGAAGGAGAACAGGCAGCTACTGCATTTTTTTTAAGGTTGTGCTCAGTGTCTCTTACGTCAGGACAACACTGGTGAAGCTGGAGGGGCAGATGGCCACCAACATCATTCCCTGGTCCCTTCCTCTCCCTGCACCTCTGAGATCATCTAAAATTGATCTCCATCCATTACAAAATTTAAAACCCTTCACCTCCTCACTAGATAAAACTTTGTGGCATTTTTAACACCCCTTAATGAACTCCTGTTGCTCTGGCTCAGCAGAGTCGCTCGTGTAAATATGTGCAGGTATCCAAGAGATTGCCAGGCCAAGGTGCAGGATGGCTCCAGGCCCTCTCTGGGGGAGCAGGAACAGGGTGAAGGGTCTCAGCAGCTGAAAAGGGGGCCGGGGGAAGGGGGAAGAGCTGAATTGCTGGTACCGGTCTTGGTGAAGAGGCTCCCGTCAGACTGTTTGCTGAAGTCACCGGGCGGATTCTGTCCCACCGAGGAGAACTGAAAAGGCAGCTTAGTACCATTGCCTACTGGAAGACAGAAGAGGTGTGTTATTCCATGGTGTGCCAGGCTGCAGTGGGCAGCCTCAGCATGCCCAAACCCCCCTGTGAAGTGCCTCCAGCTGGCCTGGGGCAGTGGGAACGAATGGCTGTGTCCCTTTTTGTCAGCTGAGGGGTCTGGGGGGTGAGTGGGAATGATCCCAGTGCTCCAGGTAGGGCAGAGCCTTCCTCTTGGGAGACCCAGAGTGCAGGTGGGACTGAGGAGCAGCAGCTTCCTCACAGGCAAAGTGCATCTCCAGAGTCAGGAGTAATGACTCCATCTCTGCCAA
Source organism: Hafferia zeledoni (assembly GCA_035583235.1). Classification (NCBI taxonomy): domain Eukaryota; kingdom Metazoa; phylum Chordata; class Aves; order Passeriformes; family Thamnophilidae; genus Hafferia; species Hafferia zeledoni. The sequence continues at coordinate 4,486,473 of JAWWEV010000069.1, read as the reverse complement.
AGCTCCTTTGCCTCCCAGCAGTCGAGGCTTTATTCAAAGCCCACTGAAATTAAAGCAAGGCTTCCCCTCGTGGCCTCCTCGGGGTCAGGCCCTGGCTGCCAGGATGAATCTGAGAGCAGAGAGATGAGAGGGAGACAGCCCTGCCCCTGGCATGGAAAGCAGGAATGGCTTAGGTGTGGCTGTGAGTCACCTGAGCTCCCCCAGGGAGGGTGGCAGTGGCTGCCTCTGAAGGAAGGCTGAGGCTGGACCCTCTGAGCAAAGAAAGAACATAGAGGTGAGGAAGAGGAAGAGGAAATTTGGGAAGAAAAGGCATGGCTCCCTGCTGCTGGTTCTCGGGGCTCAAAGCACCCCTCCCCATCATGCTGCTGCTGCACAGACAGTGAGTGTCCTCTCAGTCCCTGAGAACTTCAGGACTAAGTGAAGATGTTTGTGGGCTGGAGAGAAGCAGCCCTTGTGCTCCTGGCACTGGCTGGGTGTAGCTGAAGTCCATTGCTCATTCTGCCCCAGCCTCCACGGAGTGTTTTGGATGTTGGATTGTGGTTGCTCAGGGACTTCAGGACTTTGTGGCTCCTGTGTTTTCCACCTCCTTTCACTGTCTGAGCAGGGAGAACCAGGGATGCCTTTCCCTCCTGCACACACAGCACTGGGAGCCTGGCCCTGCTGGGTGCAGCCAGAGCTGGTCACCCAGCTGAGAGGGCTCTGGGAGCCAGTGCTGGCCAGGGATGGGCACAGCTGGGGCAGCAGGAGGGTGGTTAGTCAGCCAGAAGCTGTGGCATGGGGGTTAGAGCCTCCCACTGCCGCCGGAATTACCCGTACCAAGTGTTTCCTCAGTCGCCTGGAAGGAGGAAAATTCCCAGGACCGTGGGTTGAAATTGGCTGCAAAACAAGAGCATCCAGTTCAGCAGTTGGGTCCTGAGGAGCTGCCCCAAAGGCCTGGGCCTGGCATTGCTCTGGGAAACAGTCCCCACCGATTTGGGAGCAGCCCCAAACCAGAAATCTGGGTGCAGGGAGCAGAGGAAAGCCTGGGCTTTCCCCCCTGGATTCTAAGGAATGGTGGATAGACCCCTCACTCAGAGAGCACAGCTCTGCCTGCCACAGAGCTGTCTTGAGCTGCAGGAAATGGCCAGCTCAGGTTTGTCCACTCCACAGGACTTTTCTGCAGAGGGATCTGCACACAGAGCTTGGATTTGGAGCTCAGGAGACACAAGTGGAGGAACATTTCTTGCAGGGGCAGAGGCTGTCTCAGCACTGGCACAGGCATTTCTTGCAGGGACAGAGGCTGTCTCAGCACTGGGACTGGCATTTCTTGCAGGGGCAGAGGCTGTCTCAGTGCTGGGACTGGCATTTCTTGCAGGGGCAGAGGCTGTCTCAGCACTGGCACAGGCATTTCTTGCAGGGACAGAGGCTGTCTCAGTGCTGGGACTGGCCTTTCTTGCAGGGGCAGAGGCTGTCTCAGTGCTGGCACAGGCATTTCTTGTAGGGGCACAGTCTGTCTCAGCACTGGGACTGGCATTTCTTGCAGGGGCAGAGGCTGTCTCAGCACTGGGACTGGCATGTGCTCCAGGGCTTCACCAGGACATCCCAGTGGTGCTGTTGATCCCCTCTGTGAGACACTGGGCTCCCAGCACAGCCACAAGGAGGTGAACACTGAGCTGCTCTGCTGCCATCCTGTGGGCTGCTCCTCTGGTTAAGCCCTGTTTCGATTTGCCCAGTTCTCTCTCCCTCTCTGAGTGCCTGAGTCCCTTCTAGTCTTCATTCAGAGACTTCCAAAGGCACAGGATGATCTTTCCAACCTCCTCCTGGCTTTGGCCAAACTGTTTGCAGCATCAGGAGAAGAAAGCTTAGTGGGAGAGGACAGAAAGGAGCATCAAGCAGTTGAACAGATTGTTCCTCTCTCATTTAGGCAGCACTGGAAACGTTTTATGTCTCCCCTCTGTCTCATTATGTCACTCACTGCAGGCAAATGTTTTATCATAGAATTATGGAATGGTTTGGGTTGGAAGGGACTTTAAAGATCATCTCATTGCAACCCCCTGCCATGGGCAGGGACACCTCCCACCAGCCCAGGGTGCTCCAAGCCCTGTCCAACCTGGCCTTGGACACTCCCAGGGCTGGGGCAGCCACAGCTGCTCTGCCCAACCTGTGCCAGGGCCTGCCCACCCTCTGAGTAAAGAATTTCTTCCTAATATCTAATCTACACCCAATCTCAGTTTGAAACCACTTATTATGATACTCTCTTTAATGACAAGAGCAGTGGAAGTCTCCTTGAATTTAAACAGGGCTTAAAACCTTATAGATTCAGCTCAAATCCCAGCAGTTTCTTAGTTCAGGGCTGCCAGGCATGGGCAGAGAGCTGAGCAGGAGGGCAAAGGGGAACTGCAGACAAAGGGCTCAGTGTTGGAGTCGGGCTGTCCCCAGGAAACCCCAACACAGAGCAGGGATGTGCCCTCAGGCAGTGCCACTGCTAATTGCTGGCATTGCCCTGCCCACCAGCAGAGCAGCAGCTGGAAACATCTGGCAAGCCCTGGCAGGGCTGAAATTGGGTTCCTGGGTTTGTGCTGCCCTTCCTGGTGTTTTGCTCCTCCAGGCAGTGCCTTCCCGGGGCTTTCAGCACTTCCAGCTCCTCACTCTGGGGGTCCTGGTGCTGATTTAGAAATGCCAAGTGCCACGAGTTGCAAACACTTGTTCACTCTGAAGACTCATCCTGTGCTGCTCATGCCACACCTGGGGCACAGCAAACCACCAGGGCTCTTGTTGTCAGAGCTCAGAAAGCAACTCCAGACTCCTCCTTTTTTAGGGCACATTTCTCACTTCTTCTATCCTTTTCCTGTAGGAAAAAACCTGTTTGCTGGTGAAAGTAAAATGCTCATGCAGAGCAAGGCCAGAGCAGCTTTCACACTTGATAACGCAGTGAGATCAGCTTTGGGTGGAGAATAACACTGACTTTAACCCGGTGACACATCTTAACACTATATATTCACAAACTACACTCTTTGGCAGAGGTCACTCACTGCAGCTCTTCTGCTTTGCTGCCTCGTTTGAGATGAAAAGGCAAAACCCTCTCTAAGCTCTGTAAGCTGGAGAGAAGACTCAGCAGAAAGAGGCAGAGGGAGGGATCTTGGAAGGCTGAGGGACAGCAAATTTTGGAACTCTTCATCAACCAAGGCCCTTTCCTAAGCTGTGTTTGGAGGGAGCCTGACCACCCTGAGGGTGCCATACCTTTGGGAGACAGGAACATGGAGAACCTCTTGAGGTTGTCAGGCTGGTTCCACTCGTAGTTGTTCATCATGAACCGGTGGTCACCTGCAGGGGCAGAGCAGGGCATGAGCTGGAGGGGCAGCTCAGTGGCCTTGGGAGGGAGGGGAGGAGGGGGAAGGGGAGAACAGAGTGGAATTACTTCCCCAAGGGCTCCAGGACAAGCTGTTCTGCTCTTTGAAAAAGAGCTCCTCTATTTTTTTACTTGGCTGGGAGCTACAGCAGTGCTGGGGCTGCCCAGAGCCTGAAAGAGCCAGTTGCCCTGGCACAGCCCAGCTGCAGCCTTTGGCCTCTCAGGAGATGCACCATCTGCTGAGAACCATGGGGAGACTGGAGGGTTGTGGCATTTTCCTACCAAAACGCTGCAGTGTGGCTAAAACTGGCCCCCTCTTGGAAAGCAGCAGTTTGGGCTTGGCTCCCTTTGTGTGTTTAACCTGAGCACAGGACTGGCCTTCAGCCCCCTGATCTGCAGCTGCAGGTGTGAAAAGCTCCAGAAAGGCAGTGCTGGGGGGGGGGTCAGTGGGTTGGATCCCTCAGGCTTCGGAGGAAGATGCTAAACCCGAGCAGCAAAGAGCTCCAGACTCCTGGGCAAGGGTGGCTGGCTCAGATCTCACGCAAAGTGGAGGAAATCTGCCCTTCTGGCAGCTCTCACACAGCCCAGGGTTGGGTTTCTGACACTGATCCACAGGAAATGATGCTTTATCAGTACAGTTGCTCATAAAAATGTTTTCTTTAAAGGCCATAAACCTGTTGATCTCTGCAAGGAAGTAAATTTGGTTCACATGTTCAAATAGTTCCATTCTTTGATTCTTAACTCACTGAACAAACTTTTATTTTATTCCACCAACTTATTTCTGTGCTATTTAAACTCCCTGGCTGCTCTCTGATTATTTGTCTCCTTGCTACTCTCCTACCTGTTATGACAACTAAAAGAGAGTGGGTTCCCTTTGGAGTCTGCTATTAAGCAGGTTTCAGCCCAGGAATACAATATTTCTTCCTGGGAAGGTTTTTACACCAGAACATCAAACCTGTTGCAAATGAATTTGTTGCAGTGACTCAGGGGGAGTCCGAGTTAATTAAATGCATTAAGTAATTGTGGAGCCATCTCCCTGCAGTCACTGGCTGCAGAGTGCTGCCCTCTTTCATGTGTGACCATGGCTTGGAGAATGGAGAGCTCTGAAGCTTCTGAGACTCACCTTCAATCACATCTCCCAGCTGAGTGGATCCCACTGCTCTTTTCATTAAGCAGACTCTGAGCTGTGTCCATCAAATCCCTGCAAAGCCTCTGGAAATTCCCACCTCTCTGGGCACTGTTTAGTTGCCCTGTCCAGAAAGGTTTTGGCACTTGAATTCCACAGATTTTAATTCCCATGAGGGCTGCTGGCATCAGTAACACGGAGGAAATCCCAATTAAAAGGGATCAAGTGATCAAGGAACAGCCAGTCTTTATCCTGAGCCATTGGAGCTGAGCATATGCACAGTCTGGTTGGGTTGCACAAATGGCCAAGCAAACTGTGTTTGCCTCAGGACTGGCAAAAGGCAGCTCAGCAGATGGAAATTCTGCAAAGCTGCAGGTGAACAAAGAAGGAAGCAAAATGTACAGAAGGGATTTTTGCATCTGATCAGCTCTGTCATCCACTTGTACTGAGTTACAGCTGAATTTCTCAGCACGTGGAGAATTAAGAATCTAAGCAGGAAATGTTGCAGGGCCAAATGCTGAAAGATAAGTCATGTTCACCTTCTGGTACTCCTGTATGGGCAGGGGGAGTTCTGAAATCTGTCTGTGCATCATCAGCACCTTGAGTGGGATCTCTGAGCACTCTGAGTGGGATCTCTGAGCACTTTGAGTGAGATCTCTGAGCACTTTGAGTGAGATCTCTGAGCACTTTCAGTGTGATCTCTGAGCACCCTGAGTGAGATCTCTGAGCACTCTGAGTGTGATCTCTGAGCACTTTGAGTGAGATCTCTGAGCACTTTGAGTGAGATCTCTGAGCACTCTGAGTGGGATCTCTGAGCACTTTGAGTGAGATCTCTGAGCACTTTGAGTGGGATCTCTGAGCACTTTGAGTGAGATCTCTGAGCACTTTCAGTGTGATCTCTGAGCACTCTGAGTGGGATCTCTGAGCACTTTGAGTGGGATCTCTGAGCACTTTGAGTGGGATCTCTGAGGACTTTGAGTGAGATCTCTGAGCACTCTGAGTGTGATCTCTGAGCACTCTGAGTGGGATCTCTGAGCACTCTGAGTGGGATCTCTGAGCACTTTGAGTGAGATCTCTGAGCACTTTGAGTGTGATCTCTGAGGACTTTGAGTGAGATCTCTGAGCACTTTGAGTGTGATCTCTGAGCACTCTGAGTGTGATCTCTGCCTTTCCTGAAAAGTTGGGTTTCTGCTCCAGAAGTTCCTGGCCCATGTAATTCCTGTCTAATGAGGAATGAGAGCAGTGGGTGGTGCAGTGTATCAACACAGGGGGAATGTGCAGTGAGTGCTGTGGGTTTGAATGGATGAACAGTGATCTTGCAGATTGGCAGCAGAGTTGGATGAACTGGACTTGGGGTTATTCCTGCATCTCTTTGAGTCACACACTGTCCTGAAGAGCAGGGCACAGTTTATCCTCACATTACACATCCAGCTTCTTGACCTTTGTTGTTCTGGTATCTGGCATTCCTCAATCACTGACAGATTATATCCCACAGCAGCCTGATGAGATAACTATTAATTCCCATCCCTGTTATTCTTAGTGCAAGAGGTCATTTCGTGGGATTAAGTAACATGCCCAGGGTGACAAAGGCAGAGCTGGCAGTGCCCCTTGGCTGCTCAGCCCCACTGCAGTGCCCTGTCCTCCTAATCTTAGGTGTGAGCCTGATGCAAGATAAGGCCTTTATTCAGAGCTAATTGGGAGACACTGAGAGGAAGTGGGTTATAAACTTAGAGGCTTCATTGCAGTGCTGTGGTAATGACCATGATCTCTCTATTCCCCTGAGGAAAATCACCCTAAACATCACTGAAGTGTGGGGACCATTGGGCACTACGTGTCCCCTGAGCCCCCTGGATCAGGGCAGGCAGAAACCTCTCCCAGGGGGATCAGAGGGACTTAGGCCAGCTCAGGTTGTAGCTTAACTGAACACCAAAACAGAGACCTTTCTGCCTGGAAATGAGACTTTCCAATGCTGGATTTTCAGTGACTGCTGCTCACAGGGTATTCCATGTTCCAGCCAGGCCAGCAGCAGCTGGAACAGGCACTTGGAAAACTTCACGTCATGCCAACCCCCTGCACGTGCTGACTCTGTACAAACAGGATTCCAAAACTGCCCTCCAGAGGGGCCACATTCACCTCCCTGCCCCTGCCCTCTCCTTCTCCCTGGTGAGCACTGAGGTGCCTCAGTGGATCTGTGGGATCCTCCATGTAGGAACTGTGGTGTTAAACTTGCAAGTGCTTGTTGGGGCCTGGCACAGGGCAGAGAGTCCCTCTGGCAGGAGGGAAGGGGCACTGGGCATGGCCCCAAGAAGAAAATCTTGCTCTCAAGGACCCTTAAATACTGTGAAGCCATAACATGAAACAGCAGCCAGGGAATGAGGGGGTGGTTTGGATGCCTCGGTCCCTTTAAATACTTTCAATTCCACTGGCTCCATCCCTGCATAGGTGTGGTAGGATAACTGATATTCCAGAAGGAATTCCACCTGCAGGGGGTGTTTCTCCCTCTTTTTCCTACTTTCCTCACTGTACAGAGCACGTTCATCACTTCATGGCTCTGCCTTTGGGGAGGAGGGAAGGAGGAGAGGGGCAGTCTGGGCTGGTTTACCGTTCTCCATGTGGTTCCTCTCGATGAAGTTGCGGCCAAGGTCTGCCTTGCAGATCTTCTCCACGTGCCTCATGCAGACGTTGAGCAGGTCATCCCTGAGCAGCCCCATGGAGGGGCTCATGCTCTCGCCCTCCAGCAGCACACTGTAGGTGGGCAGGGATGGAGGGGGCACGTAGTTCCTCATCAGAGCCCCAAACTCCTGCAGGGAGGGGGGGCAGAGGTTACTGAGGAGCAGGAGAGGCCAGGCTGATGGTGGGCTCCAAGCAGGATGGAGGGCAAAGGAGAGATGGAGGGGGCAGACAAATGTTCTGTCCATGGGCTGTAGTCATTGCAAAACAACCTGCTGTTGGCATGTCCAAGGTCATTCACAGAATCACAGACTATTCTGAGTTGGACCCTCCAACTCTTCAATGGCCCACACAGGGGATTGAACCCATGACCTTGGCATTGTTACAACCAAGTTTTAACCAACTTCATCTGCAAGAGCAGAGACAGCTTCAAATGCCAAGGCGAGCACCTGGCACAGGTGTGCAGGGAGCTGGGGAAGGTCAGCACATCTCACACTAATGGGATTTTAGGACAAATGCTGACTTCAGTGGGGAAAGGGAAACTGAAAGGGAGGTGTTAGTTACCTGCAGGAAGAGCACGGAGTCGCTGATCTGGTGGATCTGCTCCCTGTTCTCCTTGTCCTCCCGCAGCAGCTTCGCCCTCTCCTCCAGCTCCTCCACGATCTCCTTCACGTTCTCGGAGGCAATCTTCTCCCTCTGGTCCAGGGCAGCCTTCACCTCATCCCTCTGCCTCTCCAGGTCACGGATCAGCTCCTTGAAGTGCTGGTCCACCGTGGCCTTCTCGTTGGTGGTGTAATTCTGAAGGGAAGGGGCAGAGAGAGGAGCAGCAGGAAAGACACAGGAGAAAGAAAATGTTCAACTGTTCAGGGAGTCCTTTGCTGAGAGAGGGACACAGAGAGGGACATGGCCAAGGATTCTCAGCATTGAGGCTCTGGAGACTCCAGGTATGCAAATCTCAGCACCAGAGAAGCTGTGCCAAGACAAGCAGTGGTTGTTCCTGCCATAATTATGTGCATGTAATCCAAAGGGCATGATGTCCTCCCAGCTGTAGGAGCATGTCTTTTATTTCAATTCATAAACTGCACTTTTAGGTGATATTTTAAAAGGCTGTTTAAGCTTCTAAATCATGGTGCTGGCTCCTCAACAACTGGAACATTGAATTCCTACCATTTCAAAGCATGAAAGGTGCTGAAATAGATTTACAAACCTGACCTCGAGGTCCCTGTGAAATATTCCACAGAAGGGCCGTGGATGGAACTACATTCAGAGTCAAAATTTCTGGGTCAGGTTTCCAATAAAAATAATAACAGTAATAATAATAATAATAAAGCAGATGAAAAGCAGAACTGGTGAGCCAGTGTGTGTGCACCACATGAAAGGGAGAAGAATGGCTTTGTTTGGTAATAACATGCAAATTTCCTGGGGTGTCTCCGAGTAGTGTTTTCACTGCTCTGTTCAGTTAGGGCATCACCCAAAAAAACAAAACCATTGCTGTATTCCAACCCTTACCACAGTGGAAGAATTATAGAGGAGCCTTTTATCAGTATGGAAATGAGCTGTTCCACCATGAACAAGATGTTTGGTGGTGCAAGTGCTGCCTTATCTCTGTTTGGGTTGTCCAGAGCCTTCCTGCAGTTTGGTTTTGTGTGTGGTCTGGTGGGAAGAGGAGCTGCACACCTTTGTTTCCAGCTCTGCCTGGCTCTCCAGAACAGCAGGGACCAGCAGGGACGTGCCTGGGGTGGTTTGGTAACAGGGCTGTGCTGCCTCTCCTTCATCCCCCCCCAGGACATGTCGCAAGGGGACTTCAGTAGGAGTTGTTGATGCCAAGATTTGGCAGGGGTGAGTTTGGGAGAGCCACGGGTAAGGGATGGGTGAGTCAGAGCTGGGCATGGCAGGGAATGGAGGAAAGGAGGACAGGGCTGGGGGGGAGTGCAAGAGAAGGTGAGCTGAGCATCTCCTACACACCTTGATACGGTCCCTCTCCTTCTGCCACTTGTCCATCTCATCCTCCACCTCGATGATCTTCAGCTGCAGCTGCTCCTTCTGCAGCGAGAGCTCGGCCTGTGGGGAGAGGGGAGAGGAGGGCAGGGAGTGCCATGAGCTGGGCTGAGGGTGGCCCACTCCAAGACAGCCTGTGCCCCAAGGAGCAGAGCTGGGAGCTGCAGGGTCCTGGCACTGCTGGGATGGACACCACGTGCTGCCCCTGGACAGCAGCCCAGAGCTGCTGGTTGGGTTGGAGATCCAGCTCCTCAGCAGAGCAGCAGCACAGGCACCCACCTCCCACCTCAGCTAATCACATGAGAGTCATGAGCTGCAGGGGAAGAGAGAGGCTGTTTCCAAACTGCTTGTGCAGGGCAGGCCCAGCCCAGGGTGTGCCTGTGCAGCAGGAACAGTTCTCAGGCAATTACGGAATGACGTTGGGCGAGTGTTGCAACAGGAGGATGATGCCTCGGGCAGGAATTCTGTTTGGACAGGATCGTGGATTAATTTGCTCTGAATTGAGAGCTTTCATGTTCTGATGAAGCAGGGGAATGCTTGGAAAAAAAGAAAAAGCACAAAAGGGAGGAGGGAGGAGGTGCAGCCAACCTGCTTGGCTTAGCTCAGCAACTTCACTGGGCTTCGTTTGCATTTGGTGATGCAGTGGATGCCCAGAGCAGACACTGCAGGGCAGCTGTGGGGCTGCAGTCCATGGTGAGCCCAGGGCTGCCTGGCAGCACTGCCCTGTGCCAGCACCTGCTGCCAGCCCCTCCCTGGGCCCTGCACAGGCACCACGTCCTGCCCAGCACATCATGACAGAGCCTTTGCTGACGCATTTCAAGCAGTTTCTGTTTCATGGGGTGCAGCCACAGGCAAACTGCCTGGGGGACACTCACCCCAGGGCTGCTGAGGAGCTCCAAGAACCTGCAGAACTCACCTGGGTTCTGCCTCTGGGTTGTGTCAGAGAAGTTCTGCAAACCTGCTGCTCCTGTGGGACCTTTGGGCAAATGGTTGTGGTACCCAAAATCGTGTTTAGAACAATTAGAGGCAAGGGAGACACAGGGTGGATAAATCCAGTCCCACACAACTAACCCAGCTGTCCAGCCAGGAACACAACAGACCAAATCTGGGTCTTTATTGATTATAGTTGCCCTTGGGGTGGGACTTTAAAGCTTTTTAATTCTGTAGACAAGGATGAAGAGCAGACAAGGAGCTGCCAACCAGCTCAGCCAAGCCCAGCCCACCAGGGCCCCTGTCTTGGTGCCAGTCCCAGCAGAGCTTGAGCTGGAACCAGGCACAGCTGCCTCAGAGAGCCAACCACTCTGGCTGGCCCAGTTTAGAAAATCTCTATTTAGAGAGCGAAAACAATCTGAAAGTTGTTTTGTTGCCTTATAAACCACAAGAAAGGGGCAACAAAAGGGGGAAATGTTCTCAGAAGAGCTGCATCCTCACACTGTCACTGACCTTGCTGGGAGCTGGGAGAGCACTGGCCCTCCAAAGATCAGCCACACAGCCTGACAGCCCTCAGGTGTGAACTGAAGGCTGTCAGGAGCTGAACCTCATCTTGGACAGGGGGTCAGGGTACACATGGAAGGGTGTGTGGTACAGGTCCCTCAGGGAACCACATTGGTTTCAAGAGGAAAACATTTGCTCTACTCCTGACCCAAAACTTCAAGGTGGGAGCTTGATCACAGTTTTCACATTTCCAAGACAGTGACTTGGAGGAATCCAGGATGTTTTCCACTCTCATGTGCACTGTGAGATGTCCATCTCTGCATCAGGACTTTGCACAGCAGGAAAATGCAATGAGAGAAAAACATTTTAGATCCAATTAACCAATGTGAGAAATTACAGTGAAATTCAAGTTGTTTTCTTGAGCCACAGAGCTACATGCAGATGGCATTAATTGTTGGCAAATTAAAAGGCACATCTCCTGAGCAATTATTTCCCCCCTCACCCCCACATATCAGGAGAATGTCAGTGAAATCAAATAGAGAAGGACTGGAGGGATATTTTGGAGGGATTTTTTGGAGGAAAGCAGATCATTCACAGCCACGTAGACAGTCCCAAACACAAGGGATTTGAGGAGAAAGATAACAGGAAAAAATGTCAGGTGATGGCTGGAAGGTGGTGATAACAATATGATACTTTTATAGTCCTTTTAATTAAGATGGGTCTCCAAGGAATTTGGGGAACTATTACTTGCTCCAAAGTGCTACTAAACTTGTTACAGTTGTGACATCCCTTTGCCCAGAAAGACACTGTGGGTGCCTCTGGGATGGGATGGAACAGCTATTTAAGAGCAGACCCACACAACAATTTAGAGTGAGATTTATGATTTGCAAATGGAAATTACAGAGATGGTTCCAATAGGCAGAATGCAAATCCCACACTCAGGCAGGTCTGGCAGGGGTTAAAACAGCCCTTCTGGTGGCAGGAGGAGACACCAGCACAGACAGCAGCAGGGGCAGGGGAGGTGAAAGCACTGGGGGATACTACAAAAGGGCAAAAAATACTACCAAAAAAACCCCAAACCTAAACTTACAATAGAAAAATGGTTAAAAAGAGCTCCAGGGAGACTCTGGAATAGTCCAAGAACTGGTGACGTGGGCATAAGGATGCAGAAGGTGCTCTGGAGAGGGATCACAACATAAGGGGTCCATTTCCTGATGTTTTCAAGACCCTGCTCAGTCTGGGACTGGCTGGTTGAGCAGTCCAATATTTCACATCCATATATTTGCAGTAGGGTAGTTACAGGTCCAAGGGACAGTCCTCTCAACTTCATCCCCTATGAGGAAACTTCTCTTTGAACTTTCGTCCTATTTCTCACATTTTCCAGGGTCAGCAAACCCCGATTCTCTTGTCATGGGCCATCCAGAGCAAACCCATTTGGTGAGACTTGGGGTTCAGAAGGTCTCAGAGACAGATAATACAAACACCACCCACTGTAGAGTGCAGAAATAACAGTAACAGTGACAAAGTTTGAGGAAATATAAGTTTAGACCATTTGGTTTGAGTAGAGCAAGTTGGAGAAATGATGGCACTGAGAGTCTCTGAGCTAAGGCTGGATCTCTATTAGAGTCTGAGTTAATTAGGCCAGCCAAGAAGCCTAAGTGAAAGTTGAGAGTGTACACCTAAACATTCCCAGCCCTGGTGCTGTGGAGGACCTGGAGATGTGGCATTATGAGTCTTGCATCATGATGCAACTCGTTTTTGCAAGGCAGCAGTACAAGCATCATCATGTCTTAATGCTCTGGGAACCCAGGCCAGGGAACACCCCTGTGTCACCAGCCTGGCAGAGCTGGGCTCATTAATTACCCACAGCCCCAGTAATGAGGCTGGAGAGGTGCTGCTCAAACGAGAAGGCTGGAAGTTGTTTGAGATGTTAGTCCTGCTGGTTGGACACTTGCATTGTCCCCTCTAAGCAGAGGGGGGTGTCAAGGGGCTAAAAAATCTGGAGACTCTGCCCACACCCTGCAAAAATGCCAGGAGGTTCTGCAGGGGCTGAGCCCAGCAAAGACTGAGGAGAATTCCTTGCTTGCAAACTGGTGGATTTTCCCTGGATTCTGCCCTCAAGCAGGTGAACAGGCAAATCTACTCCCATCCCAACTTGCAGCAGGGTGTTTTCCCAGCTGTCCAACTAGGAGGAACATCCTGCAGGTGACTGCACCAGCCCTGGGGAAGGAGCAGCTGGTTTGGGCTGTGTCCACCAAGTCACCACGAGTGGTGCAGATCAGGTCTCACAGCCACGTTGCATCAGGGGAATGTGGATATTGGGAATATGGATATTCCATGTTGCTTCCATGACATTCCATACTGATCCACTCCTCATTGCTCTCTGGTCAGTGAAAGACACAGATGGAAATCCCTCTGGGTCCATCTCTGTGCAGGGTTGACTTCTAAGCCTGGCTCAGCCTGTGTGAAGTCTCCCCTTTTCAAAGCAGTTTTGTGGAGCCAAGAACACCCAACTCCATCGTTGGGTCTAGTTCTGCACCTGAGGTACAAGGTGAACTTTCTTTTAAAGAATTAAAGAAAAAAGGAAAAAAAAACCCACAAAGGTCTGTTCAGCAGAGCTGACCTGCCATGCTGAGCACCAAGGAAGGCAATGCCAGGTTATTCACAGCCCTGGCACTGGCAGGCACGGGGGAAGTTGTCTCGATTTGAGAACAGGCCTGTCAAACAGGTCTGGAATGAAGGATCCCCTTTCCAAATGAAGGATGTTGTCTGCAAGGGGGGCTCTGCTCCTGCTGATAAATCAGGCTGGCCACGGGGTGTTATTGGAGTGTACAAGCTGCTGTGGGGAATTCTCACTTCTCAGCCTCCCAGACCTTTTCTTGGCTGTTTCTTGTACTGATTCTGGTGCAGGGGTTCCTTCTCCTTTAAATCTGTAGCAGGAAATCAATGCAAAGTGGGGCTGGGGAAGGCATTAAAGGTTTGCTGGGTAAAATACGCAAATAGCACTGGGTGGAAACTCCGAACAAACGTCTCTGTCTGAGTCCTGAGCCTTCCACTTGTGCCAAAGCACACCAGGAAGAGGGGGATGAGTGACTCTCACCCCAGGCTGCTGAGAAGTGGAAGCTGCTGCTGTGCTGACTGGCTGAGACAGAGATCCCGGGCTCTCCCCTGCTTGCCAAATGCTCTAATAGTGGGTGTGTGTGTTCTGGCTTGTTTGCATTCCTCTTCTCTTCAGCTCTGTCTGCACCATGAAGCAAGCAGAGTTTCCTAATTCTCCAGAAGGACCTTTCCCAACACTAAAGCACAGCATCTCTCATCCCTACAGGCCTGGAGCACAGATGTGCTCCTGAAGGAGCCAGTCCTGCAGGACAGGGGTACCTGAGCCATCTGATTATGTGACAGTTTTGTGCCACCAAATTGCTGAGCACCAGGGTGACAGTCAGGCTTAGTTTTACACCACTTCTCCTGGAATCTCCTCCAGTTTTGGAGTCACAGAGCAGCCAGGGACTGGGGAATCCTTGCACATAAACCAGTTAGTCCTTGCCATCCAACCCTGTGTGAAAGGCTCTGGCTGGGCACAGAGTATTGTGGCCACTAGGCCAGTGGCACAGTTAGCAAATTTGGAGGGAGTAAAACTACCCTGGAGCTGCTTGGAAAACAGAGCAGGGATAGGGATGACCTGCTGAGGGGTTTTTGCTTATCCCTTCCACAAAGGGCAGCAGCATCAGCCACGCTTGGCCACCTTTCCAATTTGTGGTCTCATTGCAGCTCAGCTGATTTGAGGCTTGATAAGAGGAGCTGGTACACACAGAGGGCTGGAAATGCTCATTCCTCTTTGTGGTTCTTGCTAAGGCTCCACCTGTGGTGAATAATTCAGGGCTAGGAATAAACACTTGTAAGCAACAGCTCCTCTGTTAATTGTTTTTGTCTGAGTGAATGCTCGCTCAAGTTACAACAGGACCAAACTTGCTGTCAGGAGGAACTTGCACATGTGTGTGATTCTTATTGATAAAGCCCTGAAACCTCCGGGCTCAGCAACAGCAGCATCAGCAGAGACAGGGCAGGAGCTGAGGAGTGGCACAAGGCTCTGAGGGAGAAATCAAACCCCATTTAAAGTGTGGGTGAAGTCCTTGCTGCTCAGCTGGGGGTGCCTCTTTAAAAACAAGGTGCTGCAGATCCAGCCAGCCACGGGAAGAAGCATTTGGTGGATTTGCTTCCTCAGGAAGCAACTGTTAACCTGATTCCAGCAGAAACAGCTCAGAGGACTGGGCCCCCCCAGCAGGCACCAGAACTCTGCCACGCTCAGAGCTGACAGCAAACCCACAAGAACAAGCAATTATGGAACAAACAGCAGGCTGGCAAGCCCTGCAGCAATTAAAGGAGGGCTGGCTGGGACATGGAAGGAGCTTTGTCTGGTTTCAGCAAAGCTGCAAGTTGGAGATGACATGGCAAGGACAGACCAAACAGGAAGACAGAGATAAGCTCTACATAAGATGCTATTTCAGCCTTCTGAGATAAATCTTCCCAACTCATTAGAAAGAGTTAAACTGTTCTTCCAGTTAAGGGTAACTGCAGAATTTCTGACACCAGATACCTGTATTGGCCTGTTCTCCACATCAGAGCACTGGCTTGGGCTGTGCCTAAGAAAAGGAGTTCACAGATCTTCGTGTCCTTCCAGTTTCTGCCACGGAGCCACTGTGTGACTGACTCCAGGCAAACTGATTTATGTCATCATTTCAGGGGTCTCCTTTCTGTCACCTCTCCTGTCCTGTGTGCTTAGAAGGTTTCTAGGCCAGGACATGCTTTTCCTGTGGGGATGTGCAGCACTGAACGTGGTGAAACCCTGATCTCTGCTAGAGCTTGTGGAATAATCATCCACCCACCCAGAAAGCAAACAGTGTGAGGCTTTAGGCAAACAAAGGGCAAAGGCATCTCATTACTGAGCACTGTCCCACATCTCCTTAGATGTCCATCCTCTAAACCTGCTGGAGGAACACTCCAGGGGAAATGAGCATGTTCTGTGCTTGCACCAGGGCTTTTTTCTTCATCTAAGCTTCAAAAGGCTCTTCCCATAGGTGTGACTCAACATCATTGTATCCAAAACAGATAAGTAAAAAACCAGAATCTCACTCTAAGAAGCTGAGATGGCAATTTTTAATAGTCACCCAGTACCCACCAGTAACTTCAGCAGCCTCTGATCTGACCAACCTGTTGTCTGGAGGTGCTGAACCTGATGCCCACCCTTCTGGCTGTGGGTAACACCACACAAACACTGCCAAAACCTGAGAAACCTGAAACTTGTTTGGCTTTTTTTTAAAAAGAAAAAACAACCCAGCACATAGGGCTTTGATTCAGCTTCTGCTGAAAGTCAGGGGTGCAACCAGGGGTGCAAACCAGGTTGTCCATCCCCCCAGTCCAGTCTGCAACACAACACCAGCAGTGTGCTGCTGGAACCAGCCATCAGGAGAACAACCACCCCACCACAGCAGCACCAAACCAGTATCACTCTCCACTAAACACTTCCCATCCACCACCAGAGCATCCCAGGATTCCACCCAGACATGATCTGAGCAGAGATTGCAGGCTGGGAGCAAAAGCTGTGGTGTAATCTCCAGACCCACAGACCGAAATAAAGGCAGCATTAATTACCTCTTTCCCTGCCTTCTCGATCTCCACTGTCACCGTGCTGTGGTTCTTGTGCTCCTGGAACATGCAGAGGTAGCAGATGCACATCTGGTCTGTCTGACAGAACAGCTCCATGGTCTTCCCATGCACAGGGCATTTTCTTGCTTCGAAGTCCCTGATGGGGTCGAGCAGCTGGTGGTCCCGGAAAGCTGCTCCCTCCAGGTGGGGCTTGAGGTGCAGCTCACAGAAGGAAGCCTGGCACACCAGGCACGACTTCACAGCCTTCTGCTTGTTGTCGATGCAGGAGTCACACAGAACGTCCTCCAGCTTCACCCTGGGCCGTGACCCAGCTGCTCTGTCTGCCTTGTTGAAGGGTCTTCGCAGGTCCCCCGTCTCCACCAGAGGCAGAGACGACTTCTTCAGGTCCCCCATCTGCCCCCCAGAGAACAGGGACTTCCTCCCCTCCCCATCACTGGGCAGGAAGCTCTTTTTGGAATCCAAGGAGAAGAGGGACTTCCTGAGGTCGCCTTTCTCTGGGAAGGAGAGGGCTGGTCTCCTCATGTCCCCCATCTGTCCGCTGCCATACTGCATCTTCTTGGAGTCAGCCGAGTCCATGCTGAAGTAGGTTGACCTCTTCTCATCGGATGACTCCACAAACTGAATGATGGGCCTCTTCCAGTCACTCCCAGAGAAGAGGGAGCTCTTGATTTGCCCTGTCTCCAGCGCAGCACCGCCCGTGCCTTTTATGGCTTCTTTCTCACCTCCACCAGGGCTTGTGGTCTTCTTGGCCTCTTCTTCTTTTTTTGGTGTGGTTGGGCTCTTCACGTCCTCTGCCTTGCCAGTGGTGCCGTTGGTCCTCGCTGCACTCCCCGTTTCCATGGTCTGCACAGGGCAAGTGGTTTCTCTGCTCAGTCCTCGCTCCAGCTCCTCTCAGCCCCTCCAAAGCAGGTTCCTCTCTCTGCCTGGGGATGGCTCAGCACTGCCTGTGGAATGCAGGAAACTTTCTGCCCCAGTGACGCACCTGGAGCTCCTGCGAGGAGGAGCAGAACTCCGAGACCGTGCTGGGGAGATGGAGGGGGAAAGAGGAGCAGACGGTGAGGGCTCAGGAGCTACAGCTGTGCAGTTAATTATACAAGGCAGTCCACACCCAGGAACATTCTTGTCTAACCAGGTTTGGGAGGATGGGCTGTTTATATACATAGAAATGTCTCCTTGAGAAAAAAATCATTTTCATTAAGATGTAGCAACCAGTCTGACGGCTTGTTTCAAAAATACTTGTGCTCCCTGGTTGCCAGGAGCTGAGCTTCCCTCCTGGCAGAGATGGGCAGGGGCAGAGAGAGCACGAGATGCCCACGATGGGTTTGTTAACTGGGTCATCCACACGCACCAGAATAATTAGGGTTGTAATTAAAATGAACGCCTAGAATAAAGCATTCCTCAGCTGGGCTCCCCCCAGGGCTCTCTGTGTTCAGCAGGGCAGGGAGGGGAAATATGGTAAATACTGGGGTTAAAACACCATTATCTTTATTTTGATTTGCTGTTGGGTTAGTGCAAGGTCCATCCACCCAGACCTGGAAATAACCCAACCATCAGAACAACACAGCTGGCCTGAAGCAAAGATTGGCTCATCCTGCTTTTCCCCCAGGCCATGCAATGTCCAAACATGACCGGTAGAACAAAACCCTACTGAGATAACCTTCAGGTGTATCTCATGCAGCTCTTCCCAAGAGTGGCCACTGAGCTCAGACACACCTGCAACACACCTGGAAGATGAACTATTTTGCAGCTAAATGGCCAAAATATTTCTTGCAAGCAAAAAGAACTGATAAACTTCTAAAAATAGATCTGTCTCCACTCTCTGGATTCCTGGGAGATGTTCACTTGTTGGAATCTCAGAACATTTCAGAAGAAAAAGGCTCTTTCTAAGCACTGGTGAATTCCAGCAACTTCAAAAGGAGGAGGTTGATCTTGTATCACATCACTTCAGATTATACTCTGAATTTCAGTGAGATTTCTCTGAGAATAATGCCCAGGGTGTGAACTGACCACGCCAAACACTTGTGCTTAATTCCATTTTTACAGAATTCAATGGTGGTGCTGCTGGAGGATGTGACTTTTAGCTGTAATAATTAAATATCCATCATGACACCCTGTTGGAAGTGATGTAAGGAGTGGAGGAACAGTCCAGGTCTGCAGTTGGCATCTCTTTGTGTGGTGTGGAGGAAAAAGAGATAACCCAGACCAGGCAGAGGAAACATTCTGGATCCGATAGGAGAGGAGAGAAGCAGCAATGCCTGTGTTACAGACATATTTCTAGGGGCTTTGTTGTTCAAAAGGAGAGAAAAGAAAGTGATTTTTTCCTTCTGGGCCCCTTGGCTCCCAGCCCCAGCCCCTCTTATTGCCTGTGTGCCATTGTGGCTCTCTGTCTATGAGAAATGCCTCAGTATACAAGATTTTTTGGATAATAGTTGTTGGGAAAGGCCACACCTTTTGCAGTAATTTCTAATGGATATTTTTTTATTAATGGGGCCACAGTCTTTCATGAGTCACAAGTCACTCTCTGGCACAGGAAAGGGCAATGCTATTTTTTAAAAACCAATTTCAGAAAAGAAACATTTGACTGCCATACATGTATTTCTTTGGGCTGAGCTGTTCTTTGTAGCATCAACAGTCCTGGAGATCTCCAAGTAATTAAAAATACTGGAGGGTGGAGGCTCCTGTTCTCACGTGTGAGGAGAAGACTCAGCAGAGCTTTTCCAGCCAGCACTGAGTACTTAAGGAGCAAAACACATCTCCATGGAGAGGTCTAATGTGGAAGGAGGTGGCCTTGGTTTCTCTTGTTTTCCTGATGCTTTGTTGAGGAATTTTTAGATCTTGATGCAAAGCTGGAGTAAATCAGTCTCATGGTTTGGGTCAGAAAGGACCTTAAAGACCATCTTGTTCCACCCCCTGCCATGGGCAGGGACACCTCCCACTGTCCCAGGGTGCTCCAAGCCCTGTCCAGCCTGGCCTGGGACACTTCCAGGGATGGGGCAGCCAGAGCTGCTCTGCCCAACCTGTGCCAGGGCCTGCCCACCCTCCCGGGGAAGGATTTCTTCCATATATCCAACCCAAATTTCCCCTCTGTCAGTTTGACCCCATTCCTCCTTGTGCTGTCATTGCAATCCCTCTTGGGTTTCCCTGTAACCCCTTCGGACCCTGGAAGGGGCTCTGAGGTCTCCACACAACCTTCTCTTCTCCAGGCTGAACAGCCCCAGCTTTCCCAGCCTCTTTCCACAGGGGAGCTGCTCCAGTCCCCCTAAATCAACTTGGTGGCCTCCTCTGGACTTGGCCCAACAGTTGCACATCCTTCTTTGTGCTGGGAGCCCCAGAGCTGTGCACGGTGTGCCAGGTGGGCTCACACAGACACACAGACAGACACACAGACAGAGACACAGAGACACAGACACACAGACAGAGACACACACAGACACACACACACACAGACACACACACACACAGACACACACACACACAGACACACAGACACACACACAGACAGACAGACACACAGACAGACACAAAGACACACACACACACAGACACACACACACACAGACAGACACACAGACAGACACACAGACACACACACACAGACACACACACAGACACACAGACACACACACACACAGACAGACACACACAGACAGACACACAGACACACACAGACACACACACAGACACACACACAGACAGACAGACACAGACACACAGAGACACAGACACACACAGACACACACACACAGACACACACAGAGAGAGACACACACACACACACAGACACACACACAGGCACACACACACACAGACACACACACACACACACAGACACACACACACACACAGACACACAGACAGACACACAGACACACAGACACACACACAGACACACACACAGACACACAGACACACACACGCACACACACACAGACACACACAGAGACACAGACACACACACAGACACACACACACAGACACACAGAGACACACACAGAGACACACACACACACACAGAGACACACAGACACACAGACACACAGACACACACACACACACACACACACACACACACACACACACACACAGACACACACACACACACACACACA
>JAWWEV010000069.1:4417797-4435979 GCA_035583235.1 Hafferia zeledoni | reverse complement strand
GAGGAGAGCCTGCAGGCCGACAGCGGCGCCGACTGCGTGAGCCTGGAGCTGCGGGCGGCCGACGGCGCGCTCGTCACGCTCACGGCCGATTTCAGACAGGTACGGGGCGCGGGCGCATCCCCGGGGATGTCGCGGCTCAGGGATGCGCTGGGCACCGGTGCCCGCCGCTCCCGCGGGCATTCCCGGCCGAGCCGAGGAGATCCAGGGCGGAGGGGTGGGATGGCACCGCGCGGGGCACGGCTCTGCCCGTGCTTCTTGTGGGATCAGCGATCCTGCCCGTCCTCCCTCCACACCGGGGTGGACTCGGAGCCTGGGGGTCCAGGAACCCGTTTCAGGGGTATGGAAGGACCTTTCGGGATGTTTAGGGGAAAGTCCGTCCAGCCTCACACACGGCTCGGGGCTTTGTTTGAGGTCTCTGCAGAGCACACGAACGGCGCCGAGCCAGTGACTGGGGCTCGCTGTCCCCACCGTTAGCCGGGCTCGCTGTCCCCTCCCGTGACCCGGCGCTCGCTGTCCCCTCCCGTGACCTGCGCTGCCTCCAGGCTGGAAATAGCTGATGGAAGATCCCGATGGGATGGGATGGGATGGGATGGGATGGGATGGGATGGGATGGGATGGGATGGGAGGCAGTTTCCCTTGCTCGTGGCTGACTCTGGCAGCTGTTTCTCGTTGCTGAGTTGTGCCCAGCAGTTTCGCACCTTCTGCATAGTTTTGCATGGCGGGCTCAGCACAGCTGGGCACAGGGCAGGGCAAGGGCAGGGCAGGAGAGGCTGCACTGGGGCGATCGCGGGTTCCTGGCTCTGGGATGGGGCGTCCGTGCTCTGCCCTGTCTCCAGGATGTCTCCACGATGCCGTGGGGCACAGTTAGTCCCTTGGGTGGCTCCCGCTGTGTTTGGGAGCTCGTGTGTGTGTGTGTGGTGTGGGAAGTGTTTGACTGGCAGGTGTCTGTGGGCTGATAACACCCCTCCTGCTGCCCAGGGAACCTCTCCCCGAGCCCAGAGGGCTGGAGTGTCTCCTGCAGGGAGGGGGTGCTTGCTGGGCTGAGCCCAAAGCCCCATTCTCAGCAGGAGGAGGTGGGTCCTTGGCCAGCGTGGAGCGTGGCAAGCCTGGCTGGATGCAGAGACTTCTCTTGCTCAGAGAAGGGCCATGTGGGTGGCACAGCTATGGGGGGGCCATGGTTGTGTTATCCTGGTCCAGCCCCCCATTGAGGCTGTTTGCTCAGGTGGACTTTGGTTTTGCAGCAGGAGGAAGCTCAGACACCCAGGAGACAGGAAGGTGTCGTGTCCCAGCCTGCTGTGAACCTTGGAGCCTTTTGCCAGGCATTGTTCTGGTGTCTCTTCCCCTTTCAGCTGCACTCCTTGCGAGCTCCTTGGATCTCCTCATCCATCTGGGGGTGGGTCAGGGTGCAGGGGGTGCAGGGGCAAGCCCACCCCTCTGAGATGCCAGCAGAAGCTGTGGAGATTTGGGAAGCAGTGGCATTCTCCAAGTACTCCCACATGTGCAGGGAAGCAACCCCATGACTCCTATTACAAAAACAGTATTAAAACATTGCAAGAAGACACAGCACAGCAGGGAAGTGCAGGGAGGGCTCTTAGGGCTGCAGACTTGCACATGGAAATGTATTCCCAGGCAATGGAAATCCACATTCCTTACAGATCCTCTAGGTGGGCCCTGGGAACCTGGGATGTGACCTGGGGACTTTTGACTTTTTTCAGCAGTTTTCACTTGCTTCAGCTCTTCTGGAGAGCTCAGAGCGCACTCAAAGCCCAGCAGAGTGTATGTTATCTCCTCTCTGGCTCTCATCCTTATTATAATCGAGTTGCTTCTGGGTTCAGGTTCTCTGAAGGTATCTTGAGTGCAGTCTGTTCAATCCGTGGCTCTCTGCATCCCTCAGCTCCTGCTGGAAATGCACAGATGGTCCCTGGAAGGCTTTGCAATCACTGGGTTTGCAGAAGCACATTCCTCCTCCTCAGTTTTAGAGCAGTTGGGTACTGGCTCTTCCTCCTTCGTGGCTTTGCTGGAAAATAGCTGGAAAAAGGCAGGAATCAGAGGGGATGGGGAGGTGGCTGTGCAGTGAGTGAGGGTGTGAGGAGGCAGCAGCTCCCCCCTGACCGACCCAGGCAGTTCCCTGTGCAGATCTGGTGCTCATCTCTCCAGAATGACCCAACTTCTCCTCTGCAGGGAAGGTCGTGGCTGCTCTGGGTGCTCAGTGAAGGCTCTGAGTGTGCACAGAGGCAGCTGGGGTGGCTGTTCCTGCTGCCCCAGGCCATTGTGTGGCTGTGCTGTGGCCACAGTGCTGGGGGTTTTCCACAGATGCTTTTTCCACTCCTCTGGCTCACACTGCAGGGGGTTAGGCCAAAAGGCAGGGGGTGAGGTTTTTTTCCCCTCTGCTGGCAGTTTGTGGTTGCTGGACCAGGGACTGGAGAAGAAAGGAACTAAATGAGATCACTGTTCATTGCTTTCCTCTGACACTGGTGGGACTCGAGCAGTGCCTGAGGCTTCCACAGAGCTGGGATTTTCATTTCTCTTCCAGCCCTGCCTCCCCTCCCCAGCTGAGCCTGGAGGAGTTTTGTTCTCAGAGCACACCAGGCTTTTTCCTCTTTAGTGCAGCACATACTGGTCAGTGAGAGGCCAGACTGAGTCGTGGTGTTTTCTGGGCAGTGCAACAGTGACCTTTTATTTTCTTGCAGTTTGAAAGAACAGGATGAAAACACTTCTTTTCCTGCATAGTAGGGGAAAAAAGGTAATAAAATAATATTGCAAAGAAGAGTGAAGGGGAACAGCAACCCAAAATGTTATATCTAATTTGAAGGGCACGATCTTGCCAGTTATTAAAAATGGCCTGAGAACAAAGTGGGTGGTTTTATTTCAAGGTCAGCACGAAGAGGCAGAAAGTTTCTTTTCCCTTTTGATTGCTGGAAAAGTTGAGTTGGAAACACAAGGGGGGAAGTCTGGGTAATGGTATTTTAACCCTTACACTGCCAGTCCATCCAGTGTCCTTGTTGATAAGACTGATGCTGTGTGATATTTTGGTGTGGTCTTTTTGGAATTCCCTTATGGAGAGGGGCCATTGTGTTTGCTGACAAATGACCCGATGGTACAGGAAAACATCTGTCCCAAATTGTATCTGTGTGGTTTGGAGAGCAGACTGTTCTCTGGAGAGATACCAAAAATAGAGAAGGAGGGTCCTTCAGTACCCTCAGGAGGGGTGGGGTGGGCTCCTGAAAACACCCTGCTGGTTGTTACTCTGAATTGTACAATCTTAATGCTGTGAAAATGTCCCCTTTTTATCCCCTTCTCCCAGCACACCTTTGAATCACCATTATAGACACCTGAATAAGAGGCAACACACCAGAGTGATTCACTCTGGTGAGAGAGGGGTTAAGAGACATAATCCCCCCCCAGCGAGGGTGGCTGAGCCAGCTGGACCCCCAGTGTGGGGGCAGGAACACACTGTGTGTGCTGTGCAGGCTCCTGGAGTCCTGGCCAGCTGGGCTGTGCCCTGGGGCAGTGCAGGCAGGGCCCTGAGCCCAGCAGGGGCTGCTGCCAGGACACAGAACGGGGCCCAGGGGGGCTGGTGCCACCCTTTGCCCCCTCTGCCCCTGCCCCCTGCTCTGAGCACCCACGGGACAGCAGAGACAAAAGTGGGTCCCACAGCAGCACTGATGTCCTGGGGGGAGAACATTTTGGCAGCAAAGCTGGATGGGTTGCAGGGAGGAAGGCATTGAAGTAATTAATTTCCCTGGGAACTGGTTTGCTCCACTCAACATGGAGTGGAGACACTGGGCTGGGATCTGGACCACACAGGCTTGGAAGTCCCTGCTGGAGAAACCCTAAACGTGGATTGGATTGTTCTCACCCCCCAGATGACAGTCCCTGGAGGAGCTGGCTGAGGACAGCACGGGGAGGGAAGAAGCTGGATGGTTTCCCTGCTCCTCCTTGCAGCCCAGTCTTTGCTGGAAGTCCCTTTGGTAGGGACAGGCAAGCCCAGGCTGGTGGGAGCTCAGAGCTCTGATCCCCTTCCTTTAGGAATGAGGAGCTGCCCTCCCCTTGCTGTGGGAGCCCAGGCTGTGGTGGCCTCCAGTGCCACAGAACTGGCTGTTCCCTGTTGCACCAAGTGTTTGTCACTCCAATCTGAACAGGAGCTGAACTGTCCCTGCCCCAGGAGTGCAGGTCAGGGCCAGGATCCTGACGCCCCCGCGATGAGTTCACCTGGAGAGTCCCCACAACGCTCTGCTGGGACTTGTTCCCTACTGGGAAATTGTGCAGAAACCCAGAGTGAAAGGTGCTGGTTGTTGCCTTGGCTGGGTACCCACCTTGGCACTGGTTCCCTCTACTCCTGCTGTTGGGAAAGAGGTGAGGTGGCTGAGGAGGGAAAGGTGCTCTCCAGGCAGGGAAACTTCGGTGGCTCTTTCCATGTGAGAAGCTTCAGGTATTTTTTAAGGGACACGCTTTGGTTCCTGTTCCACCTGAGGCTGGAGAGCCAGGGCAGGGAGAGCTGGGAAGCTGAAGCAAGCCAAGCAGGGCTTTGGGACAGACTGGGGCAAAGAAGAGACTGGCATCTTGCTCAGGAGAGGGTGGTCACTGCAGGGCACGTGTCTCCCAGAAAATGGGCATCCACAGCAACCATCACTTTGGGTTTGCTTGGAGCCAGGTCGAGGTGGGATTTCTGTTTTCAGAACAACTCATGCCATAGGAGCCAGACCCTTGAACAAAACAACTTTATTAAAGCTGTTCCTTGGCTCACTGGCTACTTCAGTGCTGGCAACACAGACCATTCCTGTCTTTCCAAGTGCAGCAAAAGTGCTGGAAATCCCTGACACCTGGAGTTCAGGCAGAGAGCTGTGAACCTCTCCTGTGTATCAGCCATGAGGAGGAAGGACTTGGCTGTCTGAAGGCTAATTCTTAAATAGACGGATCAGGAGGATTAATCAGTTGCTCAGCACGTTCTCATTTTACAGAAATTGCCTCCAACCTGGGAAGTGCTGCACTGTTTTTAATCTCCTGCCTGTGGAGGTTTTCAGCCTGAATGCAGAACGTGGCTATCCCTGTTTGCTTTTTCCAGACTGAATGCTGATTGTTCCAAGTGAATTAAAATGAAATCCACAGCTGAGAATATGCCCGAGTCAGCTCCTGGTTCAGTCCACTCATCCGTGGGCCGGGCACAGTGTGGGAGCTCCCAGCTGGAAGCTGCAAAGCAGCTGCACTAAATGGAGATGGGAGTGTGGGTTGTTCCAGTAGTGCCAGGGTCTCAGTGGGAAAT
Source organism: Hafferia zeledoni (assembly GCA_035583235.1). NCBI lineage: Eukaryota > Metazoa > Chordata > Aves > Passeriformes > Thamnophilidae > Hafferia > Hafferia zeledoni. The sequence goes on along the minus strand of JAWWEV010000069.1, from coordinate 4,430,716 downwards.
CTCCCCATTAAATCTGACCAAAAATACTGATTCCATAGCAATTTCATAAGCATTTCTGATATCTCTTTCTTCCCAAACCACCTTCCTGTCCTGCTCTTTGTTGCTCAGTCAACAAATGCACCAGGAAAATGCTTTCTCCTGTCCTGGGGATGGAAACTTTGTGCTTCCAGCTGTCCAGATGTGCACGGAATTACATTCCCCTCTTCTCTTCTGGACATGGAAGAGAAGGCAGGGGATAAACAGGGGGCTGTATGAGATGATCTGCAGGAAAGCTCAGCATGGACACCACTTAGAGCTTGTAGCAAAGAGAACAGCTCCCTTCTCCTGGGGCAGAGAGAGGGTTGGGAGAAGCCAAACTGATGAGCCATCCAAGAGGAAGCCCTCAGGAGCAGAGGGATGGTCTGAGCAGCTTGGCATGGCTCCTGCTGGCTGCTCTCCTGCCACCAGTGTCTGTCCAGCTCTCCATGGAGGACACTGTGGAGACCAATGGCAGGAATTGCTCTCACTGCTCCAGTCCTGCCCAGCCCCTGCAGGAGGATGGTCTGACACCAAGGCTGGAGATGGCACATTCCCACAGGGGGTATAAATGCCCCTGGAGCCAGAGCCTGATGAACTGATTTATGCCAGAAGAGGATATAGGGAGGGGTTGCTGTTGAACATTCAAGGCATTCTCTGACTCTACACGAAGGTGACCATGAGTGGTTTCCAGGCTGGTTTTGGAGATGGATTACAACCCATGTCACAAGCTCTGTAGAAAAAATGCCAAAATTACTGACCCAGGCAGAAAAGGAAGTTGCTGCAGCTGATCATAACGAGTTCTTCTGGCATTAACAATCTGCTTTTCAGTTCTGTTCCACATGCTGTTGGGTTCAGAAATGAGTAATTTTTTCTCCAGGATACCAGTTGTTCAGAAGCCAGTGAGGGAAGGCAGCAGAGGAAATGTGGGACTGCTTAGTCAGTAAGGCATGAAAATAATGGCTGTGTGATACTTGTTGAACAAAACCAAGCCAGGCTCCTTGGAGTCTTCTTGGTAAAGGACAGAAACCCCCAGCTGTGGTTTGAGGATGTGGGCTGTGACCTGGCAGCAATTTGTCCTTGCCACAGTGGGGTTGTGAAAGCCCTGAATTCTTTACATACACCAGTGATTCTGCTGCAGGCTTTTGGGTGGGATTGAACCCAGGTCTACACCCTGTGCTCTGGTAGCACAAGTATGAGACCTCTGACTTTGTTTTTATGGCTGGAGCCTTTCTGGAGCTGGAACTTCTTGGTTCACCCCACTGATGACAAACATTTTGGACTCTCACTCTTGTTATTTATCTCTTTGCCAGGAGGTGAAGATCTTCCGTGCCTTAATCCTGGGGGAGCTGGAGAGGGGCCAGAGCCAGTTCCAGGCCCTGTGCTTTGTGACGCGGCTCCACCACAACGAGATCATCCCCAGCGAGTCCATGGCCAAGCTGCGCCAGGTACGAGGCTCCAGCCAGGGTTTCCTGGGGCTGGGTGCCCTTCCCAGGCAGCTGCCTGACTGTCCAGCTCTCAGAGCCACCTCTGACCACCCCTCCTGCCTGAGGGACTTGGTATGACACCAAGTTCATCAGTGGTACTGAGCCTGTTCTGATACAGAAGGAGGAGGAGTGATTTGGTTCAGTCTGTGCCAGGGGTAGGTGGATGGCCATGAAAATCTCTGCCCCAGTGAAGCCAGTGCTGATCTGGGACCGTTTATCAGGACAAAACCTGAGAAACCACCACAGGCAAACGTGGTAAACACGGTGGTTTCAGCATCAAGCAGCTTTCAAAGTGCCTTCCATCCAGGCAGGATGTGGGTGCATGTACAGGGGAACATCCCCTCTCACATCCCATGCTGGAATGAAATCCCAACATGAATGAAGCTGTAAGTCCTTGCATGCAGGACTGAGGTGTTGGTTGTCTCCTGCTCTGCAGAAGAACCCCAGGACAGTGCGCCAGGCCGAGGAGGTTCGGGGGCTGGAGCACCTCAGCATGGACGTGGCTGTGAACTTCAGCAAGGGGGCCCAGCTGAGCTCCCACCTGCACAACGTCTGTGCAGAGGCCAAGGAGGCCATTTACACCCGAGAAGAAGATGTCAAATTTTGGCTGGAGAAAGGTGAGTTGCCTCCAGTTTTGTTGGAACTGCTCCTGTCAGCACGTTGGCACAGGGTGGCATCTCTCCTGCCAGGTTTCTGGTGAGCAGCACAGATTGTTTGGCTTCCTCTTCGCTGTCTTTAAGGCACGTGTGTCACAGTGCACTGGCCTGTTCCTTAGTAGATCTGACTTCTCCTGGTGCTCTCCTGGTGACCCTAATTAGGTATTTCAGAGTAACCTTTCACCCTGTCCCTCACCCAGAGGAAATCTCACAGAATATGCTGGGTTGGGAGGGACCCACAGTCCAACCCTCAGCCTTGCACAGGACCAAGCCAAGAGTCACATCCTGTGCCCCAGAGCATCATCCAAACCCTCCTGGAGCTCTGGCAGCCTTGGGGCTTTGCCCACTGCCCTGGGGAGCCTGGTCAGTGCCCACCACCCTCTGGGGGAAGAAGCTCTTTGTAAGATCCAACCTAACCCTGCCCTGACACAACGTGAGGCCATTCCCTGGGTCCTGTCCTGGTCCCCCTGAGTGGTGTCCCTGCCCTCCTGAGTGTCCTGAGCGCTGTCCCTGCCCCCCTGAGTGTCCTGAGCGTTGTCCCTTCCCTCCTGAGTGCTGTCCCTCTCTCTCCCCAGGTGTGGACGGCTCCATGTTCGAGGTGCTGCCGCAGCCGGTGGCGGTGCCGGAGCTGCCGCGGTGCCGCCGGTGCCCGGGCCGGTGGCGGCCCTGCGTGTGCAGTTACTCGCTGAGCCTGGAGTGGTACCCCTGCATGCTCAAGTACTGCAAGAGCCGCGACGCCGCGGGCAGGGTCTCCTCCTACAAGTGCGGCATCCGCAGCTGCCAGAAGGGCTACACCTTCGACTACTACGTGCCCCAGAAGCAGCTCTGCCTCTGGGATGAGGAGACTTAGAGCTTTCCAAGACTTTTCCGAGGGGCAGCTCGTCTCCTGCCTCCTGTTTGTGATGCCAACCTGGAGCTGCTGCTCCACAGAAGGAATGCTGTTCACGGTGGTGCCTTGTCCCAGGAGAGCTCTGTGTGTGCCTTCCCCTCTGGCCTGCTGTGACTCCCTCCCCACCTGACGCTGCCTCATCCTGTGCCAAGCAGGCTCAGCTTGCTGGGTGGGGATGCTCTCCCACCAGCTGCTGGGAAATCCAAGCCCCTGGAAGCAGGAGACACAGGGTTTTGGGGTGAAGCCCTGGGGAAAGGGGTGTGTTGTCCTGCTCTGGATGAAAGGGGCAGCTCTGATCACTTCCATCAAGCAGAGGGGTCAGGGCAGAGAGAGAAAGGGTCTTGCTGACCTGGGCTGTCAAACATCTCTGCCACTGAAGAACCCCCTTCACTGACTTCACCACCTCCTGGGGACACAACAGTGTTCCCCAGTGGGAAAACAGCTGATTTTTGGGACCACATCCCTGAAGAAGGAAGGTGCAAAACCCACCCAAAGCAAGAGCCTGCCTGTAGCTTTTCCTAGTGCCCGACTGGCTGTGTGTCCTTCCTATGGCCAGAAGATACAATGGGGGGATTTATCCCAGCAGTGACTTGTGCCCCTAAAGGGCTGCTAATTAGAGCTTTAATTAATTCCTGTTTAGACTAGTGAAGGTCCAACTTTTGTGCTGGTCTTGTGACTCTTCCACTAAGAAAGAAACATCCGAGCCCTGTGACTCCCATCCTAACACTCTGCTTGCAAGGGGAGAGGAGGATCCCAGGGGGGTTCACGCTGTTTTGAAGAAGACAACACTCTACAGCTCTGTCCAGTTTTATGTCCTACTCTGCCAGCTATTCACAAGAAGCTCTTAAACAATTGTACTGCTTTGCTGTGCCTTGATTTCCCCCATATGTTAAACAGGGATGACACTGAAGGTGACCTTGGCCCTGCATATCCCTGGAGGGATCAGACCAAAGCACTGTTAGCAGTGCTGCCTGGTCCTGTGTCCTCTTCCACTCATCAGGGAGTGGAGAGAAGCTCCTGGGGTCTATGGGAGCCCCTGTGCCTCCTGGTGAAAAGCCTTCACAACGTGCCTTTTTGCCCAAAATACAGGAATTTTTGACAAAAAAAAAATAATTTGGTCAATTATTTTTGTATCGATCACGTAAGGGGGGAGAAGGGAAAGGTATTTTAATATTGGAACATGAAGTAAAACACACTTGAAATGATTTTTTTAAGCAAATTATTTATCATTTGTAAGGTAAAATAAACGGATTTTTTTAAAGCATCCTTGGTGTAAAAGTCTCTCTGTGCATGATACTCTCTGTGTGATCAGTTGTTTGAGTTCTTGGTGAAGAGTTGTTCCCTTCTGGGTAAGTCTCAAACCTTTATCTGGTGCTGACCATGGACTGGGGGAGAACATCCTGCTGTCAGCGTGACCAGGAATTTTTGACACTTCCCAACATGATCCTGCATCTCAAACATTCCACCCTTCAGCCCCTCCACAGGGTTTGACTCATCTCAAGCAGCAGTGGGAGCTTTGAGCTGGAGCTCTGCTGACTCAGAGAGCAGCAGCACAAGCAGGTCCTGGGGTTGGGAGGGGTCCTGTCTCTGAGGGGTCTCAGGGGGATGGGCTGGAGGCTCCTCTGGGTCCTGCAGCCTCGCTGAGGTTTCCTTGTGTCTCCCCCTGCAGCCGCAGCTGAGGGGAGATGAGGGAGGCAGATCTGGGCCAGCTCAGAGCGCTCAGTGGCTGGAGGGAGAAATGTGGAGCTCTGATTCCCTCTAGTGTGGAGAACGCAGGGATGGGACGAGGAGTTCAGCCCTTCGATTCACCAACCACGGCAATTCACCCTTTGCTGGCATTTCTGGGAAAGGTGAAGTTATTTCTTTTTCACCAGTGTGGTCAGCACCGACAGGGGTTTGTTCTCGTGTCTGCAGGACACACTGGGAGTTTGTCCCTGCTGCTGAGCTGACCCAGCTGTGGGGCTGATGAGCTAACCCAGCCGTGGGGCTGCTGAGCTGACCCAGCTGTGGGGCAGCCGAGCTAACCCAGCCATGGGGCAGCCGAGCTAACCCAGCCGTGGGGCTGCTGAGCTAACCCAGCCGTGGGGCTGCTGAGCTAACCCAGCCGTGGGGCTGCTGAGCTAACCCAGCTGTGGGCAGGATTTTGGGGAGACAGCCCCTTCCCACTGCTGCCTCCTGCGCAGGGATGTTGGGACGGACTTGAGGAGCATCGGGGCAGATCCCCGCGAGCTCCAATGTGCGTGTTTTGTCCTTGGGAGGCTCCGGGGCAGCTGGAACTGGTGTAGCATCCCCGGCCTCCGCCAGTGGGTGCTGCAGGAGCACGACCGTGCCCGGCGCAGGGAGGCCTGTCCCGACAGCGATGCTCGTGGTCCAGCCGCGCATCCCGGTCCCTGAAGGATCGTGATTTCCCCAGCCCTGCTAGAGGGGAGCTGAAGTGCATCAGATGCTTCTTGTTGCACTTAAATAACACCCCGGAAAGCAGCTGATGCAGGTGGAGACAGGAGACCTTCCTGGTACAGAGAAGGTGCAGTTGCCCATGAGCTGGTGGGGGATTTTGTAACGTCTCTGCAGTTGGTGCTGCCAGTCCAAAGGCCATGGCCCATAAATCAGGTGATATCTGCAGGGCTTATCTTCCCCCAGGAGGGGAATAAACACTGACAGCAGGAGTGGGGGAGCACAGTGCCTACAGTGAGGATGAGAGGGGAGTGCCTGCAGGGAGGATCAGTCACTGCTGGCCATGGAAAAGAAGAGCAGTGTGTCTGCTGACATCTAGGACTGATCATCATCATCATCTCTGGATGGAGCTGAAGCAAATCTGCCTTCTCCTGGGGAAGGGGGTCTTATTTCAAGTGATGATGCTGTGATCCATGCCCTGGTTTTGATAAGAAGGGTGGATCTCTCTTGCCTGCACAACCCATCACCAAAGCTAAGGGTGTCCAGGTGATGGGCTTTGCTCCCACGGCTCTTTGAGGAGAAAACCACCTAAATACCACTTTCACCTGCTGTTTCACTGACCAGAAAATAATCTCCGGGAGAAGTCATTCACAGCTTTTCTGGGGGCCAGGAGAGGGCACTGGTGCCCTGTCCGTGGCCGGGACAGCATCCCTGCCCGGAGGATGCCCGCGATTCCAGTCCGGCTGGAGATGCCAGCTGGGAGAACCTGCTCCCCGGGGCTCCAGGACACACTGCTCGGCTCTGGAGGAAGGAAAAACAGCAGCAAAAGCAGAGAGAAAAGCCCGGTGTCAGGTGAAACCCCTGGTCGGAGTACAAGAGGTGCTCTGATGTGGGATAAGAGACGTCTCATGGTCCCCAACCTCCCAAACTGGCTGGGAGCCACCAGCAAAGTCATGTTTGACGCAGTGAAGACACCTGATCGCGTCGGTCTTCAGGACGGGGAAAACCCAGACAAAAACACTCGAAAACAGAGCAGCAGCTGCCCAGGACGCCCCGGGGCTCAGGGCCGGAATGGCTGGGGCTCCGCCGCGGGCTGCAGGTGGGTGGCAGGAGGCCACAGGAGCTGCCCGTGCCAACCAGCCTGTGCCACCTCGCTGCTTCCTGGAGCGGCTGCAGGAATCTCCCCTGTCCTGGAAATGTCAGTCTGACCCGGGAACTTCCCCCCTTCCATCTTCTCCCCCAACTTCCCTCCACTTTTTCCTTGTTGGAGTTTCGTTTCACCCATCCACCCTTTCCTCCCGGTGCGTGTCCCCTCCCGAGGATGGGGGTCCCTGCCCAGATTCCGAGGGCAGCTCCAGCCCCACAGCTCCGCACTGGGTTGGAGGTGAGGCTGGAGATCCTGCCCGCCCACCCAGCCCTTGGACAAACCTGTCTTTCCAGGAGGGAGAGCAGTATGTGGGAAAGCCGGGAGCCCTGGAACGTGAATTACCCAGGGAGAGATGAATGTGCGATAGCTCCTACCTGGCAGCTACAACTGAGCGTTAACGCTTTCAGGGGGGGCTGAGCAGCGCTGGGGCTCGGGGCTGGCACGGGGGGGTCCGGGCTGGCACGGGGGTGTCCAGGCTGGCACGGGGGTGTCCGGGCTGGCACGGGGGTGTCCAGGCTGGCACGGGGGGGCCCGGGCTGGCACGGGGATGTACGGGCTGGCACGGGGGTGTCCAGGCTGGCACAGAGATGATGTCCTGCTGCTCCAGGGCTGGAGGGGCCACCAAGGTGGCCATAGCAGGGATGCAGAGCAGCTGCAGTGCCTGGTCCACTGGTGTGATGTGTCCCTTTCACAGTGCAGAGCTGATGCTCTGGCAGCTTCCTACAGCAGGGAATTTATTTTTTTACCTGGAAGTTGGTAAATGCTGCAGCTTTAACCAACGGGGATAAGGAGGAAGGGGCTGTCTGCCACTTCTCTCCTCTGCTTAGGGCCACACAAGTACCACGCAGAGCCATGTGAGGAGAGGGGCCCCTCCATGTGCTAATCCCTGTCTTGTGACTTTAGCCAAGGCAGGTGCCCTTTCTGCTTTTAACTTTCTGTGCTGATTGTGGCATCACTGAGGTTCAGCCCAGACTGAGGGGATGCAAAGACTCAGCAGCACAGGCTGCTCTTGTGGGTCATCCCGTGCAGACCACGGGGCTCTCGGTGGCCGGAGGGGCTGTCGGGCAGCTCTGACACCTTCCCTGGAAGTGCCAGTGGCTGCTGCCCAGCCCGGCTGAAGCTTTGGCCTCTCTTACAAGAGAGACAAGAGGCAGAGTCAAAGCCCATCCCTGAGGAGCCCAAAGCCCATCCCTGAGGAGCCCAAAGACCATCCTTGGGGAGCCAATCCCCAAGGAACCCAAAGCCCATCCCTGAGGAACCCAAAGCCCATCCCTGAGGAACCCAAAGCCCATCCTTGGGGAGCCAATCCCCGAGAAGCCCAAAGCCCGTCCCTGAGCAACCCAAAGCCCATCCCCGAGGATCCCCGGGATGCGCAGCCCCCGCTCCAGCCCGGGCAGGTGCTGCGGGTCCATCCGCGCAGCCGAGGGCGGGCAAAGCCAACCCGCCTTCCTTCCTTTCCCTCCTTCCCACCCCACCCCACGCCCTGGCAGCGCTGCAGGGACTCATCCATTCCCGAGTTACTAATATGCAAATGGGTGCTTTTGCATGGGCCTGACGCCAAGCTGCTGGGTGTCAGGGCACCCGAGGGAGCCGGAGGTGGGGCGAGGCGTGGCACCGCCGCATGCTCACCTGGCCCTGCATGGCAACAGGCAATGGAGCTCTAGGTCCCTTCGGGAGCGGACCCACGGCCGGTTCGAGAGGCAGCGGGTGGCAGAGGAGGGAGGGCAAACTGGCAGCCCCTGGCAACCTGGGGCTGACGGCAGGAGGCTGGGCACACCGCGGATTTCCCTCCGCCAGCAGGATGGTGAACCTGGAGTCTGTGCACGCAGGTAAAGGGCACTGAGGAAGGATCGGCAGCTCAACACGCAGCTGGGGCCGTGGGCTCGGGCAGGAAACGGGCTCGCTCCGATTCCTGTGACCTTTCCTCCCTGCTTTCCCTCCTCTGTTCTCCCGCTGGAGTGCCTGGTTGGGTGCCCACATTCCTCCCTGGGGATGGATGCTGCCCCGGTTTGTTCAGGGGGCTGCCAAGCCGTGCCCACAGTGTGGGCGCAGCGCTCCCAGTGCCAGCCCCGACGTGGGACCGGGAGCAGGGCATGGAGATCTCTTGGGTACCTGGGAAATCAGCATTTCGTGGGAGCTGCGGGTCCTGACACTGGGATCCAGCTGGGAGGAGTGAGAGGGGATGGATTCAGGGAGGGATGCAGTGAGGGCTCTGTGTGTGAGATGGCACACGGGTTGGAAGGGAGAAAGGTAATGGCAAAGAGGGCAAAGGAGGCAGAAATGAATGAGGAGGGAGCTGTGCGAGGTTGGGTTGAGTGAGGAATGAATGAACAGGGACACGCAGAGAGACAGAGACTCCTTCCAGGGGGTCTGATCCAGAGCTGCAGCTCTGATAGTCTCACACTGTCTGTGGGCAGACCTTGCTCTGCAGTGAGCTGGGGAACCAGAGCAGCTCCTGCCAAATCCCTCGGAGCTGTGCTGAGCTCCAGCTCACCCTGACTGAGCTTCTGGGCTCAGCTCAAGCCCCTGAGCTGGAGGGGAAGGACCACATCCCTGGGCAGTGGAGCTGAGGGCAGTGCTGGGGTGGGAGCAGCCACGTCCCAGAGCCCTGTGTGGGGCAGGGGCAGGGGCAGGGGCAGGGGCAGGGGCAGGTGCAGGGGCAGGCAGGAGGGTGTTGGGGTGCAGGAGCCACATGCCCTGGTAGTGCCCTGTGTCTGGTGCTTTGTGCAGTGCAGAAACGCTCTGTTTGGAGGGAAGGATTCACCCATCAGTCTGTCCCTTCCCTTGGACTGATTGACACACTGAGGGTGTTGGGAGTCCTGCTGAGCAGTGAGAGCTGGGGGAGGTCTGTGCTGAGGGCTTGTAGCCCCTCATTAAGCCCTGCCTGCCTGTGGGCTCCCAGACAGGCCTGCAGGGCAAGGCAGATGGGGCAGCCCTGCCATCACCTAACGCAGGTCAGCCTGCAGCAGGCTGGCAGAGGTGGGCAAAGCCTCTGCCCCACGGCTGTGCTTCCAGCTCTGCAGGGCTCTGGGATGCCCCCAGCCCCTGCATGAGCAGGCAGCATCCCCTGGGAGGGCTGGCACCCCGTGGGGGCAGCTGGGGAGCCCTGGCCCCAAGGAGAGGCTGTGGGAGGCTCGTGGTCATGGCTGGGATGAGCCTGACTGGGCTGAGCACCCACACTGGGGGTGCTGAGTGTGTGTGGTGTCCCCCTCAGGCTCCTGTGCACTCAGGGCTTGGCTTGTGGGACACTCTTTCTTCATGAGAAGATTCCCCAGATCGATCCTGTGCCCTCTGTCAAAGCCACTGGCAGCACTGCCAGGGGAGGTTTGGCCAGAGCTGGGCTCGTGCTGAGCCTCCACTCTCCCAAACCACCCCCCGGGCTGTGGGTCAGGAGGGACGAAGCTTTAAGTAGCCTTTTTGCAGGGAGGGAGCCCAACACAGGTGAGAGGATGTTTTGTCACCCTTGTGTCGAGGCAGGTCAGTGTATTCCATTTTTGGGGGCCCTTTGTAAGGAGCTGCTTGCAGAGCTGGGATCTGGTTTTGCCCTGGCCTTGAGTCTTGGAGGTCTTTTCCAACCCTAATGATTCTGTGAGAAGAACAGAGTGCCAGGGGAGGGTGGGCTGCCTGGGCACCCACACCCTCCTCCTGCTGACACAACTCCCTGGTGGGTACCACCACCTCCTCCCCAGGCATTTTGGATATTTCTGCAGCCTCCAGAGGCACCTCAAGCCCAGAACACTCAGGAGACTCCAGGTGATGGTCTCCCTCCTCCACGCCTGGATTTCATTGTTCAAGTCATCAGTCTGGTTTACCCTTGCCCATGCCTGAAGAGCCACGAGGAACGAGGGCTTGGGAAAGGCTTTATTTGCTGACACCATTTGTTTCAGCACAAATACAGATGCAGATCCATCCCCAGAGAAGTGTCTGCACTGGTCGAGCTCCTTTGGTCTGGGTGAACAAACCAGCTGCCCCTACCCCAGGTATGTTGGGGAGCTGAGCAGCAGCAGCAGCAGCAGCACATTTTTAATCTGGCCTGGCCACAGTGGCGGCTCCAAACAGGGCTGTGGTTTAGCATTAGGCAGGCCCAAGTTGGGTTCTTTTTCCCAGAGATTTTTTTTTTCCTGGCCTGTTTATTCTCTGTGTATTGCTAAGCTGGCAAAGCTGTGTGCAAGGAGCCTGTTGCAGCTGGGTTGTCTCACAGCCTGCCCTGTCTCTGAGGTGTTGTTTTGGATGGAGCAGGGGGCAAACCTGGATTTGCATCACTCTGTCCTGGTTGTAGTGGGAGACTCTGGAGTGTCAACAAAAAGGTGTTGGCTACACTTAAATTAGAAAGTAATTCCTGCTGGGTCTGCTCCTTGTTCTTAAGGCACTGAGTGCCATGATCTGGTAAAGGGACTGGAGTTGGACCAAGGGTTGGACTTGATGATCTCAGAGGGCTTTTCCAACCCAGTCGATTCTGTGATTCTCTGGATATGGCACTGAGTGAGAATCCACCACATCTTGATCCAACCCCACTGTGATCACCAGCCCAGGGCACAGAGTGCCTGGGCTGGTGATCACAGTGGGGTTGGATCAAGGGTTGGACTGGATGATCTTGGAGGTCTTTTCCAACCCAATCCATTCTTTGATTCTGTGATTCTAAGGTGGGCACCGGGCACAGAGTGGGCTGGATGGTCTCAGAGGTCTCTTCCACCCTTGATGACTCTGTGGCTCTACCTGGACTTGCCCAACAAGGGCAGTTTGAGAGCGGAAGTTTCAGTGTTTGTAACACTGAGCTGTGTTTCAGTACCTGACCCCTCTTTTTCTGCCTTGCCCACAGGTGGTCCGTCTGTGCCAGAACCCAAAGCTGGCCCTGAAGAACAGCCCTCCCTACATCCTGGACCTGCTGCCCGACACCTACCAGCACCTGAGGACCATCCTGTCGCGATATGAGGGCAAGATGGAGACGCTGGGCGAGAACGAGTACTTCCGAGTGTTCATGGAGAACCTCATGAAGAAAACCAAGCAGACCATCAGCCTCTTCAAGGAGGGCAAGGAGAGGATGTATGAGGAGAACTCCCAGCCCAGGTAATGCAGGGAAGTGGTTTCAGTAATTTATTGTATTAATATATTGGAAGCTTAAGGTGGATTATTTGTCAGTTCATCTTTCATGTTGTACAAAGGCAGAGCTGAGATCAAGGGGTGTCTTCAAGTTGAACAGTATTTACTAAAAAGAATAGTTGGACATAGAAACTGCAACTGCATCTGAATATAAGTCTGTCTTGAACAAAACAGTGTGAATTTAATGGACATTGTACTGTAGCTGGGCAGGTGTCTCCGTCCAGCTTTAAGGAAAGAAAAGGTGATTTAAGCTGGACAGGTGTTTCTTCATTCAGCTTTAAGGAAAGAAAAGGTGATTTAAGTCCAACAGCCCCTTCAAGGAAGGCAAGGAAAGGATGTATGAGGAGAACTCCCAGCCCAGGTCATGCAGGGAAGTGGTTTCAACAATTTATTGTATTAACTTAATATATTGGAAGCTTAAGGTGGATTATTTGTCAGTTCATCTTTCATGTTGTACAAAGGCAGAGCTGAGATCAAGGGGTGTCTTCAAGTTGAACAGTATTTACTAAAAAGAATAGTTGGACATAGAAACTGCAACTGCATCTGAATATAAGTCTGTCTTGAACAAAACAGTGTGAATTTAATGGACATTGTACTGTAGCTGGGCAGGTGTCTCCATCCAGCTTTAAGGAAAGAAAAGGTGATTTAAGAGTAGAATAAAGCTCTGGAAAAGGTTAATCTTGCCCTTTTGTGTAGCTGTTGGCAGCAGGTCTAACAGACAGAGATGTGCAAGGCAAGCATTTGTAACTAAACCCACTTCAAGAGTTTGAAGTAGATGCTGAATTGAAGTAGATGCTGAATTAAAAAAAAAAAAAAAAAGGTGGAAAAAGAAGTAAAAACCACTCAGTGGCTGAACATAATTGCCCTGGGGAGAATGTGGTTAACGCCCTGGCAAATAGTTGCTTGAATTGCTGGAGGGGGAGAAGTGCTGGCACATGTTTCTGGTTTAATATTGAACTCTGTGTAGCATTTTCTGTCACACAGCCCCAAGCAGAGCCTGTGATGGTGCCTCCAGAAGGCACTGCCAGTGTGGTTTGAGCTGCTACTGACTGTGTTAAGAATGAATCAAGAAATGAAAAGTTTCTCTCTGGGTTGGTGCTGTCTGTGTGTGTGTTGTGAGCTGTCTGTGGTAAATCTGGAACATCTGATGAGTAGATTTCCCCTGGCAGAGCTTGAGCCCATCGTGCCCCCTTGTCCTATTGCTGAGTGCCTGGGAGAAGAGACCAACCCC
>JAWWEV010000069.1:4369294-4394093 GCA_035583235.1 Hafferia zeledoni | reverse complement strand
CCACCCCCTCTCTGGGCAGCCCATTCCAATCCCTGAGCACTCTCTCTGCAAAGAATTTCTTTCTGATCTCCAACCTACACCTCCCCTGGCAGAGCTTGAGCCCATCGTGCCCCCTTGTCCTATTGCTGAGTCCCTGGGAGAAGAGACCAACCCCCGCCTGGCCAGAACTTCCCTTCAGGGAGTTATAACTTCCCTTTGAAGGGTATCTCCTTCCCCCAGTGCCATCAGACCTTCTGAGGTGACTCTTCCCAACTTCCTGCCTTTCCACAGCTCTGCAATGTCTGCAGGATGTTTTCCTGAGCCCAACGTTTGCCAGAAGTTCACAGATCAGTTACAAAACAGATGTACTTTTTTTTTTTTTTCCTCTCTCCTTCTTCCTACTGGTAAGGAAGAGTTTGTGCAGTAATTGCAGGCAGGTTGGGAGATGTTTTCTTCATAATTCTCCTTCTTATGAAATGTTTATGAAACACCTTCCACAAATCAGTTACGCAAGGAAGCTCCAGAGCTTTGATCATTTTCCATCACCCTCACCATGTTTCTTAGTTTGTTTTGCTTTTGTTTTTGTGTTGAGGCCAGAGATAGGTAACAAACCATCCATCCTTGCCCAGGCCCTGCAGATGTTCAGCCAACTGCAGAGGGGACTCTTCCTCCCCAGCCACCCCTCCTGTTTTTCCCTCTGGTTGCTCCGGGGCACCTGACCCTGTTTTAAGGCTGTGAAAACATCCACTTGAGATTTGCAAGTGTTGATTCCGTTGCTGTCCTGGAGCACCCTGAGCTCCTGTGCCACCACCTGCTGTCACCTGCTCAGAGGAGCTGAGCAGTCCCAGCCAGCAGCCCCTTCCCTCTCCTCGGGCAGGATGGGCTTGCAGGGTGTTCCTTGGTCCTGCTGTTTCCCTGTTTGTTCTTCATGGAATCCTGGAATGGTTTGTGTTGGAGGGGACCCTGAAGACCCTGTCATTCCAATTCCCCATCCATGGGTAGGGAACCTTCCTCTAGGCCAGGCTGCTTTCCTCAGACAGTGTTATTTCCCCAAATTAAATGCAGTGGGAACAAGCTGAGAGTTCTTGTTCCCCATTCCCCTCCTGTGACAATGGTCACATAAAACCAACGTCCTGAGCAATCCCAGTGGGATCTGGACCTGGTTTTAACCAAATCACTGGTGCTCCTTTGCAGTGTTTCCATCCAATACCTACACAAGGTGGTTCTGTAATAATTTCATAATTCCAACCTTTTTTTTTCAGTTCCTCAATGCAAACCCTTCCCTTTTCTGCAAGGCACATGCACTGGGAAAGGAGAAGGCAACTCCTCCCCTGGCTTCATTAATTTAAATTTACATTATTTGAAGGGAGTCTCATGGTGCTGAGCAGCCTCACCCACAATGTGTGTGGGTTTTTGGGGTTTTGGGGTTGGCGATTTTAATGCACACTTGGGAATATTCCCGGTTTAGCAGGGAAAAAACTGGTGTGGGATTTGCATGAAACCATCCCCAAAGTTTTGGAGGAACAATTAGCCAGCTGCAGGCCTCGTGGCGAGAGGAAGAGGAGGGAGAGGTAAATTTGAGCCCAAACCCACTGGAACTGGGTGCAGGGGGGAGAAGGGTTTGTTGGGAACAGGCAGAGCCCGCCCACAGCGCGGAGGGAGCCGGGGCAGGAGCAGTGGGAGATGTTGTTGTTGTCGAGTCCTCTGCCAAACCCACCTCCTCCTGCTCCCATCCTGTGCCATGCTGGGGTGCAGCTACACACCCCTTTGTGCCTGGCACGCTGCCAGATCATCCTGCTTGGCAGCTGCAAGAATTGATCTGGGTTTGGAAATGGCTCGTGCCTCTCCCGCTCTGCGCTCCCACCCCGGCTGGCGCTGCTGCCTCGGCCTCTGAGACGGGCAAGACCTCAGTCTGGGGGCACCTGGAGGACTGTGTGGTGTGAGGCACACACGGGAATTGCAAGCAAAGCTATTGATTTTTTTTTTTTAAATTATTATTATTTATATTTTTTTTTCATTTTTGGCTGGTTTTTACCGCACGGGTAAATTGGCAATGAGCGAACGGCTCCGGGGGAACGGTGAGTTCCCCTGAGCCCCTTGGCTGACTCTCACTCACTCAGGCACTATCACTTGATAGTGATCAAGAAGATCCTTCCATCTTTTTCTCTGCCAGGCTGAGAGGGATGATCTTGCCAACCTGAAAGGTAGGAAGGAGTTGGGATTCTCGGCGCGTCTCCCCCTCGTTGAAGGTGTTACTGCAGAACTGGTTTCGGCTGGAATGGAATGGAATGGAATGGAAGGGGGTGTTGAAATCACCTTCCCAAGGGCAGAGGGGATGTTGCAGCTCCATTCTCTGGAGCTCTGAGTCTCCTGGGGTCGGGTTTTCCCCCTTTTGGGATCACCTTTTCCCCTCTGCTCCTCTGCTGTGGAGATCGGTCTGAGGTTGATGGTCTGAGAGGTCTTTTCCCATCTCAGCCATTCTGGGTCTTTGTTGGCTTTAGTTAAATGGGGGAAAACCCTCCCTCGACCCAAAATCCTTGCTTGGGATGTTGTTTTTAAAGCTGACATTGTTGTCCCCCTCTGCTGGTGGGAGGTTGTACGGCCTGAAGGGCCCATCAGTCGGACAAAGCCCCTCCAAGGGGACCCTTCTCATCCCTGGGGATGGAATTTGGTGGGAGATGGTCAGTCCTGGCAGTGGGTGGGAATCTGCAGTGCTGAGCCCAGGGGTGGGGATTTCTGTCCTTTCTGGTGTCCTCTTGGTTTTCCCAGTGTTTGGGAACGGGAGGCTCTTTGTGGCACTCGTGGTGTGAACTTTGTTCCTGGAGTTTTCATGGAGAAACTTGAGCTGAAGGTTCCTTGAATGTTTTCTTAGAGAATGTGTGTTCTGAGAGTTCTGTGGGACCTCCCTGTCCCTGTGCACAGTCACTCCTCACACAGCTCTCAGGAACTAACCTAAAACCTTCTGAAACCTCCCCAACCTCCCTCCTGTGCCAGTCAGTGCTACCAAAGGACTTCAGCAAGTACAAAGTGTTGTAACAGGTTGTTGTTATTATTCTTTAATAAATGTATATTTTTAAGTGTAGTAGCAATGCTAGAAATTCACATGGAGACTAAAGAATGAACCAGAAACAAGGATTTGTTACTGGTCCTTGGCAAATTTCATCTCAGAAATCAAGGTTGGTTTTTTCTCATGGACAAGAACCTTTCTTGAACATTCAAGTGGCTCCAAATGAGCACTGGACAAAGGGCTGACACCTGTGGAGTTTTCCAGTTTTCCTACACCTTGTTGTAACTAAGGAAGGAGATTTATTTTTTCCTTAAAACTCCTTGTTGCTTTCTGATAGAAGCAGAGCAAACACATTTGGTGCCTGGAGTGCTGCATTCTCAGGGCTGGAAGATTCCTCTGCTTTTTGACCTTTCCTTTCCCACCCCCTTGTGCCATTCTCTGCTCCCTGTAGGACACAGTGAGAGGTTCTCCATGGCCAGCCCTGCCGTGGGGTGTGAGTTGGGATCTGTGAGTGGGAATTGCTTCTTGTCTTCATTATAACTCCACAAAATGCTTTAAACCTGGAGCTTGGTTGCTTCTTGAAGTGTTTTAATGAATGTGTTTTAATTGAGCAACTGCCCTTGGCTTGGCAGAGAAGGAAAACTCTGTCTATGTGAAAGAGGAAAACTCTGTCCATGTGTAGCAAGAAAACTCTGTCCATGTGAAGGAGGAAAACTCTGTCCATGTGAAGGAGGAAAACTCTGGCCCTGTGACAAAGGGGAGAGCAGAAGTGGGCAATGACCCTGCCTTTGCCTTTCAGCAATGGGAACAGCACCTGAATTCCCCTGAGAGGAGCCTCTCCCCAGTCCTTCCCAGCCCCCTGGGTCCTGGCTGCCCATTCCTGCTGCTCCCCTTGGCTCTGCCCCCTCCCTGGGTCCTGCCTGCCCATTCCTGCTGCTCCCCTTGGCTCTGTCCCCTCCCTGGGTCCTGGCTGCCCATTCCTGCTGCTCCCCTTGGCTCTGTCCCCTCCCTGGGTCCTGCCTGCCCATTCCTGCTGCTCCCCTTGGCTCTGCCCCCTCCTTGGGTCCTGGCTGCCCATTCCTGCTGCTCCCCTTGGCTCTGCCCCCTCCTCCTGCAATGCCTTTGCTCTCGTTTCAGATCAAAACCGAGGACCTCAGTGAGTCCCTGCAGTCTGCGCTGCCCCCCAGGTCGGGGCACCTCGTGCAGGGCTCCTCCATGATGCCTGGCAGCCAGCTGGCAGGGGTGAGTGTCTGGGCTGCTTCAGGGATCCAGGGCACCTCTGCCAGGCTCCTTGGACACTGGCAAAAGAGCCTGAGGAGCACTGAGTGGGAAAGGGAATGTGTGGGGGTGAACTCCAGCCTCCCCCTCAGCCTCTGCTGGTGCATCCAAAGGTGCCCTGGCCACATCCTTGGCTGGGATTTCTCAGCCTCTGCCCTCCTGGTGCATCCAAAGGTGCACTGGCCACGTCCTTGGCTGGGATTTCTCAGCCTCTCCTCTGCTGGTGCATCCAGAAGTGCACTGGCCACGTCCTTGGCTGGGATTATTTCCTTGGAGGGTTTGCTAAATAGGCAAACCACCCCATGGTCAGGAAATCCCTTGAATTGGAAGTAATTGGAGGCTGAGACAAGAGCAGGGCAAGTGTCAGATGGGTTTGCCCTGCTCTTCCTCCTTCATCAAGGTCTGGTTAATGCCATGGTTGCAGATATAGCAGTCCAGGCTGGATTAACTCCTAATCTGAACCAGGAGCCTGAATGCCACAAATTCATTTACACCAGAGAAGAAATTAATTCCTTGAGGGAACTTTTTTTCACTCCAAGAGAAAGAATTGGAGTTTAGCACTTAACTCTTGTTACATTCTAGTGGGAGTTACATGCCAGAAGGTCACACAGGTGCTCAGTAGCCTCTTCGCTCATTCTTTCATGCAATATTCAGATCCATAATACAATTTAGGGACTCTTCAATTCCCCCAAAGCCTCAAAACTGTGCTGTGGAAAGCAGGTGTTGGTGAGATGGGCCAGCCTGCTGCAATTTGCTGGTAATTTTAGGGAGTTCACTCTCTGAAAGTGCATGATCTGAAAGAAACTGAAATCCAAGAGGTTTCACTGCTCCTTTCCACAGCCAGGGCTTCATGGCCTCAGAAATGTCATTGTCAAGAATTAAGTTTTTCAGGTGAAAGCAGAGAGTTCTCCACGTGGGTCTCTGTGTGTGCACAGAACTCTTCCTGTACAGCTGAAACCTTCAGATCCTGGAATGCTTTTGGACCTGCAGCTCTCACGTTACACAAATCCAGAGTGTTTGCAGTTCAGTGCAAAGTGTGGAGAGGGTCAAGGAGAGGAGGGAGATGCTCCCCAGAGAACAGACCCCTCTGACTGACTGTTCCCTTGGCTTTCCCACAGGATATGAGTTCCCTTCACACCCTGCAGCAGCTGGTGTTGCTTCCTGGCCATATGCAGTCAGTCCCCCAGTTCCTTCTGTCCCAGTCTCAGGCAGGACAACAAGGTAAGAGCAATAACCCCTGAAATGGGCATTGTTATAGACAGATAAATACCCAGGGAATCCCTCTGTTCCCAAGGAGTTCCCTTTGGGCAGCCTGGTGGGTTTGCCCAGCCCGGTGCTGCCCCTCCCTGTGGTACCCGATGCTGTTCCCACCACGGGGCAGGTCCCAGAGCCACGGGGAAGGGTCCAGGGCTGGAGATGCTCCTGGCACCTGTGCCTTGTGTGCTCCAAGAGTGCCACCTTGGGGCCAGGCTGGGCACAGGGGAGGATCCCTCCTGGAATGCAGGGCAGCCACTGGTGCCCGCTGGGGAGCAGTGCCAGCCTGCCTGGGCTCTCTGCCACCCTGCACTGCTCCCAGAGAGCTGGGCAGGGGCTGAGCTGAGCTCTGGCAGTGCCCTGGAGCGAGGGTGAGCCCAGGGAAGGAGCTGCAGGGCAGTGCTGGCACAGCAGGCAGGTCTCACCCAGCCTGGGGGGCACAGGGGCAGGTTTGGAGCTGCCGTGGGGCAGGAGGTCCTGGTGCTTCTGAAACACACTGGGATCAGCCCCAGGAAAGGGCTGAGGGCTGGGCCCAGCCCTTGAGAAAGTCCCTGTGTTGGTGGTTTTACCACCAATATTTTTCATGGCATTTCTCCAAGAACAGAGAAGCCACAGAGCATCTTTGCTGCTGCTTGTGGACAGACAAACAGAGACTTTGATCCACAACCTGACAGATCCAAAGTGATTTAGGTCCTTGGCTTCTATTCGTGATTTATTCCAGCCCAGAGCTCACTCTGTATGAACCAAAATTCCGAATTAAAACCTTAAATCTCTGCAGCTCAAAGCACTGGCACAGACACCCCAGCAGCAAACCTGGCTGTGGGCAAGTTTATTTCTCAGTGAGCAAACATCAACTTCTCTCTCTGCCCAAAGATGCTGAGTGATGTATAAAGGAACTACTTGATGTGAATTTACCAGTGATTTTGACTTTATTTGGTTTGAAGGAGGGTCAGGACAATCATTTCAGGTGTAGCAAACACCTTATACTGCAAAGCACAACTTGGTGCCTTTTACAAATTAGGGTTTCCTCTGCTCAGTGGCTGTTTTGGCAGCTGAAACCCCCCCACAGGTGGCCACTCGTTTGGTTGTGACCCCTTTCAGTTCCAGACTTGCCCAAGATGGGATTTTTTGGCCAGGAGCTGGAATTCTGTGCAGGACCTTTTGCAGAAGTGGTTGCCAGGTTTTAGTGATCCTTTGCCATGTCCCTGCACTGGGAGTGACAGTGGAGGCACAGCCTGGGGTTGGGAATTAACTGTGGAACAGGCACAGGTGGAGTGTCCTTCCTATGGAAGAGAAGCACAAAATATTCCTGAAGTTGTCCTGGAGCCATGAGGGGAACACCCTCAGTGTCTGCTGAGTTCTGACTCAGCAGTTCATGGATTTTGTGGCCAAAGGGACTTGAGGGCTCAGCCTTTCCCTGAGTTCTGCCACAGCAGTTCATGGATTTATGGCCAAGGGGACTGGAGGGCTCAGCCTTTCCCTGAGTTCTGCCACAGCAGTTCATGGATTTTATGGCCAAGGGGTCTGGAGGGCTCAGCCTTTCCCTGAGTTCTGCCACAGCAGTTCATGGATTTTATGGCCAAAGGGATTGGTGGGCTCAGCCTTTCCAAGAGGACGTGCATTTCAGTTTGGGGTTTGTGTTTTAGGGCTGGTTCTAAGCCAGATAAGTTGCCAGCTCTGATTCCTCCTGCCCTGCTGGGGCTCCCTGAGCAAAGGAGAGGCCTGTGCTGTGGAGGGGGATGAGCAGCCAGGGAGATGCTGGGAATACTCCAAATATTCCTGCTAAAGTCTTCATCTTGTGGCAGCAGCCTCAGCTCCTCAGCTGTCAGACTGGTGATTCCTGAACCAGCCCATCATTTCCAGCTGAGCTCCAGCTGAGCTTTCACCAAGGTGTTCAATCATGATTTTAAAGACTCCAAATGACAGAGCATCTGCCATGTCCCTGGGCAAGCCATTCCTGGGATTAATTACCTGCTCTGTGAAAAATGTGCACCTCATTACCAGCCTGCATTTGAAATTCAAAGTCGTTCCAGCATTAGGGGAGGCTTTTCAAACCCCAATCTAAATAAATAAATGGGATAGGGCACAGCA
Source organism: Hafferia zeledoni (assembly GCA_035583235.1). NCBI lineage: Eukaryota > Metazoa > Chordata > Aves > Passeriformes > Thamnophilidae > Hafferia > Hafferia zeledoni. The sequence goes on along the minus strand of JAWWEV010000069.1, from coordinate 4,386,484 downwards.
GAGCTAAATGAAACCAGAAAAGGCAGAGAGTAGGGGAGCAGTTGATTCTGGAGATTGTGTGTTTTCCTATTTATCAGCAGAAGTCCATAAATTTCTATGGATTTCCCTATAATTGTCACTTATAATCAATTAAATTTATTGACTGTTTCAAGGAAGGTGATAACTCCTCACTAAATTCCAAAGCTTTCACTCATAATGGGCCTGATCCAAACTAAATTTCTAGGGAACTACACGACTTAGTCCTGTAGGACATTCCCTGTAAGAGAGATGGGCTTGTGCTTGGCAGTTTGTCAACCAAACAATTACCCAGTCTCCATAAAAACCACTTTTTGTTGGCTTTATGGATTTCCCTTCTTTCTTCCTTTCATCATTTCGTGTCAGTTCATACATTCCAGAAGAAATTCAATTTATATGAAATACAGTAGAGTAGAACAGAAAGGGTCAGATGGCTTCAAAATGACACTTGGAAATGAAATGTATAACAGAGAGCAGAGTGGGAGGGCCCTCGAGATGAACTGTGGGATCTGGGGGGGGGTTAACATGACCAAGTGGCTGAAAGTTGGAGTCAGAAAAGCCTACACTGGAAATAAGATGTCCATTTTTCTAACAGCTGCAGTGATTAAGCAGTGGGGGAGATCACCACGAGGGGTGGAGTGAACCCTCTGCTTGGCACCTGAAGCCAAAGTCAGAGGGCTGTGAAAATCCTCTGCTCTGGTTCAGCCTTAGGGGGATGAGCTACACCAGGGAGCAGTAGATGAGATATTTTCCTTACATAATGATTGTAATAATCCCTCTCAGGGATGAGAAGAACCTTGCCTTTCAGAGCTGACACATTGGTTATGGCTGAAATTCTGGTATTTTGAGCAAGAACTCACAGCTGGAGCTGAACAGGAGCTTCTCCTGGGCAGGGCTGTTCAGCTGCTGCAGGAGCTGCTCTGACAGATGTGTCTCTTCTTCCCTCCTCAGCTTTGCAGCCAAACCTCCTCTCCTTCCCTCAGCAGCAGGGCAGCCTCCTCCTCTCCCAGCCAGGCCCCAGCCTGGCATCACAGGTGAGTCCCACCTGCAGCTGCAGCTCCAGGCAGGGCCAGTGGCTCAGGAGATGGGGTGGGTTCTGCTGCTGGGACTCTGAGCGGGTTTGGGGGGCTGTTCCCACAGGCTGTGGGTCGTTCTGGGCTCCCTGGCTCAGCAGTGGAGCCCCACCTGGATGTGCCCCAGCATCTGCAAGTGGCCAAGCACCTGACCCCCTCCGGGGCATCAGAGGAGCCCAGTGACCTGGAGGAGCTGGAGAAGTTTGCCAAGACCTTCAAGCAAAGGCGAATCAAACTGGGCTTCACGCAGGTGAGAGGCTTTGTGTGGCTCGGGGTGGGGACAGGCTGGGCTGGGGGAGTTTGCACAGAGCTGTGGGAGGGCTGGGTAGATACAGTTTGGCTTATTTTGCAGCAGCCCCCTCCAGATACATGAAGAGACAAACCCTTCCTAACCCTTCGTTGCCATGACCTCGTTGTCTGCCCCTTCTCCAGCTCACAGGGGCAGGTTCCTTTGGGAGGAAAAGCCACTCTGTCTGGGGGGCAGGACATGGAAACAAGGCTGAAGCTGCTCTGGAGGCAGCCTGAGAGGTGGTCTGGCAGCAGGAGGCTGGGAGGGGGCTCCTGGGCTCATGGTTTGGCTCTTCCCTGGCAGGGGGACGTTGGCCTCGCCATGGGCAAACTCTACGGCAACGACTTCAGCCAGACCACCATCTCCCGCTTCGAGGCCCTCAACCTCAGCTTCAAGAACATGTGCAAGCTCAAACCCTTGCTGGAGAAGTGGCTGAGTGATGCAGGTGGGTGCCAGTAGTGCCACCAGGGTGAGAGGATCCATCCAGGAAGCTCCAGGAAAAGGTCAATCCCTTCAGGCCCTCCCTGCGTAAGCTGGAAAGGACGGGGAGGATCTCTGGAGGTGCTCAGAGATCAGCCCATGGATGGCATAGAAAAGGAAGGTGTCACTGGGAGGGGAATCCCCAGTGGCAGCAGCGTTGACCTGGTGTCCTCTGCTGACTAATCCTGCCTGATTTATCCCAGTGGTTCAGCCAACACCTTGAACTGTGAAATGGAACCACTGGAAAATGCCTGGGCCCCATCAGGGCAGGCTGGGAGTCAAGCTGGACAAAGGAAAAGCAGGGTGTGGATAAAACATTGGCACTCCTATTTCTTCTCTGCTTTGGGCAGGCTCTTTGATGGATTTGGGGCTGTTGGAGTAATTCTGGTCATCACCAGAGGAAGGATCTGCAGTGTAGGAACACTTTGTGTGTTTTGGGAGGTGTCTCCGTGCACAGAAAGGGTCTAGGAATGAAAACTCAGCATCTCCTTGCATGTCATCTCTTTTTCTCTCCCTGTGTCCCCAGAATCTGCTCCTTTGGACTCTTCCATGAGCACCCCCAATTCCTACCCCTCAGTGAACGAGATGTTTGGAAGGAAAAGGAAGAAGAGAACCAGCATCGAGACCAACATTCGCTCCACGCTGGAGAAGAGATTTCAAGATGTGAGGGCAAAATCTTTCCAGGGGTTGTGACCTCCCTCTGAGCTGGGCATTTTCTAGGTCGTAGTTACACTGAATCCTCTAAAAAAAAAACCCCCAAAGACATCTGGTTTGGTTTGTTTTGAAAGCAGGTTAGAAAATGCTGGAAGGGGTTGACAGGAAAAGTGTTAAAACCAAAGAAATTCCCCATCATTTCCTTGCTGAATGTTATTTTAAGGGAATTACAGTTTTATCACCACACTTTCCCCATTCTCACCCTCTGAACCAAAGCTGGTCTCCTGCACCCACCTCTTCTCCTTTGGAGCTGCAGGAGCTCTGTGGCCACGATGCCCCATTAGGCAGCTACTGAGAGACCTCAGAACTACTTTCTGCTGGACCCAAACCATTCAGAAGTGGAACCTTCTGCTTTTTAAGCATCAAGAATTTCAGGGAAAATCACCACAGAAAGCAAACAGGGCTGAATTTTGCATTGAAAATTTCTCATCAAAACTCTTTCTGATCAGCCCTTGGTTTTTTTCTTGGCTTCTCCCTCACATCAAAATTTGCTCAGTCACCATCCGATGGTGTTGGCACCTCATTTTCAGCTGGCAGAAAACATTCTGTGTGCTGGGAACTCTGTCTTGGCATCTCTGTGCCAGGTGGGGTTGACCCTCAGGTCTCCGGCTCAGATAAACCCCATAAAGCAAAAATGCTGCCAAATGCATCAGCAAACAAATGACTCAGGAGGCAGAGGAGGTGCTGCCATTTCCTTTCTGAAGGAGGGATGGAGGAGGAGGGAGCAGCAGTGGCTGCCCTGGGGTGTGGGGGCAGCGGCACCAGCACCCCTGGGTGTGATGGGCCCCCCAGGTGCCCCCAGCAGTGGTGCAGGGGCTGTTGGAGAGGGTGCTGCTCTCTACACCAACAGGACCAGGTGCTGTGACTCATCCCACACTGATTCCATGGGATCTGATCCCCAGTGTGGTTCACAGAACATTAATCTCTCTCCCAAATATTTACCCTCTGTCTCAGCAGCAGGATGTGTCCCCTGCCCAGTTCTCAGCCAGCCCCACCCTTGGCCTCCCAACACCAGCACTGATGCTCTGAGGGCAGCTCTCTGGGGCTCCCTTTAACCTCCTGCCTCTCTCAGCAGAACCCCAAGCCCAGCTCAGAGGAGATCTCCTTGATAGCAGAGCAGCTCTCCATGGAGAAGGAGGTGGTTCGGGTCTGGTTCTGCAACCGGCGGCAGAAGGAGAAGCGGATCAGCTGCCCGATGCCATCCCCCATCAAATCCCCCATCTACAACTCCAGACTGGTGAGAGCCTTGGCATGGAGAGCTCCATCCCTGACAAGGAGGGAAGGGCTGTGGGGATGCAGAGGGGGCTGCAGGAGAAGGGAATGTGGCAGGACACTCCACCTGGCACTCCCTGGCTCCTCAGCCCGGGGGAAGCTGCACCTCCAGCAGTGTCCAGAAATGTCCCTGGGCTATTCCTGGGGTTGGGATGTCACCAACATCCCAGCTCAGATGGGATCTCACCCAGAACATGTTTTTCTTCTATTATTGAAGACAGTAGAAATAAAATGCAAGTTTCCTAGAAGGAATGGTTAGTTTAATTGTAGGATAATTTATTCAAATAGAGATGCTATCCCAAAACTTCCCCCCCTGGGACTGGTAAAGAAAACCTTACCAAAGTTAATAGAGGGACTATCAGCATTCCAGAGGGATGAGAATTATATCCAATTTAGTTGTTACCTCTGAAACAGTTCATTGTTTTACATCTGTGCAGAAATGTGGAATACACTTCATTAGTGTTGATTGTCCTTCCCTCGTGTTGTACATTCACATTTTGGCAAGTGTGTTTCCACTGCTAGGGAGGATGGGGAGAAATGAGGAAAATGCTGTGAGAGCTGGTGCAAGCATGTCCTTGGAATGCCCTGTCAGTGGGTAACGAGCTACTGTTGCATTTCTGCTGCTTAATTTAATCGTTGCTTGGTGGCTCTGACATTTCAAAGTGGCAGGAACCTCCCTACAGCCTTGTCAGTGCTGTGAGTGGGAGGGAGAGTCTGTGTTCTCAAGCAATATTTATCTGAATCCTGGGCTTTGGAGCTCTCCATCAGGAGGCAGGAAAGCACCCCGGGAAGTTTGGCCCCTTTGGGCTGCAGGCACAGGCACAGGGGCTGCTTGCAAGCCTTGGATTTCTAGAGCAGCAGCTCTGGTGACTGATTTCCCTGGGAGGCTTGTACAGAGGGTGTCCTTGCTCCCAGCCACCCTGAACAACCTGCTGCATTTGCTGCAGGGTCACAGCTGGACAGCAAATGCCCCAGGCCTGCCTGGATTGCAGCTCCCAAATGACTAATTGTCACCTGAGAGTTCTCACCTGAAGGACTTGGGATTCTTTGTTCCCAGGACCAGAGGGAGCTGGAAAGTTTCAGACAGAACATCCAAAGTGGCTCCTACAACTTGGGACTGCCAGGAAATTTGGCCTCCTTTTGATGCTACCAGGGTTTTCCACAGCTGATCCATAGATGTAGATGTATGAAGTGAGTGTCAGGCACATGTCATTAATCCTGGTTTCTTTTCATGGCCCTGGATATGGGAATGGTGCTTCTACCTTGGAGTGTGAGTGGAAGTGTCTGTGCTGTGGATGGAGTGTGTGCCTGGGGGCAGCACATCTGCAGGGAGTGTGGAGGGAGAGGCATTGTGTGACCTGTACACTCACAGTGCCAACGCTCTTTGCTTTTGTTCCTCCCCAGGTCTCTACCTCAGGGTCCTTGGGGCCCCTCTCGGTCAATCCCGTGCACAGCACCATGCCTGGCACTGGTGAGCCTTGGAAAGCTGCCCCAGCCCATCCCTTCCCTCCTCCCTCTGCCCCTGCCCTCTGACTCTGGGGTTTCTGGGTCACATTTGCAGGACACTCTTCATCCAACCCTTGGCTTTGACCAGGGAAGTGTCCCCACAGCTGTGCCCATGGATAAGAACAGCTGAACAGTTATTCCCATGGGATAAACTCATGGGAAGCTTCCTGGGCACAACATTCCCAGGAGAACCCCAGGCAGATTTTCGTGGGGTGTTCAGGTGTGGGAGCCAGACACACTTAGAAGCCAAGCAAGGGTTTTGCCTGGGGGTGGGTCACAGGTCAGTTCTCCTTTGGAAAGTGAGAATAGAAATAATAGAAATAAATAAACCCAAGGGCCACAGGGAGCAGTGCTGGGTCCCCACTGTCCCCGGTGAATGAGAGGAACACCAGGAGGGGTACAACGTCCTCTGGGAATGTTTGGGCTTGGGCTGTCCTGGGGAGGAGGAGGAGGAGCCCCCAGCCTGACTGTGCTCTCTCACACACAGTAACATCATCGTGTTCCCCAGGGAACTCCAGCAGACCCTCGTCCCCTGGCAGTGCCCTCCATGCCAGCAGCCCCGGCACAGCCCAGAGCAACTCCAAAGCTGCCATGAACTCTTCTGGTTTCAACTCTTCAGGGTAAGGCAGTGGGGCCCCCCAGCTGCCCAGGGCTGGGGGAGGGAAGCAGGGGCACCTCCAGGGAGAATGTGCCAGCCTTGGAGGCTCCAGCAGTGTGGAGATAACGTTCTTAGGTGAAGCTTCACATCGAACCTGAAGCTTCTTGGCAGCCACCATGAAAGGATATAAAGCTGTTGGAGACCACCCAAAGGAGGCTGTGAAGGTGGTGAAGCAGGGACAGGACCAGGGAACAGCTGGAGCTGTGCCAGGAAGGGTTGGGTTGGATCTCAGGGAAAGGCTTTTCCCCCAGAGGGTGGTGGGCACTGACCAGGCTCCCCAGGGCAGTGGGCACAGCCCCAAGGCTGCCAGAGCTCCAGGAGGGTTTGGACAATGGGACAGGGACAGGGTGGGATTGTTGGGGTGTCTGTGCAGGGCCAAGAGTTGGACTCAATGATCCTTGTGGGTCTCTCCCAACTCAGGATATTCTGTGAGTTGGGATGTGGCTGTTTTTCTGCTTGAAAAGAAATAACAAACCAAGTTTTGCCTGTAAAGATGTGCTGGATTAAGAAAAGGGAAAAGAAACCCCAAAGTGAATAGATAAACTGGCCATGAGGACAGTCCTAACCCAACTCTTTGTGTGGAGGAAGCAGAGAGGCTGATTTGCTGTTTCTGCTTGGATAAACCCCCTCCACAGCCCATTTTCTCTCCTGCAGTGCCACCCAGAGAGCTCTGCTGAGAGTAACTCTCTCACAGTGGCAGAACAAAGACTTTTTCCCTCTGCCCTGCCTTTAGATGCTGCAAAAGCATTAAGGCAGACTTGGGCTCCAAGTCCTTCCACTGCAGGTGCCTCTGCCCCAGCCTGTGCTGCTCAGGGCTCTGCTCTTGCAGCTCCTGCTCCACCCCATCAGGGATGCAGAGTGAAGAAGGAAACAGAGTGGGAAAAGGGGCAGAGGGTGTGCTTGGAGTCACAGATCACCCTGGGCCATGAGTCAGACCTCCTCTTGCACGGTCCTACAGCCACAGGGAGCCCATGGAATCAGGAAGGTCCTGCTTGGAGAGTCAAGGGGTTTGCTCTGAGCTCCCTGGAGGAGCAAAGGCTCCTTTGTTGGCTGCTGAGTGGGGGTGACAAAGGGAATAGGGATGGGTTTATTTCGAGGGGAAGTGTTACCAACTGCAGCTCTTGGTCCTGTGTTGCCAACAGATCTTGGTACCGATGGAATCAACCAACCTACCTCCACTGAGCCACCTCCCCTCTGCAGCAGAGCTGCCCACGGACCAGCTCCTCCAGCAACGATGCCAGGGGCAACCTCTGCCCTCCCAGTGCCCTCCAGGCGCTGCCCAGGGCAGGGCTTGGCTGAGGGACCCTCTGAGCAGCAGAGCTCTCTGGGGCCTCCAGCAGCCCCAGCCCCAGCAGTGACACTTAAGCCTCCAGCACCGAGCCCCTGCTTAGCCCTGTCTGCTTGGCACTCCCTGCCCTCTGCTTGCCCCGCGCTGGGGCCGCCTGGCAGGCTCTGCCCGGGAAGGATTCCTTGGGCCAGGCCCCTCCCTCGCCCCTGACCCACCCAGAGCTCCCCCAGGAGGGTCTCTCTGCTCTCCCTGCCACGCACACGCCCCGGGCAGAGCCGAGGGACCCACTCACTGCATTTCACCCCCTGTGCCCCCCTGGCAGCCTTGGCCCTGCACAGCCCCCCATGGCACTGGGCTCTGTCCCCTTCCAGACTCGCTTTGCTTTGAGCCTTTCTGCTCTTTCTAAAGGTGCTTGTTTGGTTTTTTTCACCCTCCCGCACTCCTTTTTTTATTTTTCCCTCTTTTGTTGTTTTTTTTTTTTTTTTTCATTTTCCCCTTTATTTTTAATTAAGTATTTTAGAGCCTTCTAATTTTTTCCTTTAAAAAAAAAAAAAAACACAACAAAAAAATAATTGTCTTTTGCAAAATTTGTGTCCAGGTCTTGTTATTGCTCCCAGATGCTGTTTGAAACCTCGGGGGAAATGCAGTTTGTGATGATTTGGTGGGACAAGGATGAGTCTTGACCTTCCCTTTTTTTTGTTTTACTCATTCTTTGGGTTTTACCTGACACCAAACAAAGCCAGAGTTGAGAAGTTCTGCTCTTGCCTGGGTGTGGCTTGTCTGTTCTCTGCTTTTGTGCTCCTGGGAGGACTCTGGGCTTGCTCAGGAGTGACCCTTGGGGTGGTGGGTGAAGTTTGCAGAGTGTCATCAGATGCCAAAGTTTAGGGAACACCAACTTTCTGTCACCAGGAAGGTTGAGGTTCCTTCAGATACAGATATTTAATTTTCTTAAAGTCCTACCCATTCCTGGTCAGGCTGTCTGTGGGTACCAGTAATTAATTCAGTGGAACTAAAGTTAATGAGTATCTGAGTCACAGACTGTAAATAGACATTTTTGAGTAGTATTTTTTTTTTTCCTGATGGCTTTTTTTAGGTAAATATGAGCTTTTTTTAAGAAAAGTAAAAATGATCCTTTGTCACCACTGGGGGTTTGATCCTTCTTTCTCCTCCTCCCCCAGCCCTGGGTGATGAATTAGGGGCTCTGTGGACCTGAGGAGTTTATCAGCTCCTTTCACACAAAGCATTGAGCCCTCCATGCACATTGTACATAGAATTTGTTGCTTTAAGTCAGGTTTTGCCATAGAAGCTGAGACTGATAATAATGAGGACTGGAAAAGATCAGGTAACATTCCCTGAAAAATATTTCTTTTTTTTTTTAATACTAAACCAAGTTTTTTTAGAAGTTTGACACAAAAAGGGAGAAACTGTATTTCTGTTTCCTGGATTCCCCCCACTACTCCTTTACCTCAAACACTTTCATCATCTCTGTTTTTCACTGGAAACATTAAAATTAAACCTTTGTTTTTCAAAAAAAATCTCCTGTGATTAAAAAGAAACCATTTAATGTTGGGAAAGCAGGAACTGTAGATGGGTGGTGTTAATCCAGCTCTCCTGATCTCCAGCCCTTCTTCCTGCCATGAATTAGATTTCCTTACATGCTTGGAGGGTTCATTTCAACCCTTGTTCTCTCTTGCTTTCCAGTTGTATTTAGGAACATGAAATGAATTATTTGAATATAATTGTTCCAAAGCTGAGCTGTCTCAGGTTGGGGTCAGATGTTGTGGGTGGCTTTTCTTGGGAGATTCCTTGAGGTTCTTATTGTCTCTACCAGGGGCTTCCCTGCAAGAATTGTCTTCAACAGAGTGACAGGAATTAAACACGACAGATTTTTCAATGGTGTCCCTTAATGACAGGATTCTTGAGGAAAAAAATTATCCCCCGTCATCTCATTCCACTCCCTGCCATGGCAGGGACACCTCCCACCAGCCCAGGTGGCTCCAAGCCCTGTCCAGCCTGGCCTTGGACACTCCCAGGGATGGGGCATCTTTGTTTCAAGGACTCTTCCATTTAGTTTTCAGAAATTTCTCTCAGTAATTCTCTCCCCCCCCCCCCCAAAAAAAGGCACTGCATAAATTTTGGAATGTTATTTCTGGGAGCTGGGAGGGAAACTCCCAATGTTCAATAACAGTGTCTGCACCCTCGTGTTGCTGCCAAGATCAAAGGCAAACTGTGCCAGGTGCTGTGCAAACACACCCTGAGAGCTGATCTCCTCCACAGCTTCTGAACACAACGACAAATCTCTGGGATTTATTGACAAACTGGGCCTGAGTGGGAAAACAAACAGCAGCAGCTTGTTTGCCTCACAAAGAAAGCTCCAGCTGGAAGAGAAATGTCTTGGTTGTCCTGTCATCCAGGAGCACTTCCAGCCTCACAGGAACATCTGAGGGATTAAAAATAAACAGGGCAGGAAATTCCAGCTTTCCAATAGTAAGAGTCACTCCCACAGCCACAGATAAACAATGCAGGGAGCACTTACTCACACTGGGCTGTAAGAACCTCCTGAGCAACCTGAGCTGGCACCAAGGCAGCCCTTGTGCCTGGGCAGTGCCAGGCTCTGTGCCCCACTCTGCTCCCAGGAGAAGGGAACAGCCTGAGCTGGCACCAAGGCAGCCCCTGTGCCTGGGCAGTGCCAGGCTCTGTGCCCCACTCTGCTCCCAGGAGAAGGGCTCCTCCACCATCAGGACTCGAGCATCAGTGTCAGGAACCCCAGGAGTGAGTGAAGGGCCAAATCTGAGCTGAGTCTGTGTCTGAAAACACCTCTGGGGTCCCATCCCTGTCCCTTGGGAGTGTAAGGGGGGGCAACCCTGTTCATCTTTTACCTGCAGGGGGAGCACCCAGGGGGGATGGAAGGAGAACGTCCAGAGGGGATGGAGGGGGAGCACACAGGAGGGATGCAGGAGGAGCACCAGGGCGGATGGAGAGGGAGCATTCAGGGGGACACAGGGGGAGCACCCAGGGGGGATGGAGAGGGAGCACCCAGAGAGGATGCAGGAGGACCACCCAGAGGGGATGCAGGGGGAGCATCCAGAGAGGATGGAGGAGGAGCACCCAGAGGGGATGCAGGAGGAGCACCCAGAGGGGATGGAGGGGGAGCACCCTGCGGGGATGCCGCGGCACCCGGCCGGGGCGGGCAGTGCACGGCAGGGCAGGGCAGGGCAGGGTAGATAAAAGCCTCTGGGTGTGCCGGCACCGCCTCCCAGCCCGGGCAGCCCCGGAGCGGGCGCAGGTCCCGCAGCGCAGCCGGAGAGCGGCCGGTGCCGACGGGGCGGGAGCATCACCCGGACCGGGGTAAGGCCCGAGGGGCTCCCGGGCTGGCGGGGAACCCCAGCCCGTGCTGGGATGGGGGTCTGACCCTCCCGGGGGTCCCGGACCCCGAGGGAGAGGAGCGGTCGGGGAGGGCAGAGGCGCTTTGGCACCGGGAGGGCTGAGGTTGTGGTTTTCCTCTTCGAGCTTTGCCATTCGGTGCTGAAGGGGCGCTCGGGAGGGCACCGTGCCCAGGGCGGGGGGGGGGGCGAGGCTCTTGGCTGGGTTGTTTTGGTGCGTGTTTTGGGTTTGTTTGGGTGGTTTTCTCCCCTCCCTGGGGTTGGTACCGAGGCAGAGCGTGGGGCTGGGCACGGCTCGCTGGGCGGCTCTGCCCCCCTCACTCTGCCCCTCTGCGCTCCGCAGGATGGTTCCCATCGCCCTGCAGGTGACGGGCAGCTTTGTCACCTGGCTGTGCCTGTACTGCTGCCTCTGCCACCGCCACCGGCACCGGTCCCGCGAGTGGAGCTGCCGCCTGGTCACCCTCCTGCACGGGCTCATTGTCACCCTGCTCTCTGGCTACGTGTCCCTCGTGGATGGCCCGTGGCCCCTGACCCACGCAGGTGGGTTGGAGTCTCCCCCATCCCTGTGGCGCTCTGTGCTCCCCTCTGGGGCTGGGACAGCTGCAGGGAGGGGCCGGTTGCTGGTGGTGGTTTTGAGGTGTGTTTGGGGGCAGGATTTTGTTGGACTCCCCTGTTTCTTTTCCAGCCCTTGCCACTTCTTACTATCCATCTTTTTGTTCTCTTTTTTTTGGTTGTTTTGCCCATGTACATTATAAGTTTTCAGGTTGACAGCTCGAGTTTATTGCAGCATCAGGTGTAGCAACGTCTTGAGAACAAAGTGCTTTCCCATCTTTCAGGGTGTAATAACTCCTGCCATTTGGCTGCAGCGTCTTGTCTGATGTTTTCTATCATTAAATCTCAGCCGGTTCTGCTGATGGAGGTTTGACTTTCCATCCCTGCTTTTCTAAAGGGTGGAGAGGAAAAGAGAATAAGAGCAGGATGTGGCAGGATGGGATGGTGTGCTGGGGAGAGAAGGGAAAGCAGGGCCAGCAGTCCCAGCTTCCAGCCTGGCACTGGGCCCACAGCACAGGGCTGGAAACTGAGGAGGAAAGAGTCTGGACTGCTCCAGGTTGTAGAATGTCTCAACTAAGACCCCAGACTTATGTCCATGTTTAATTTCAGGTTCTCCAAACACGCCTCTCCAGATCCACGTGCTGTCCCTGACCTTGGGCTACTTCATCTTTGACCTGGGCTGGTGCCTGTACTTCCAGACAGAGGGGGACCTGATGCTGTTCCACCACACCTTGAGCATCTGTGGGCTGATCCTGGTGCTGGGGCTGGGCAGCTCTGGCACGGAGGTGACCGCCGTGGTGTTTGTCAGCGAGGTCACCAACCCTCTGCTGCAGAGCCGCTGGTTCCTGCGGGCCATGGGCCGCTACCACACCCTGCTGGGGGAGCTGGTGGATGTGCTCTTCGTGCTGCTCTTCCTGGGGCTGCGGATGGCAGGAGGAGCCTGCATCATCTACGCCATGGTGATGTCCCCTCAGCCCAGCTGGCTGCTCAAGGCTGGGGGCATGGCCATGTACCTCGTGTCTTTGGGCTTCATGCTGGAAATCTGCCGCTTTGTCAGGAGGAAAATGGTGAAAAAAAGCCTTTCCTGGACACGCCTGAAGGGCAGAAATGCTCCTCTGGAAACTAATGGGCACTTGGCTGCTCGGTGAGGGGGCGTGGAGGACAATCCCAAGGCTTGGGTCCGGCTGCTGAAGTTTATTCCTGTGCAAAGAACTCCTCAAATGATGTCCTGGCACTGGTTTGCTGCCCCTGGAGGAGGTGGATCAGTGGATGGAACATGGAGGAGCTGGGAGAAGAGGATTGGAGTAGAAATCTGAGGAACCAGACACTGATTCCCTGACTTCTCCAGGAATTGTGCAGTCCCAAGGACAGTGGCAATGCCACCTGTTCACTCTGCAACCAACAATTGCACAGTCTGTGTGTTCTGTCATCATTTCCGAGGTAGAATTATTTTACAGTGCACAGAAAATCAAATATGACCAATCCCACTCCCTGCCAGTGGGGCTGGGTAGGGGTGTGACCTGCAAAGATTGCTGAGCCTCACTCTGCTTAATCCTGGATTTGGACAATGTGCTTTACTGAGTACTTGAATGAAAACCTCAGAACGAGCCTGAAGTGCTTTCAGGGGTGTAGGAGAGTTGTCCTTTGCGTGTGTGGAGTGATAGCACTTGAGGTGGGGCCATGTTTTACCTCATTGTTTTTAATGATACATTTCCTTTTATTTTTTTTTAATACTTGCATTCAGGCAGATACTGATCTTAGAGCAGGGTGACTTCACTGGGACGGGCTCAGGCCCTTGGAAACCAGAGCCAGGAATTAGACTTGGGCCAATAAACTTCATAAGCAGGTGTTCTCCTGGCCTTGGGTGGCTTAAAAACAGTAATCAGGCTTTTTGTGAGTGGAGAGGATGGAGGAGCCCCCTGGAAGCTCCTTCTGGGCTGGGCTTGGCTCATGTACAAGCCACCAGAGCTGAATTCATGGCTCATGAGTCAAACACGTGACTGTTTTCAGGGGTGACAGTGGTGATAAGACAGATCTCAGTGACACATCTGCTCTGTCACAGCAGGGCTTGGAGTATGGACTAGTTCTCTTGTATTCTTTACCTCTCAGAATTGCGTTCTGACATTTTCCCCTGGGGTTTTAATGTGAATTTCCCTCTGGTTAAGGCTGCAGTGGAGAATTACTCTCCTATAAAACAAAACAAACGGCCTTGTGTTGCCTGCAGGGCTCGTTGCTGCTTTCCAAGAGTTTCCAGGAGGTTCCTCGTGGAGCTGAAGAGCCCCTGCAAGAGCCTGTGTGGGTGTGCCAGGGGTGAGGGGTGTCCCTGCTGGGGCAGAGGGGGCAGTGGGAGCAGTGGGAGCTCGGCTGCTCTGGGGCTGCAGCACAATCAGCTCCTGCAGTGCCTCCTGCCTCACTCATTCTGCATTTCTCAGGGCAGATATCAGCCTTGGGTGGGGGTTAGAGAAGGGTGTTTGGAGAGATTAGAAAACGACCTAAAATAACCTCCCTTTTGACATGTCCACTGAAGCACTTGCAGCTGGGACTCCTCAAGGGAAGCAGGAGCCTTTTCCTCCTGCTGGGCTGGCTCTGGGGGCCTCACAGATGGCACTGTGCTCTTCTAGAGCTATGAGTGATGAGACTTCTAATAAAATTATGTTCTCTTTTTAAAAAGAAATGGTTGCTGTAATGTTCTTTTTTTTCCTGGGTCTGAGGGAATCAGCTGAAGGAACTGAGGGAATCAGCTGAAGGAATTGAGGGATTCAGCTGAAGGAACTGAGGGAATCAGCTGAAGGAACTGAGGGAGTCAGCTGAAGGAATTGAGGCAAACAGATTGGAGGGAACTTCAGCTCCCAGTGGCTCCTGCAGTTCAGGAGGGGAGGAGCTGGGGAGGAGACAAGCTCAGGCTGGGCCATGTGCTCTGGAGGTCAGGCTTGAGGTGTGAGGGGCAGCTGAGGCTCAGATTTGTGACTAATGGCCTCAGAACCTGCCTTGCCACTGAGTCAGCACTGCAGGGAACTCCAGAGCCAGCACACTGAGCCGTTTGCCCTTGATGGACACAGGGATGGGGTAACTTAAATTCTGGCCATGGGCTGCACCTCTGCAGCACCAAAGCCTCTCTGCTGGGTTTCATCCTGGCAGGGACCATTCAGAAGGTTGGGATTGCAGCAGAACTTGGCCACACTGTGTTAAGAGAAGCAACTGGAAGCCTGGGAGGATCTTCACTGTCATGAGATGTCCCAAGTCACTGCTGAGAGGCTGTTTGCAGCTGGAACCTGCTGCTGCTGGGCCAGGATTCTGCTGTCTGGAGTGGAGGTGAGCCTGGGCTTGGCTTCCAACAAGGGAATGCTCTCCCTTCAGCTGTGGGACAGCAGCCCAGGGCACCCCAGGGCACCCCTCAGCCTTGCAAGCAACCAGAACTGATGGCAGATCCTGAGAGCTGAAGCAAAGTAAGTGCCCCCAGGTTCTCATGTACCACATCTCACCTAAGGATAGTTTTGATGGTAAATTCTCTAATGTGATGCAGAAAATCATTGAGCTCCACTCTCAGTATCCCACTGGATTTTTTATTTACTGGCATGTGATTCTCAATACAGGTGCCTGGTTTTTATTTGGCAAAGGATATTTATCTGATAAATACCCTGGTGAGTTTATGTCACAAAAAAGTGCCCTGACACTGGGGAAGGCTGTTGAACTACTGGATTTTTCTAGTTCATGGATTTTTCTAGTTCCTGTGTCTTTCCAGTTTATTTGGGGCCAAGGAGTCTCCCAGTGCTGTAGCCAATGTGTTGTGACCCTTCAGCTCTGGTTAGAAAAGGTGCAGAAGAGGAGAGGAAAGATGAGCTGCTGGGGGAGGGTGTAGCTGTCCTAGGTGGGGAAGCAAAGGGCTGTTTGCAGAGGCTCCTGCCCTGAGCTGTTTTGCTGAACTCTGTTCATCTGCAGCCCAAACAAGCCAGTGCAGGGCAGCCCATGGAAAGGGCTGACTCTGCTCAAAGCAAGCAGGAAAATGAGTGTATGAGCTGCACCTGCCTTCTGGTACAATCCACTGGGACAGGAGTTCACTTGGCACCTGCAGCTCACAACACAAACTTTGCACATTGTACAATCCAGAAAATAAAACCACACATCTCCTCTGTGTTCCACCTCCTGCATTCAATCCATAAGACTTGTGTGACCATCTCTGTTTCCTTCCTGGCTGCTCAGTCAACTTTATACACTCATGGAATGGTTTGGGTTAGAAGGGACCTTAAAGCTCATCTCCTTTGACCCCCTGCCATGTGCAGGGTCACCTCCCACCAGCCCAGGTTGCTCCAAGCCCTGTCCAACCTGGCTTTGGACTCTTCCAGGGATGGGGCAGCGACACCTTCTCTGGGCACCTGTGCCAGGGCCTGCCCACCCTCCCAGGGAAGGATTTCATCTTAATATCTGACCTAAACCTGCTCCCTCTTCATTTTGGAAACAGCCTTACAGTTCTGTCAGCTGTTGGAGGGGGTCTGGTCCAACAGAGGTGGAGGAAAGTAAGCTGAGACCGAGGGTTGGTCAGGGAAGGAAGGGCACTATTAATGCTCCTGAGGATGTGCTGAAATAGCAGAAGGATCTTGTAGCAATAGGAATCTGTAGCTGGCCTGAACTGGAAAATAAGATCTCTATCTTGTTGAGTATCCAGCTGAAAACACTTGTAAGTGCTGTAAGAGGCAGGTTAAGCCACTCCCCCCATCTGTATTTTAAAAGGTGAAACTTGACAGGATGAAGGGAATAAACAAGCCCCCATTTGGGGTGTGAGAGCTTGTTTTAAATTCAGTGTATGAAAGGAGTTGGTGTGTTGGTTGGAGGAGGTTTTGTAGCTGCTTTAGGTGTCCTGCACAAGCCCTGCCCTTGCTGCTCTGGCTGCAGAAGGCAGGACAGGGCACGGTGAGCACTGAATGGCTGCAGTGAGGGGAAAGTGCTGGGCTTGGGAACTGCTGCCTCAGCACTGCCAGGAGGGGGTTGCAGGGCAGGGCTGTGCCCTCCCAGGCTGTGCCCTCCCAGGCTGTGCCTGCTGCAGCTGCCTTGCTGGATGCTGAACCCTGCAGGGCACCTCACCCTGGCCCTGGGGTGGCACAGCTTTGGGAGCTCTGCAGAACAGCCTGTGCACACCAGGCAGTGCCTGGCTTGGGGGTGAGGCAACCCCACGGTGTGTCTGTGCCTGTGCCTGTTATCTCTGCTCCACACACCAGAGGTGGGGGTGTGGCACTGATTTCCTCTGTCCCCAGGCCAAAGTGATGCTCCGTGTGCCCTGTGGGGACAGGAACTTGTGCTGTGAGCAGGGCTGGGAGGATGGTGAAGGGTCCAATGGGCCATGTGAGCAGTGGTTGAGGTCACTTGGCTTGTTCAGCCTGGAGGAGACTGGGGGGAGACTCATCTGCAGCTTCCTAAGGAGGGGCTGCAGAGGGACAGGCACTGATTTCTGCTCTCTGTGACCAGGGACAGGACCCAGGGAATGTCTGGAGTTGAGTCAGGGAGGGTCAGGTTGGATCTCAGGACAAGGTTCTTCCCCCAGAGGGTGGTGAGCACTGACCGGGCTTCCCAGGGCTGCCAGAGCTCCAGGAGGGTTTGGATGATGCTCTGAGGGACAGGGTGGGATTGTTGAGGTGTCTGTGCAGGGCCAGGGGCTGAATTTGATGATCCTTGTGTGTCTCTCCAGCTGAGGATATTCCGTGACCGCCAGGCATGCAGGGATGTGCTGCGGAGCCAGCAGGCGGTCCCTGTTCCAGCCCTACCGTCCGTATCTTCGCACTGCCATCCCTTCTCCATCCCCGCCGTCCCTTCTCCATCCCCCTGGTCCCTCCTCCAGCCCTTCCATTCCCGTTCCATCCCTGCGGTCCCTCCTCCAGCCCTGCCATCCCCGTTCCGTCCCTTCTCCATCCCTGCGGTCCCTCCTCCAGCCCTGCCATCCCCGTTCCGTCCCTTCTCCATCCCTGCGG
>JAWWEV010000069.1:4351847-4369194 GCA_035583235.1 Hafferia zeledoni | reverse complement strand
GGTCCCTCCTCCAGCCCTGCCATCCCCGTTCCATCCCATCTCCATCCCTGCGGTCCCTCCTCCAGCCCTGCCATCCCCGTTCCATCCCTTCTCCATCCCTGCGGTCCCTCCTCCATCCCTGCCATCCCCGTTCCATCCCATCTCCATCCCTGCGGTCCCTCCTCCAGCCCTGCCATCCCCGTTCCATCCCATCTCCATCCCTGCGGTCCCTCCTCCAGCCCTGCCATCCCTTCTCCATCCCTGCGGTCCCTCCTCCCCGCCGCCAGGTGCCCCTCGGCCGCCGCCGCGTTGTGCGGGCGCTGCGGGTGGGTGTGCGGGGCCGGGCAGGGCCGGAGCTTTGGGAGCCGCCGGAGCGGAGCGAGGCCGGAGGAGCCGCCGGGCCCGCGGCAGGTGGGGCGGGAGCACCGGGGTGGGCGGGATGCGGGATGAAGGATGAAGGATGCGGGATGGGGCCGGGCTGCTCCCCTGGGGTGCGGTTTGTTCAGCCTGTATTGTGGTCTGTGGGAGCCTCCGCTTTCTTATTTGTGCTACAAAAAAAAAAAAAAAAAAAAAAAAAAAAAAGGGAAAAATAAAAAAGGAAGTAACGGACCAGGAGGTGCCCATCGGGTTTCCCGTTGATTTTGAAGCTCTTCCTCAGTGTTCTGCACTGGGTTTTTAGGCACAAGTGTATTTTGTAGAGGCTGCTTTCATTCCAGGCCCACGTGGCTACAGGTGATACAAATAATAATAATATAATATATATATAAAATATATAAACCAATTCACATAATAATATTATATATAAAAATAATGAATGTATTATATATTTTATATACTGTTCCATATATTCAATATATATTATATAGAATAATATATAGTAGTACAATTTTAAAGGTCTAGGCTATATATTTTAGACATTATTATTGTGTATTATATATTTATATTTCTATATTTTTATTATTATAGAATGATTTATTATTATAGAATTATTATTATGGAATTATTTATTATTATGGAATTATTTATTATTATGGAATTATTTATTATTAGGGAATTATTTATTATTATGGAATTATTTATTATTATGGAATTATTTATTAATATAGAATTATTTATTATTATAGAATTGTTTATTATTATGTAATTATTGGTGGGGTTTAAATTCTATTGGCCTTTCTGGCATGCAGGCACAGACATAATCCACAGGTGCAGGATGTCTAACATATGCAAAGGACAAATGTGTGAACAGCTTTATTTTCTTCCTGGCTTCTCAGTCAACATTCACAGACTCATGGATAGGTGTGGAAGACCCTCAAAATGTTTAAAAGCTCATTCCTGTTCCTTCTCCAGCTGGCCAAGGCCTTTTGTCACACCAGAATTCTTCCTGCCTTAGTGCCCTGACTGGACCTGGAGTCCCAGGGCTGTGACTGGGAGCAACTGGTCAGGGCAGTCCATCACCTCCTCCTTTCATCTCCCGCTTCCCAAGGCCCATTAAAACATAATGGGTGTGTTTGCTCAGCCTCCAGTCATTCCTGCTAATACCTCCACAGGAAGGTTGGGCTTTGCAGCTCTGACTCCTCATCATGGGAAGTCTCTCTGGTGTGAGCTTGGGGTGAGGCTGAGTTGGGAGCAGGAACCAGCGGTGCTTCTGCTGCTGCACGACTGGAAACTCCTGTATCCCAAAGCCTGACTCAACTGCTTTTGATGCACTTCCCTGAATGCTCAGGAGTGATGAGACACATCTTGTATGTCATGGCAAGGTATTATAAGTATGAATGAGGTGTAGATATCCGAGTCTTACATAACTGGGGGGGGGGGGTTTAAGCAACAAGAGCAGCCCCCACAGTTGTTATTTTGCTCTAGCAGTGTGTTTTTTGCTTGTTTTTTGCTGTATTTCACAGGGAGTGAGGGGAGATGTACAACAGAAATGCTGCAGAAAATAATTCTTTATGGGCATAGATTCTAATTCTTTTGCATCAAAAAGATTTGGAGGTCTTGGTGCCAGTAGAGATTAAACGAAGTTTGCAGTGAGGAGAGCAAAGTGGTTTTCACCTTATTTGGCTCCTCTCAAAGCACAGAGGAGGGAGGGGCTGGTGCTGTGCCCAGAGGGGCTGTGGGGCAGGGCTGGAGGCACTTTTGGAGGGCAGGCAGGGGTAGGAAAGGGCCTGGCTGGGAGTGCCTGGCTGCTCCCAAAGGATCTGTCTGATCCCCATGGTTTGTATTTAACTGGGGTAGTTAATTCACCTGAAATGGCCATTGCCTTCAGTGCATCTTCCCACAGCTGGGGTGACACTGGTGAGGGTTCTGTGTGCTGGTGGCCCCAAGGTGAATCTGCCCTGATGCTCAAGTTCCTCTGCAGAAAAGAATTTCCAGCAGCAAGGAACACCATCCCTGACCAGCTCTGTCCACTCTGCTGGGATGATCACGGGTGAAATCCTGTGCTGGGCTCTGCAAACGCTGCCAAAAGCTTGGCTTGCTGAGCCACCTGGTATTTCTGCTCCATTCTGTGTGTCTGTCCCCCTGCAGGATGCTGTTCCCCCTGCCCCTGAGGGTGGCCTGCAGTCTGCTGGGCTGGTTCTCCCTCTACAAGTGGTTCTGCCACCGCTACAGGCACCGGAACCTCGAGTGGAGCTGCAGGCTGGTCACGCTGACCCACGGCATCCTTGCCACCTGTCTCTCTGCCTACATTGGCTTCATTGATGGGCCTTGGCCTCTGAGTCACCCAGGTAAGTGATGAAAGCTGTGATCCCAGCCCCTTCCATGGGTGGTGGCACTAAAGGGGTTCTCCTGCCACCTCAGGGTCCAGCCCACTTGAGGAGCGATGATTGCAATGACATCTGAGCTGCTTTGTGATGGGAAGTACCAGAGAAATGGAGAGGCTGGTACTGTGTTTGGCTCGTGTGCTGACCCTCCCCAGCTGCAGTTTGGCCGAGCCTGAGATCACGTTGCGTGGCCATTGTGTGTGTGCAGCTGTTGGACCAACAACTGTGGCATTGTCATTTTGGTGGCTTCTCTGTGGCCAGTACAGGCCAATACCAGCCTGCAGGTCAACGCCCCTTCCTTGTCTCTCATCCTGCGTGTTGCCTGGGAGTTCTGGAGTCTTTGTGTTGGGGTGAGGTAGATTTGTGGCAGTCAGAGGAGGCAGAGACAGACTCAGGCAGCAGTGTGATCAGAAGGCTTGCACCAAAGACAAAGGACAGTCAGGCACTCAGCAATAGGACAAGGGGGCACGGGCTTAAGCTCTGCCAGGGAAAATTTAAGTTGGACATCAGAAAAGAATTCTTTACAGAAAGAGTAATCAGGCATTGGAATGGCCTGCCCAGAGAGGTGGTGGATTCACCATCCCTGGAGATTTTTAAATGCAGATTAGACATGGCACTGAGTACCATGATCTAGTAAATGGACTAGAGATGGACCAAGGGTTGGACTCGATGATCTCGGAGATCTTTTCCAACCCAATCAATTCTATGATTCTACGACACTATTTTTAGTTCCAGCTTTACTTTTATCTACTTTCTTCCACACTGTGCCATCACAGAGTTGGTCAGTCAACTCGGTTGGAAGCATTCTACTGGCCAAAAGCTCTCCTGCATTCTGCAGGTGGTTTCTTCCCCCTTAAGGGTGCACTGCAAACTGTGTTCATTCAAGAACACACCCTGAACTGCTCCATATCAATCTCTTCATCAATTACCTCAGATATCAGCCCCGCTGGGTTAACCCCCGTACCTTTGTGTTTCAGGATCACCAAACACAACCCTGCAGGTGCACGGGCTGTGCCTCAGCTTGGGCTACTTCCTCTTCGACCTCTGCTGGTGTGTGTACTTCCAGACAGAGGGGGCCCTGATGCTGGCCCACCACCTGGTGAGCATCGTGGGCATCGCGGCGTCCCTGGCGCTGGGCGAGTCGGCCGCGGACGTCAACGCCGTCATCTTCGGCAGCGAGATCACCAACCCGCTGCTGCAGGCGCGCTGGTTCCTCAAGGAGACGGGTTCCTACCACTCCCTCACGGGGGACGTGGTGGACCTGCTCTTCATTGTGCTCTTCACGGGCGTGCGCATCGGCGTGGGCGCCTGGCTGATGTGCTGCGAGCTGGCCTCGCCCCGGCCCCGGTGGTACATCAAGCTGGGGGGTGTCATCATGTACGGGGTGTCCTGGGTGTTCATGGTCAGCATCTGCCGCTTCGCCAGGAGGAAGAGCATGAGGAAGTACCAGGCGTGGAGGAGCCGCAGGAGCGGCGAGTTGTGCCTGGAAACCAACGGGCACCTGAAAACCCACTGAGGAGATGCTGAGTAGAGACTTCCTCGAGCTCCCCCAGCCTGGCAAGGAGGGGATGGTGCCTGAAATGCCACTGTTGGGAGAGGAGCCAGCACACGTTGGCAGCTCTGGAGCCAGATCCATCCCTGGCGTAGCTCCAGTGAAATCCACGGAGCTGTGCCATGGATGCTTTGGGTCTGCAGGGCTTGGCCTGGCAGGGGCTGGATGGCACGAGGGAAAGAAGGGCTAATTTTATATACTGAACATAACTAGTGCAGCAGTGCAGGTGTGAGTAGTGGTGGTAGCAGCTAACTCCTTCAGCAGTGGTTGAACCTTGGAAGAGAGGGGGTCTTGGTGTTCCTGTCCTGTACAGCCTGGACAGCCAGAGTGACTCCTCATCCTCGTAGGAAGAAGCACGTTCTGGGGTTGCATCAAAGCTGGGATTCCTGGCTCTTCCACCACCTCCTTATGTGACCTTGGGCAAGTCACATAACTCCAGCTCTGTGCCTGATTCCCCAGCTGTGACTTGGGGGTGATGGAGCTGATCCATCTGTGTTATGCACTTTGAGATTTTCACTTGAGAGGTGCTACCTAAATGCAGTGATGGTTGTTATCTGCACTTCCTTTGTTATCCTGGTGTTCCCCTTGGGAGAAACAGCTTTGGTGGTTGAGCCAGAGTGTGACTCTAGAAAAATCAGTATTTTAGGTAGGTTGTTGTTTCCTACCCTTTCTAATTCCTTTTAATAACTTATTTATTAACATATTGATAACTTATTTTTCTGTAGTGTCCAGAAGCTCCAGCCAGCACTGGCGCCTTACAGGACTGGGTGCTCTGTGGTTACACCCAAAGACACAGCCCCTGATGGGAAATGCTTTTCTGCTTTTTCCCTCTTCATCCCTGACTGTTAAAACTTCCCCCATCCCTTACAAACACTCCTTTTAGCTCCCTGAGTGTCCAACACTCTCCATTATGAGAAGCCACATCAGGACTTGCCAGTAAAGGGTTTTCTGCCTGATGGGCCAAGCCCTGATTGTCCACAGACCACCAGAATTCCCTCTGCTGGGCTTATTGACCCAAATCCAACCTGGGATTTCTGGTTGAGGAGTGGTCAACATGGGGTGGAGGAGCTGCCCAGCTCCAGATCTGTCCTGTGGAAACCAGAGACCTGATCTTGGCTCTCCTTCATCTGAATTGATGTCTTGAGCCCTGGGCTTTGAATTCACTTTGTCTCCCTTGTTGCATCTGTGTCACTTTATAAAATGAGCATTTGTAGGGTCAGAGAGACTTATTTTACAGCTTACTAATTAAAGAAGCAGAGAGGCACAGAATGTGGCCTTTTTTTAAGCAAAAAAAAGAAAAAGTGAACCTGACTGGGAGAAAAAATAAGCATTACTTATCTAGTCCCATTTGCAGAGAAAAATTTTCCCCAGTTGGCAGCTTCTGGTGTTGGTACTTCACTGCATGTTCCTCAGCTGTTCCTTTGTTCTTACTGTCATTAGGACCATTTCAGGTGAGCCTCAGCACCAGCCCTCCAGTGCAGCTCAGAGTCTGAGCCCTGCCTGCTGCAGCCAAAGACCTGGAGAGCCCCAAAAAAGCCCTTCAGATGAGCAGAGCCAACTGGTGAGCTGGTCCTGAAAAGGAAACTTGATTCATTTAGCACTTCTGGGCCTTGAGGGGAGACAAGAAGGGCTACCTGGGGCTTGCTGGTTCTTCCCCAGCTCTGCTGAGCATGGCAAGGGAGCCTTTTTGCCTCAGCTCACCCACTGTCTGGAGTGGGGGCAGCATTACCTACCTCGTGGGTGTTTCCATTTGACACTGAGCCACCTCTGAGCTGTACAAAAGCTGTTGCTCTGAGGGAAGCATTTCTCACTGTGATCCACCAGCAGCCCTTTGCCACCTGCCCATGGCACTCCCAGCATCTGCTCACCTCCCAAAAGCAGAGTCCGAGGTGTTTGCAAAGGTGCTGATGGGCAGGAGTCAGAGGGGCTGA
The DNA here is from genome assembly GCA_035583235.1 of Hafferia zeledoni. Taxonomy (NCBI): domain Eukaryota; kingdom Metazoa; phylum Chordata; class Aves; order Passeriformes; family Thamnophilidae; genus Hafferia; species Hafferia zeledoni. The sequence goes on along the minus strand of JAWWEV010000069.1, from coordinate 4,362,970 downwards.
GCAGGTGAGGATCAGCTGAGCTGCTTCTCCTCCACAGGGACCCCCCAGGCTGAAGGAGGGATGGCAGGTGGGTTTTCCCAGTGAGGATTGCAGGGAATCTGGAACCAAAGGAGTGTGAGCAGCCTGCCTGACCAGGGAATAAGGGCTTGCAGCAGCAAGTCCTGATGAAATGTAGGTGTTCTCTTGACTTGGCCCCCAGGAAGGGTTTCCTGGTGATTTGGGCTCTGAGCTCTGCTGTGCAGTTGTTGTGTGGTCACAGCCCTGCTGGGCATGGCCAGCCCTCACCTGCCCAGGGGAATAAGGATGTAGTTGTGACTGCAGGTACCTGTGCAACACCTTGGATGGAGCTGTTTCCAAATATAATGGCTCAGTGATCCCCTTCTTTGGGCTGGGGGGAACTTGGTTGGAAGGAGAACATTGGCCAATGGCTTTAGAAGTTAAACAAAAGGGCAGTTAAGAATGGCTTTATGAAGTAGAGCTACAGTAACATCTCAGAGCAAGGCCTCACAGCCTGCCCATGGCTCCAGCACAGACTCACAAGTCCAACTCCCAGGCTGTCCTCAGGCTAGTCCAGGGTGGCCAGAGCAAATTGCAAAAGGAAACTGCAGAACTAGAGTGAAATAATAACTCGTGTTTGAATTACTGTGTAATAGCAACTAATGTTCCACCAGTGAATGGTGTAGATGCTTTGTATGATGTTTTATAAAATAAAGATTATTTAATTATATGAGGAATTTGCTTTCTCCCTTCGGATGCTCTTCTTAAGTTGCATTGTGTATTTTGGATGAGTGTAAATGAGCAAAGGCTGCTCCTCAAACTAGAGAAGAGGAAAACATTTCTTTCAGTGATGCTTAAGAGACCTGGGCACCACCAAGGGTTTCTGTGAGCCAAACACTGGATAAATCCAGAAGGGAAGGAGGGCCTGGCCTGTCCCAGCACCTCCGGACCTGTGTGGGGCCAAGGAAAGACCTCAGGGTTGTGCTGATAAGGAACAGCCACTCTGCTTCTGGTCACAGCATTTGGCCAGGGATCCAGCAGGCCAAAAGTCTGAGTCTATAAATAGTTAAGCCAATTTAGTTGTTTGGATGTAACTCTTAAATCTGGCTGCAAATCCTGCAGTGCTGGGGAGCAGAGCTGAGCCCTCTGGAGGTGCTGCCCTGTTTACCCCCTCCCCAGGCAGCCCTGGGAGTTTGGGGAAGGGGCTCAGGGACTGCAGGATTTATGCTGGGACTGTGTTTAACCTCTGAACTGGTGCACAAGCAGAGGAGAAAGTGCAGCAGCATTCTGGAATTTTGCTTTAGAGCTGTGAGTGTCCCCCAGGTTTGGAGTCTTCAGGAATGCTGTGCCATGTCACAATGTAGCCTTAAGTCAATGGGCAGATGTGCTTTGACTGTAGACTGAAATCTGCCTCCCTATACCCAATTAATTTAATTTTTATTGTCCTATTATTTCTTTAAAGCCTTCCCTGCTGCTTCCCTACTGGCCCTGCAGTAAAGCTTTACAAAATTAACCTCTTCTTTCAGTCCTCTGCCCTCTTTTCGTAGCTGAATTCCTGATTTGTATTTGCAGGAATTGCAATTTTTTGACATCCAAGGCTTTATTCCCTCGCAGCAACAGTCCAAGCACTGATGTAAAAGCGTGGCATTTAAGTCTCTGAAATCTGCTATTAGACTAATACCAGTGCTGTCAGCAGGTCTTTCTTGGACAAAAAAAAGATGAGAGAATGTTTTAAATTTCATGGAAGCCATGCTGGTATTCTTGATACTTGCAGACTTTGTACAGCTTGGCTGGAAATAAAATAACATGGGGTCTGCCAGGTCCAAAGAAATCAAATTTCAGAGAGGGAGAGTCAGTCAGCACTGGCTTTGTGTTTGGATCTTTAGAAAATTGATGAGGAACTCAATAGATCAAGGTATATGGAGAAGCTTTTGTAAGGTGAGAATGGTTTACAGGTGGTTCATTTTGAATGAGAAGGAGAAAGTGTCACTTTCTGCAGCTTCTTAAATGTTACAAACCCCAAGTTTTCAGCAATATTTGTATTGTGGTGTTTGAATTGTGTAACAATCCTCAAATGTGATGAGAAACTTCACCCTTCATGTCTTTAGATCTTACCCCATTAACAAACACCTTTTCTTTTAATGCCCTTCCAGTCAGAGGACGTTGATCCCAGGAGAAGGAAACTCCTGGTGGAATGTCCAGCAGCTTCCTCTGTGCTTTATTTGTGCTGATATGGAAGGAAAGCTTAGAGCTATAAAAGTGCTGACTGCAATGTGGATTATCCAGGTTTAGGAACTGTAATAAGCTGTCACAGTAGAAGCTCTGGTAGATTAGTGTCTGTGTCTCCCCAGAGGCAGCAAAGCACTGCACGGGTGTCCCAAGTGGCCTCAAAGCACAGAGTGACCAGCACTGAGAGCCTTTCCAGCAGCTCCAGGAATGGGGTGCAGGACAAGCTGCCTGTCAGTGGGCACTAAATCAGGTGCCTGCTTTAGGATGGGAACAGGCTTTGCAATGGCACAGAAATGTGGAGCCCAGCACAGATTTCTGTGTGGTTTGTCAGATTAGAGCTGGACCCAGGCATGGAGGCAGCCCTTGGATCCAGCAGCTGTTGGTGCTTCAGGTGAGTTTGATGGGTGCAGTCACAGGGCACTACAAAAACCCCTGAGGCAGGAAGGTTTGAGCTGAGCTAAGCTGGAGAGCAGAGCCAGGCTTACCCCAGGCCTGCCCCAAGGTCAAGGGCCAATCTGACCTTCAGGAGCCACAAATTCATGTGCACTTTTGGGAAATGAACTGTCTGCTCTGTGAGCCTTGAGGATCATTTCCCTGTAGTCATGCAAGGAGTGAAGGTTGGCTGTTGCCTCCTCAAACCAGCAGAACAGGAGCTGGCACAGCAATTTATGGTGAGTTTAAATAATAAAATACCAAAATACTGGTGCATTCTATCACTGGTTTTAAACTGATTATTTGTAGGGAGCAAAAGAGTCTTTATCCACTTGATTTTTATGATGGAGGTCAGGGAAACTCAGCTGATCAGCACATAATCTTACACAGCTTTGTATTATTTTCTTTTCTTTAGTATTCTGTACTTCTTTACTATTTACTTTCTTCACTTTCTACTATATTCTTTCCTTGAGATCTGCAGGGGATCCACTGCACACACAGGTAAGTTGCTCTAATGCTGGTTTATCCCACCTGAAACATGAAGGGAAACTTTCCTGAAAGAAAAAGGGTTACACGCACTGTTTATTCATAGTTAAAATCTGAAGTGTGGCCTTTCGGTGGTTTCTGTCTTTGTTCCTGCTGAGCCCGGAGTGGCGTAACCCCCCCGGAGCATCCTGAGCTCCAGGGTATCCCATGGTTTGGGAATGCTCCTTTCCAGAGGGTGCGATCAGGACCTCCCCTTCACCTGCAGGAGGTTCGGGAGTCACGCCAGGCTCTCCCAGCAGGTGGCAACAGCTCCTCGTGCGGGGCTGGAAAAGTGGGATCAGGCGGAAGGATCCTCAGCAAACACTCTCTATAAACCTGTCTATTCAGTGGCTCCTGTAAGGCACCTCCACGAATCTGGGTTTTAAGGCAAAGTAAGTTCTGCTCCACAGGAATCATCCCTCTTTGCTCCGGGGTTCTCCTTACTTGAGCTGCTTAGCTCTGCTTGGAGTAAAACATTGACTTTTGGGGACATTGGAGACTGATGAGGTTGATCACAGAAACACAGATTGGTTTGGATGGGAAGGGACCTTAAAGATCATCTTGTTCTAAACATCCTGCCATGGGATGGTACTACATGTAAATTCAGGCTAAGTGACAACTTCAGAGCTACCAAAAAATGTATCTATTTTAATTGGTACAATCTAATTGGTTATTGATTTCCCCATCCCATATTTTATGCTGTAAAACTGCCCAGGCATAGTTATCATAAATAGGCATCTATCTTAACCTAAGTATGCAATGAGCTCCCACCAAAAAAATACAGCCCTTGCAGAAAGAGAAGCACTTATGGTTTCAGTATCTGTGTCTCAGGATTTCCTCCAGCTAATTGTTGTTCTCGTTATGTTGTCATGCACAATAAAATATAATTAAAGTAATAAAAAAAGCATGGAGGCCTTACATGCAAATGCTGGGCCTGCCAGGAATCAGAAGGTCTCCCAGGAGCCTTTCCCTCTCCAGGCACAGCACTCGATGTTCCCAAAGTCAAAAGCAGGGAGGGATTTATGGCAGAGAAGATGCAATAAAGAGATCCATAATAAATAAATATGGATGTCTGGAGGTATTCAGTCCCTCCAACCCCACTGAGGACCGTGCTGCACACAGCTGCACAGGGAAAGGCAGATGGGGCTGCTTCTCTTGCACTCCCACACTTGGTTTTTTTCTTCCCAAGCCTCTGTTTTCCTCAAAAGGAAACCAAAAAAGGAAGTATAAATGTCCTGCGTATATATGTCAAGAATCATGTAGAAAATGATTTCATCCCACGCTTCCCCTCTGTGCTCTGAACTTCAGCAAAACAACGAATTCTTCAGGCTCTCAGACAGCCCCGGCTTCCTGAGCCACGCTCCAGGCAGGAAAGGCTCCGTGTTCCAGGGCAGCAGCCTGAATTGGGCTCCAGGCAAGGTATGGCCCCATGTGCTCGGGGAGGGATCTGCTCCTCGCTTCCCAAAGCCTGTTCTCCAGGCTCTTTCCAAGCCCACTGTCCTGCCTTTGAAGTATATCATGGTCAGATTAATTAAAGGGAAGGAGGATGGTGTCCTAGATGATTGGGATTAGCTAATAAGGTTATTTTAGTCTGCTGGTATTTGGGAGGAAAGATTGATGTTCCAGGAGTTCCTCTGTGCAGGGAGGGCAGGAATTACTGCCCACCCTCCTGCTTTCCATTCCACTTCTGTGGTGCTCATGGGCTTTAACTCCTGGGGGAGTAACGTGGAAGGTTCCTGAAGTTACAGAGTATGGGTGTTATTTCCAGGCGTTGGAGAACAAGTTGCTTGTAGTGACAGGACAAGGAGAAATGGCTTTGTGCTGACAGAAAGTTTATTAGATATTAAGAAGTTGTTCTTGGCTGGGAGAGTGGGCAGGCCCTGGCACAGGTTGGGCAAAGGAGCTGTGGTTGCCCCATCCCTGGGAGTGTCCCGGGCCAGGTTGGACAGGGCTGGAGCACCCTGGGCTGGTGGGAGGTGTCCCTGCCCATGGATGATCTGTGAGGTCCCTCCAACCCAAACCATTGGGATTCTGTTGGAGCTCAGACAGGCGTTCCTGTGTGTGTGCTGTGCCTGACTCCAGTGGCAGGGACAAAGCTGGGCACCAGCAGGGATGTGCGTGGTGAGGAGATGGGAATCCACACCTGCTGCCACATCTGCGTGGCCAAACATCCCGGGCTGCTCCTCTTTGCATGTTGGAGCTTTGTTACATTATCCCAGCAGGAACTCAGGGCAGTGTTTCTGGGAGGCTGAGGAATGTGCAGGGAGGGAGCAGCTCTCGGATTTATGTTGACCTTCACCTGCAGGAAAACTTCCTAATGAAATGTGTGTGGAAATGCAGAGACTGGACATGGAGCCCTGAAAGGAGCAAACAGCACAGCTGGTGGCTGAGGCTCGGGCACTGCTCAGATCTGAGCACTTCGCTGCTTTAATTCCCTGTTTATTTTCCTTCTGCTGTAAAGTTTCCTCAGTGTCATATTTTCCATCCCGCAGCCCGTGGGGATGGAGGAGCGGGCACTGCCTGCCCTCCGAGCGGGGGGCACGGGAAACAGCGGGCAGGGAGGGAGGGGATGGCAGAGGAGGGAAAGGGAGAGAGAAAGCTCTCCGGCTGTGATGGGAGATGGAGAGGGAAACCTCTCTGGCTGGGGATGGGAAAGGGAGAGGGAAAGGGAAAGGAAGAGTTCTCTGGCTGGGATGGGAAAGGGAGAGGGAAAGGGAGAGAGAAAGGGAGAGGGAGAGGCAGAGGGAAACCTCTCTGGCTGGGGATTGGAAAGGGAGAGGGAAAGGGAGAGTTCTCCAAATGGGATACGGGATGAGAGGAGCGAGTGCGCTCGAGTCCGGACGGGAAGGGAAGGAAACACCCGCCGGTCTGGACAAGGTTTCCAAGGGGAAGGGGAGAGCCCAAGGCACGGAGCGGGGTAAGGGCTGGGAGCGAGGGAGAGGAGGAGAGAGAAGAGGAGGTGGAGGGGGGAAGAGAAGGAAAAGGAGGAGAAGGAGGGGAAAGGGAGAAAAAAGAGAAAGAGGAGTAGGAGAAGCGGGGAAGAAGGAGAGGGGCAAACAGAAGGGGAAGAAGGAGAAGAAGAAGGAAAAGGAGAGGAGGAGAAGGACAAGAAGGAGGAGGAGAAAAATGAGGAGGAGGAGAAAAATGTGGAGCAGGAGGAGGGGGCAATAGGAAGAGAAGGAAAAGCAGAGGGAGGAGGAGGGGGAAGAGGAAGAGGAGGAGGCAGAGCGGAGGGATCCGGCCGGGGCGGGGCGGGCCGAGGTCGGAGCCCCCCGAGGCGCCGGGAGGGGCGAGCGGTGCCAGCCCAGCCCAGCCCAGCCCGGCCCAGCGCGGCTTAGCCCGGCCCAGCCCCAGCGCAGCCCGGCCCGGCCCGGCTCGGCTCGGCGCAGGCTCGGCCGGCACTCGCGGCGGCAGCAGCGGGACCAGGAGCAGGAGCAGCAGCGGGGCCGGGTTGGGCTCGGGCCGGGCTCGGAGCGGCAGGGCCGGCCGGGACTGCGGCTGGGCGAGCGGAGCCCCAGCAGGGCCGGGCCGGGCCGGGAGCCGCCGATGGAGCCCCGGGCCTACTAAGGGCGGCCGTGCCCGGGCCGGGCCGGGCCGTGCCGGGACACCGTGCCGTGCCGTGCCGTGCCGGGCCATCGGGCCATGGGCCCGGCCGTGCTCGGGGAGCGCCCCCCGCGCTGAGCCCCGAGCGCCGCTCGGCCCCCCCGGGAACGCCGGTCCTGCCGGCCCTTTTTGTTCTTCTGCTCTTGGTGGAGTTTTTCCTGGTTTGGGGGTTTTTTTTGTTGTTTTTTTTTTTTTTTTTTTCTCCCGTGGTGTGTATATTGTGGTGGCTGCAGAGAAGAGTTTTTGGGTTGTTGTTGGTTTCCCTGCCCCGAGCCGGAGCCAGGCTGGATCCGGAGCCGCAGAGCGAGGGCCGAGCCTCGCCCCAGCCCTGCGGGAACAGTACCATGTACAGTGGATAACACGAGCTCCTGCCAAAGGCTCCAATGAGTGGCACACAGTCCGCAATCACGGACAGGTCAGTATCGAACCGGGGGCTTCTTTGCTCCTCTGGAGCCCGCACAGAGCTCAGGTGCTTTGCGTTCTGACTTCAGGGGCAGAAAACAATGGGAAAAGCGGGATTAAATCCCGGTTTGTGGGAGCCTGTCAGTGCCAGGGGTGTCTGCCTGCCTGGCAGTGGCTGGGGCGGCTTTGGAAGTGGAGCCTTTCAGGTCCAGCGGCTTCCAAGCCTGCCAGGCTGAGTGGAGCAGCCTCGGGTTGTGATGCAGCTCCCAGGATGGGTTGGGAGGGAAGCGAAGCGTCTCTGCAAGAAGTCAGAGCAGGAGGAGCATCAGGAGATCGGGACAGGAGTTTGGGTACAGCTCGAGTGTGAACCCGGGACCTCGTGGAGGATACGCTGGGTCAGACCCTGCAGGGAGGTCACAGCAGGTGAGGCAGGTATGGTGCTGGCACAGGATGGTGCTGGCATTAGGATGGTGCTGGAGCAGGGATGGTGCTGCCATTAGGATGGTGCTGGAGCAGGGATGGTGCTGGCACAGGATGGTGCTGCCAGCAGGATGGTGCTGGAGCAGGAATGGTGCTGCCTGCAGGATGGTGCTGGAGCAGGGATGGTGCTGGAGCAGGGATGGTGCTGCCTGCAGGATGGTGCTGGAGCAGGAATGGTGCTGGAGCAGGGATGGTGCTGCCATTAGGATGGTGCTGGAGCAGGGTTGGTGCTGGAGCAGGTATGGTGCTGGCACAGGATGGTGCTGCCATTAGGATGGTGCTGGCACAGGATGGTGCTGGAGCAGGGATGGTGCTGGCCCAGGATGGTGCTGCCTGCAGGATGATGCTGGCACAGGATGGTGCTGGAGCAGGAATGACTCCTGGTGTCTCCCTGGTCATTGTCCCTGCCCTGGTACCTGCTCAGGCCTCTGCAGGTACAGCCTGTGGTTCTCTCGCTTCAACTGGGATGTTCTGGAGGCAGGGAAAAAACTGTGGGCTTTGGCACAAAACGTTAAAAAATCAAGTAGGAAACCTCTTCCTGTGCTTTTGAGACAGGAGTGGAATGAGTGTCTTCGTTTGACAAGAGGAGAAGATACCTATTTTTGACACTGTAAGCTGAAAAAAAGAAAGGTTTGATGTGTTTTGTTATCTCGCAGCACATCTTTGGTGGTTAAGGTGGGAACTGTGTGAGAAAGGCCTTGCTGTGTGTGGCCTTTCCTAAGCAGGCAGCTCTGGCACAGCAGAGGGGCAGAGCTGGGGCAGGGGATGGTGCTTTGGGCTGCCTGAGCTCCCCTTGCAGCCTCCAGGAGTGGGCAGGACAGACTGATGGGGTTGTCACACCCCTCATGACTCCACAGGTCAGCTCAGAGTTGTGTTTGTGGCCATTCACAGAGGATTAAGCCTTTATAATTAACTGTGTAGTTTGTACTAGCAGAGTAGGTGACAGAAGAAAACTAATTTTTTTCCCTCTTGCAGTGCATGAGTGAGTCTTGAGTTGCAGAACGTTTTTCTCTGTACCAGACAGGACAATGGCAATAAAAAGGCATTTCAGTGGCTTTGTGAGGATTTTGTTACATACTTAAGGCCATATGTCTTATGGCAGTTGCATGATATGAAAAGGAATGACAGTCTTTTCATACCAAGAAGCAGCTGAGTGATGCATGGAAAAGAAAAGCACGAGAACAGAGAATTTAATTTACTTGTTAGTAAAACAAAATACTTTCCATTATTGAATTGGAACAACCAAATTGGAAATGTAATGGAGACAAAAAAAAAAGTCTCATTTCCTTTTGCTCTCAGTCATGTCAGGAGGATGTTTCTGTTTGGTGTTGTGTTGGAGTTTGAGTTCAAAAGGCTTTTAATGTCAGGTGAGGAGCTGCCTCCCAGCCCTGGCAGCTGGAGCTTCCTGGCAGTGGGACTGGGGGATGGTGGGGGAATGGGGGGTGGCTGGGTCTTGTCTTGGCACTGCTCTCCACCTGAAGGAGCCCCAGCTCTGGGGTGCAGAGTTGTGGTTGTTGTTCATCCTGGGGAAGAGGTGACCTAATGGAGGCTTCCTTTGCAGTCAGCCCCAGGAATCCTGTGTTGTGCTGCCTCTCTCAGTGTGTCTCTCAAGCTTGGAATGTAAAGCAGGTGCAACAGAAACTGTGTTGGTGCTTCCAGTGCCATTGGACCTGCACGGTGTAAACAAATCATATACCACATGTTCAGGTCTCTCTGTATTTGTGTGACCTTCCTTGGTGGGATCAGGGTGGGAACTGCCTCAAAACAGGCACACCCAGCTGGCATCTGTGCAGATGGCATTAGGATGTAGTAGGGAAGCAGGGCCTGCCTGTTTCTCTGTATTAGCTTTACATATTTGCATGTTCTGTATGTACAGCTGCTTAAACCCACGGTACAGACAGCAGATACTCCTTTGGAATCCCCTCTGTTTAAGGTGGTAACTGTGCTATGATTCATTTCCCGTGCAGGTTGCATTTTGTCTCATCCTTTACATATTTTATGTCCTCTGGTTTTGTGGATAATGTCATGTATGGCATTAAAGTATATAAATTAGGACTCTATGAGTGGCCATTTCTGGTGCTGTTCTGTAGCCAGTATGATGAGTGATATTTTCATTAAGCCCCCTCTTTTATTTGTTTTGTTTTTCCTTTTTTTTGGGTCTCTTTCCCAGGGAAGGTGAAAGGATTTTAATGTCTGGCACATTCAGTCAGGCCAGTTCATATCTGATGAGTCTGGGATAGTTCTCTCTGTGGACCAAACCTTAACCCAGTTAATTCTGATGATGGTTGTGCTCCATCCCCAGCTGGATTCTGCTTTCCAAAATACTCTAATTTTCTTCAAGTGTCTTTTTCTTCAAGAGCCTTAATCCTGGAGGGAAGTGAGTGCCTGGGGGAGCACCAGGCATTAAACAAAAAGGCAGGACAGATGTTGGGACTCCTGAGAGTGTTCAGAGTTACTGAAGGAGCTTCTGGCACACACACACCCTGTCAGCTCCTCAGCATTTGGAGAGACACCCAAAGGTGCCAGCAGAAAAAAGATGAGCCTGTAATGTGGTAGAAACACATCAGCAAAACGTTGTCCAGGGTTGCTGTGGTGCCTTGTGTGGCTGCTGATGGTCTGAGTCACATCTCCAAACAGTGACTGAAACTTCTTTATCTCAGGATGTTCTTTTACTTTGTCACTGTTTTTTGTTTTTCATAAAAAATGCCCAGTGGACCATGTCAAACACATCTCCAGCCCTGTTGCTCTGCTCCTTTATGTTTGTAAACACTGACGCCTCTTAATTTAATCCTCTCTCAGCTGTGCTGTGTTTGTTTAGAGGGCTCTGAACGTGTCATTTATCTTGCTTAACTCAGTAAGTCTTTGAGGTAGAACATCTCTGAGCTGCTCATCGAGATTGACTTGATACTGGAAGGGAATCGAGGGGGCCATTTCTTACCCCAAATCAGGCATCTCAAATTGGGCAGGTGACTGACAGGTTGCCTTCTGCTCCTCATCCATCCCCGGCTTCAGGTCAGATTTGCTGTGCCTTTTAGCCTGAACAATCCAGGGTTTGCCTGGTAGGTACTTGCTGGATTTTGGTTGCTGGATGGTTTGGGGCTGGATTTTGGAGGGGGAGACTGGATTGCAGGGCCTGGGTATGGGTGGCAGTGGCTGGGCAGGGTTTGTTGGAGGAGGCTGTGCTGTGTGTGCCCACATTCTCTGTCACTGGTGTGTCCCTGGTGGGAATGCTCTGTGTGCCCACATTCCCTGTCACTGGAGTGTCCCTGGTGGGAATGCCCTCTGTGTGTCCACATTCCCTGTCACTGGAGTGTTCCTGGTGGGAATGCTCTGTGTGCCCACATTCCCTGTCACTGGAGTGTCCCTGGTGGGAATGCCCTCTGTGTGCCCACATTCCCTGTCACTGGAGTGTCCCTGGTGGGAATGCCCTCTGTGTGCCCACATTCCCTGTCACT